>CM049823.1:35372669-35375169 GCA_027422435.1 Schizopygopsis pylzovi | reverse complement strand
AGTGAGTGAGTGTGTGTGTGCGTGCGATGTGTGAGTGAGTATGTGTGAGTGAGTATGTGAGTGTGTGTGCTGCGTGCGTGTGTGTGTGAGAGTGAGTGAGTGTGTGTGCGATGCGTGAGTGAATGAGTGAGTGTGATGTGTGCGCCATGTGATATGTGTGAGTGACGTGTGTGTGTGCGTGTGTATCTGTGAGTGAGTGTGTGTGTGCGTGTGTAACCTGTGAGTGAGTGTGCTGTGTGTGTGTGTGTTGTGTGTGAGTGCAGCTGAGTGAGCTACAGAGTGAGTGAGTCAGTGAGTGCAGTGAGTGAGTGATGTGATGCGCGTGTGTAAATAGTGTGTGAGTGTGTTATCTACTGTTATTATATTTCGGTTGTGTATTTATATCGTGTTAGAAAAAGATTGCATGACTGTGTGTATTGGTCCGTGATTGCTTTGGTCCATGTGTAGTGTTTGTCGTGCTATGATGTGAATGAGTGTGTGTGATAGTATGTGATGAGTATGTGAGTGTGTGTGGTGGTGTGTGAGTGAGTGTGTGTGTGTGAGTGAGTGAGTGAGTATGAGTGAGTGAGTGTGTGCCGTGGTGTGTATGTGATGAGTGAGTGTGTGTGAGATGAGTGGTGTGAGTGAGTGAGTGAGTAGGTGAGTGTGTGTGGGTGTGTGTGTGTGTGTGTGTGTGTGGGGGAGGAGTGGTTGTGTGGTGAGTGAGGTGAGTGTGTGTGTGAGTGAGTGTGTGGGTGAGTAGTGTGAGTGAGTGTGTGTGTGAGTGTGTGTGTGATGTGTGAGTGAGTGAGTGAGTGAGTGAGTGATGTGATGTGTGTGTGTATGTGTGAGTGAGTGTGTGTGTATACTCACACTTGACGGCGAGGCAGATCTGGTAGGCCATGTGTCGCACATGACTGATGGAGTAGGGCAGGTATTGATTCTCCTTCATGAAGTCAAAGGTACTGAGAGCTAGCAGCTGAAAACTGATGCACATGTGTCCGTGATAGTCGAACCAGTCCAGCATCTGCACACACAGACTGAGAGAGACCCGACTGTCTTCATCAGCATAATATAAACGTACAACGTTATAATCAGACACTAATAGATGTGTGCATTTCGTAGGTGTGTAACAGTACACATTCATATCTGAAATGTAAAATGAAAAAAGTAAGCAATTTAGTGTGTTATCATCTTTGGGGAAAAAGCTGAAAAGCCCATTACACTGTGTAGCCCTCATGCACTTCAATGGAAAAGAAACTAGCATTTAAAAATAAACATCAAATGTAAATCACTCAAAATGTAACATTCAGATAAACTCGATCATTACTACAAGTACATACTCAAGAAACAAGCATGACAACTAAACAGTCAGTGTGTGCAAAAGACACAGTGTTTGATCACGACCCAAACACCAGTAACACGGACACTCACTTCTTGTTTTCTGGATCTTTCTGGTTGATTTTCTCCAGGACGTTGATCTCAAGACGAGCTGCTTCTTTGTATTTCGCCATGTTTTTAATGATCTTCAGAGCGATGTGAGAGCCTCCCCTGTAACACACACACACAGAGTGAGTGATGTGTGTGTGTGTGAGAGTGAGTGAGTGTGTGTGTGAGTGAGTGAGTGTGTGTGAGTGAGTGTGTGAGTGAGTGTGTGAGTGAGTGTGTGTGTGAGTGTGTGTGAGTGAGTGTGTGTGTGTGTGTGAGTGAGTGTGTGTGAGTGAGTGAGTGTGAGTGAGTGTGTGAGTGAGTGTGTGAGTGAGTGTGAGTGTATGAGTGTGTGAGAGTGAGTGAGTGTGTGTGTGAGTGAGTGTGTGAGTGTGTGTGAGTGAGTGAGTGTGAGTGTGTGTGTGAGTGTGTGTGTGAGTGAGTGTGAGTGAGTGTGTGTGTGTGAGTGAGTGAGTGTGTGAGTGAGTGTGTGTGTGTAGTGAGTGTGTGAGAGACTCACCTATGATGGTCGATACACTCCACCACTTTCCCAAAGGTTCCTTCCCCAAGCGTCCCCACGATTTCATCTGCACAGTGAGCAGAAGCGTCACACAAACACACAGTACACACTACGCAGTGAATACAGAGACTAGTATGCAGTGCAGACGCACATCTGTCCTGCAGCACGTCTCCTGTCCGATAGATCAGATGCCCCTCGTCATCATCCTTAATGGCCCACGCTCGCAGACGTCCGTTACTCTGCTGACGAGAGACAAACAGAGTTACCTTTGACCAGGGAGCCAATTAATGACCTTCGGGGGGGCCATGAGGGTCATAAAAATCAGTCATAAGGGTCAATTTTGTGAAATTGAGATTTACGCATCATCTGAGAGCAGAATAAATAGCTTTCCATTGATGTATGGTTTGTTATGATAGGACAATATTCGGCTGAGATGCAACTATTAAAAAACCTGGAATCTGAGAGTGCAAAAAAAAATCTAAATATTGAGAAAATCACCTTTCAAAGGTGAATGCATACCTTGACTCTTGGGGTCAAACAACTAAACATCAAGTCAGAAATCTTGGGGTGATT
>CM049823.1:35362669-35367669 GCA_027422435.1 Schizopygopsis pylzovi | reverse complement strand
CCTCGTGACGGAGACAGAATGACCAGCTCGTTAATAAACGAGGGAATACATCTGTAGCATGGACACGTGTTTTTAATCACTGCACCTTTAAAACAAACTCAAACAACAGAGCTATATGCGTGCGCCGTCTCTTTCTGTGTGAGAGAAGCGCTTTTTCTTTTCCGCCGACTTTGAACAATTACATAAACACACTTATATGCGTCAGAATCCCCGTCTTAGCAAGTATCCTCGTTAACACAGTGATTAGGTCTTAAGAGAGCGTAAACGCATGAAAGAGAAACACATACAGGAGCTATATTGGATCCGGACTTCGCTCTTAAAGGGGAAGCGTTCCAATAATCATTCATGTTAATCACAGCACACTGCTCTTGACTTAATCACTTTAATGAGAATAATAATGATATATTTATAATATGTATAGAATCTATACATAATACACGTGTTAATTATATCCATCATAGATATATATATATATATAGTTAACACAGTGAAGATTAATTAATTTACATAATGTATAGTATGTAATGTAGCGTTTCTTATTTATTGTAGTTTTCTGTCCTATTGTTTGTAATTAGTTTCTTATCCTTATTTCATCACTGACTGTTTAATTATCTTCAGTGAGGTTGAGTTTCTCTCTCTCTCTTTAGGCTTGTATTAGTTTGATATTGGTGACAAGAATTATGAAAATTATATGGTATCAAAGATTTTAATATAATAAATCCCTTTTAAAAAAAAAAAAAAAAAAAATCACAATATGGTGATATATATTGTTATCGTGATGATTTATTGCATGTATTTGATTAATAATGAATATGAAGAGCTTTTAAAAAAATCGCATATTAAATCGCAATCGCAATATTGGTAAAAAACAAAATCGCACTCAGATTATTTGCTAAAATCGTTCAGCGCGATGACGTCACGTATATTCTAATGACGCGCGTGACGTCACCGAGCGACTTTTCAAACTGGCTTTAGCTACATTCCATGGAAAGAAGTTGGCCATAAACTGGTCTTACAGGTTCTGTTTTTCCATTAACACGAGTCATAACTCTTATGAAAAGTATTATCTAACAGCCAGTTAGTCAGACTAGGGTTAGGACTTATGTTATTGTTTTAAATGTATCAGTATATAATCAATTCATTAAAAGAAAACAGAAGAATAGAGCAAGCTAGAGGCCTCTTTTCCTTTATGTTAATTGTATAATAATTTAAACAATTAGATAGAATATAAAAAACTAGAAGCTAGTGTTAGTTTCGTTCTTTATAGACAACAAGCAGTTAATCAATTAATTAATAGAGTCTAAAATGGGCAAGTTTATAATAAATACTTACGATTTCGTTATATTTTAAATAAAATATATATTTAAAAATACAAAATATGTTCAAAAACTTATGATTTAAAATGTGCAGTAACTTAATTGCATTAATCATAAACCGTAATTAACTAAGATCTAACGCAAACTCATGACGATTTGAAAATTTACATAAAGCTAGAAAAGGGCTGGACTTAATAAATATGGCATTATGTATAAATTCAGCAATAATTAATAAAGTAACGTTATATGGACTACACACACAGTCTGTTCATGAAACTGACCCAGGGTCAAATAAAACATCTTATTAGGGTTTATTTATAATTATGACGGTGATCAAATTAATTAATATCGTCTTCTTTATGTGTTGCATAGAAGACTCTGTTTATGACAGTGCGCCTCTCTGTCTTTATAATACATCGTTATTAAATATGTGTAACGTTATAGTGTTGTATATTACAGTTATAGTCCCCGTATGTTTCTCCTCAGTGTGTTAGCGGTTAGCGCGTCGAGCTAAAGGCGCTTCATCACACAAACACCAGATTTCTGAGCCCTACATCTGCCCGAACCGATCATATCAGAGATATAACGACAATATTTACCGCTTTAGCAGCGACGCCGGTGCGTTTGTCCCACAGAAAATCCGTTCCGCCGTCCGTTATTCTGCCGCTCCGGAAACTCTCGCGCGCAACTTCCCGTGACGAGCGAGCGCGCTCCCGTCACGTTTCACTTTAAATTATCCAATAATAAAAAACGCGATTAAAATATCCACACTGCGAAAGTATATGGTCAATGTTGTAATTAAAATATATTGTCAGAGCGCTTTTCCCACGAAAATACGATTTCGGTTTTTAGTCGTTTTGGGAACGTGACGTCAGCAAGGCAGTGACGTAGTGTGCCAAGCTTGAGTGAAAATGATTTCTATACAATTTTTCAGTGTTTTATATGTTTGTAACACCAAAACAGACTTTGTGAAATCGTTTATTTAGGTTGAAATGAGACTTTAGAGATTGTCAGACTAACACATATATATAGTTGTGCTCATAAATTAACATGCCCCTTTACAGAATATGCAAATATATTAATAATTTTAACAAAATAAGAGGGATTGTGAAAGTTGCATGTTATTTTTTACTTACTACTCTCCTGAAAAAGCTATTTCACATAACAGATGTTTAGATATATACTCCACAAGACAAAATAATAAGTGAAATTATAATAAAGACCCCGTTCATAAGTATACACACCCTTGCATTGTAATAATCGGAGTGGTTTTCTGATGATCTTTCTGTGTTGTGATAGTTGTTCATGAGTCCCTCGTCGGTTCTGAGCAGTTGGACCTGCTGTTCTTCAGAAAAAAAAAACCCACACACCGACCACCTGCACGTTCTTTGGTTTTCAAGCATCTTCTGTATATTTGAACCCTTTCCAACAGTGATTATGATTTTCAGATCCATATTTTCACACTGAGGGACTCATATATAACTATAACATAAGGTTAAAACACTTACTGATGCTCGAGAAGGCCACACAATGCTTTAGAGACGGGTGTGAAAACTTATGAACAGAATTATGATAAGTACATTTTTCTCATTTTGTTTAAAGATCATATTTTTTTTCCATTTCCATGCACTTAAGAAGCTACATAAATGTATCCCAGATGACAAAATAAATATAATTGACCCTGATCATCTAATTAAAATAGTCACACCCCCCCCGGCTCGTAATGCATTGTGTTGCCTGTCATTGATGTATAATGCTATTAATAAGAACAGTTGCATCTTTGAGTTCAAATCATCAAATATATAGTGATTTATGTCTCGATGCATAGAATTATAGACAAAATAGAGTTAACAAACTACACTTATAGAAGTGTTTTTGTTTATATTAATGTGTTTAAATGTATGCATGTACACCGTAACACCCACACAAAGTCTTGTTTAGTGAAAAATGCATGCGAGTTTATGATTAAAGCATAAACAAATATACAAAAATACACTTATTCTGAGCCCCCAATTTGTTCTGGTGTTATGCATAATCTCATATTTTTCATAAAACAAGACGTGAATGTCTTTAATCATCCATTAAATGCCTTGATTTGAGAATCTTTAGACATTTGTTCAATAAAACAGGCTTTTTTTGCAGCAACTGTATTAATTGATAGTAGTTCAAATAAACAAACATGCCATAAACGTCTTTTTTTTTTAATTCAGAAGACAATAAAATATGAAAACAGACCCAATCCATTCACGCTCAGACGATCTGAAGCATTGAAACATCCCATAATAAGTCTTTGAATGAACACCGGTGGTTCTGAACCGCTTGGATTCATTATTCACGACTTATATTAAATTATTACGCTCTTAGTGTACAAACAACAGCCGAGGCTGCATACTTATCATCAAAAATACAGAAAAATCTGTAAAAATGTGAAATATTATTATATTGTAAAACAGCTGTTTTCTGTGTGAATATGTGTTAAACTGTAATTTATTTCTGTGATCAAAGCTGTATTTTCAGCATCGTTACTGCAGTCTTCAGTGACACGTCAGAAATAAGATTTGAAGCTGAATTAAAGCACAGAAAAATCAGATCTTGTGTAATTTTCCGCGTATGATATCTGATCTTTATTAAACAAAAAAAAACTCAAACACTAGTGCTGTCAAACGAGTAATCACATACAAAATAAAAGTTTTTATTTCCATAATATATGTGAGTGTGTGTGTACAGTGTATATATAAATACACACACACACACACATGCATGTTTACATTTTGAAAATATTATATTAATATATAAACATAGCATGTTTTTCTGTTATACACAGCACACACACACACACACATATATTACGTAAACAACTTTTATTTTGTATGTGATTACTCGTTTGACAGCACTATGTAACACACAAACACAACTGATATGATTATTGAAGGGTTGTGACTCCTGAACTAAAGCACATGGTGATGATGATGATGATGATGAAGGTGAAACACACCTGTATGTGTTCAGAGGGAATAATAGATAAAGGCTTTGTTTGAGACGTGGCAGTTAAACCGGTCGAGTCGCTCACATCTCATCAGCATGCGGCGGTTTGGCTGCGTCTGCGTTTGTTACTGCTCTCACAGACAGAGCTGCGTCTGCGTCTGCGTCCAAACCATTCCTCTGCTCTCGCGTCTGCTCCGGCTCGTCTGCGTCTGCGCCGTTCCTCTGCTCTCGAGTCTGCGTCTGCTCCGGCCCGTCTACGTCGCGTCGTTCCTCTGCTCTCGAGTCCAGTCATGCGTCTGCGTCTGCTCCGGCTCGTCTGCGTCTGCTAAAACCTCACAGACAGAGCTGCGTCTGCGTCCGAACCGTTCCTCTGCTCTCGCGTCTGCGTCTGCGTCTGCTCCGGTCCGTCTGCGTCTGCGTGTCTGGCTTCTCTCGGGAGCGACAGAGACTCAGGAGACATCGGATCGTCTTCTCCAGGATCCTCCAGAAGCGGAAGAGACTCCACGTCATTCAAGATGTTTCTGGAGATCACTGCACACAGTATAAACCTCTCAGAAACACAATATAAAGCTCTGTAATAAACATGATATCTGTGTTCAAACCAGTATTACTGGAGCTGGCTGGCTGTGTGTTCGGTGCTCATACAAAACATTAACTCTAGATATTACAGTTTCACATTTGATTTATTTTAAGCTTTTA
>CM049823.1:35355169-35357669 GCA_027422435.1 Schizopygopsis pylzovi | reverse complement strand
TCCTTTAACAATGAACTCTACCGGTCTCTCTCTCTCTAGCTCTCTCTCTATGTCTCTCTCTCCTCCCTTTTTATGTTTTCCTTAGCTCTTCCTTTGCTCCTTCCTTGTTTTTTCCCCCTTTTTGGGGTAAGATCCGGAAGGTTAGTTGGCCACTGAATTGTTTTAAAATAGGAAACGCATATTTTCGCTTACAGAAACCAGATGCGTTTTAAACAGGTGGGCAACCATTGAAAAACGTTAAGGGCAGTTAATAAACGCTGGAAGTTCGCGTTATCGCTTCAATCTTTAAACAAACCGGGTTCACGGTGTTTTCTGCACGTTTTACTCACTCGCTCGGTGGATATAACGTCCCCGGACACGGTATCTGCTTCTCGCATCCTTCACACACGCGTGTTCGGTTTATTCTGCGAGCAAACACGGATATTTCTCCGTGTTGATCCGGATCTTCTGGTTCATTTGATTCGGAGTAACTCACTTCCGCGTGTTGAGCGTGTGGGCGGGGCTCTGGAGAGACGCTGACCAATAGCGCGTCAGGTATGAAAAGAATAAAGCCCGCGTGAACATAATTATTCGCTGTTAAATCTTGATTGTTCGTTTGCAATTAAACGTTTATTAAAGTTTCTCAGTACCGCTTTTCAAGTGTAAATTATGTTTCAGACGAAACACAGACACACACACACACACACACACACACACACACACACACGTTACAACTGCGCTACTAAGAACGGACCAATCACATTCGTTTGTGATAATCTGTAATAATTTTATAAAGATTTATGAGATTGATCATTTATATTACCAATTATGAGTATAAATAATTAGAGAAGAACACGGGAAAGTGATTTAAAATATTTTTTTTTGGGTTATTTAAAAAAATGGCTCAACTTAAAAAAATCGACATGTTATAGTTCGACCAGCTTTGATTATGTTTTGAAATGATTCTTATCGGACTTTAATAATGGTTCGTGTTACTTGAAGCGCACAACTAAAGTAAATAACTTTTTATTTTTTTTTAAAAGAGGTATGATAAGAATAAATAATAATTGGCTGAGGCAAATTCTGAAAACCCGGGAAATTGGGCGTTGTTTTGAATTCCAAATTCAAGGACAAAACTTTTGAGTTGTTCACCGGAAAATGAATTTTCAACTTTGGGAAATGGGGTGGATATTCGTCGGTTTCCCCCGGGAAAAAACAGGAAAAAAGAAGCGGGGAAGCGGCCCGGGGAAAGGGGCGCGAGCACGTACCGGAACACACCTCAGCACAGAGCCCCGATTCAAGCTCGTGATCATCTGATCTATCTCGGTGATGTGATTTAAAGTCTTGTTAAAGACTTTAACTTTAACAAACTTGTTAAAGTTTGATCTAGAAGAGATCCAGCAGCACAGAACGCGGATCTTCTGCTTTAGGCTGTGTTTGGGTAACTCCTGCTGAACTATATGTGTGTGTGTGTGTGTGAAATCTGTAGGTGATAAGTGTGTGTGATCTGTAGGTAATGTTTTTGTGGATCTTGGTGTTTGGTGGTGTTGTTGGGTGTTATCTTAGGTGAAAATTGTGGGTGTGGGTGTGTGTGTGGATCTGAGGGATTGGTTGTGATCTTAGGTATTGTGTGTGTGTGGTGATCTGTGGTGAAAGGGGGGGGGGGGGGTGGACTGAGGGATAAGGTTGTGTTTGATCTTGGTAATGTGTTTATCTGTAGGTAATTTTTGTTGTTTGATCTGAGGTGAAAGGGGTTTTGTTTGGTGTGTTTGGGTACTTGGTGAATTGTGTGTGTGTGTGTGTGTGTGTGTGTGTGTGTGTGTGTGTGTGTGTGTGTGATCTGTAGGTGATAAGTGTGTGTGTGTGTGTGATCTGTAGGTGATAAGTGTGTGTGTGTGTTGTGTGTTTGTGTGTGATCTTAGGTGTAAGTGTGTGTGGTGTGTGTGGTGTGTGTGTGTTTGGTGATGTGTGTGTGTGTGTGTGTGATCTGTAGGTAATGTGTGTGTGTGTGTGTGGATTGTAGGTATTGTGTGTGTGTTGTGTGTGTGTGTTGATCTGTAGGTATGTGTGTGTGTGTGTGGTGTGTGTGTGTTTGGTGATTGTTGGGTGTGTGTGTGTGTGTGTGTGTGTGATTGTAGGTTGTTGTGTGTGATCTGTAGGTAATGGTGTGTGTGTGGTGATCTGTAGGTGATAAGTGTGTGTGTGTGTGATCTGTAGGTGATAAGTGTGGTGTGTGTGTTGTGTTGTGTGTGTGATCTGTAGGTAATGTGTGTGTGTGTTGTTTGATCTGTAGGTATGTGTGTGTGTGTGTGTGTGTGTGTGTGTTGTTGTGATCTTAGGTGATAAGTGTGTGTGTGTGTGTGTGTGTGTGTTGTGGTGTGTGTGTGTGTGTGTGTGTGTGGATCTGTAGGTGATAAGGTTGTGTGTGTGTGTGTGTGTGTGGGGATCTGTAGGTGATGTGTGGTGGTGTGTGTGTGTGTGATCTGTAGGTGATGTGGTGTGTGTGTGTTGTGGTGTGTGT
>CM049823.1:35315169-35340169 GCA_027422435.1 Schizopygopsis pylzovi | reverse complement strand
ACACACACACACACACACACAGATACGCCAGAACCAGCAGGTCTCACACACACACACACACACACACACAACAACCAGAGTCCACACACACACACACACACACACACACACATACGCCAGACCACAGTCTCCAACCACAGCACACACACACACACACACACACACACACAGATACGCCAGAACCAGCAGGTCTCACACACACACACACACACACACACACACACACACAGATACGCCAGAACCAGCAGGTCTCACACACACACACACACACACACAACACAAACACAGGTCCACACACAGCCACACACACACACCACACACACACACAGATAGCCAGAACCAGCAGGTCTCACACACACACACACACACACACACACACACCCAAACCACAGGTTACACCACACACACACACACACAGAACCCAACCAGCAGGTCCCACACACACATAACCACCGTTCCGAACCGAGGTCTACACACACCGACACAACAGCGTCTGCGGATCGAAGGCTCACGCACAACACACAGCGACGCGATCAGACAACACAGGATCAACACACACACACACACACACACGACACACACACCACACACACACACGAGGAGCTGAACCTCTGTTCTGATGAGCTGACCTCAGACGTATAGAGACCAGAGGTGTCCCTAAACGTAGAGAACCGAGTGTGACTCTGACTCAACACAACAAATGATAGCCAGAACCAGAGGTCTCAACGCCCACGCGTGCCACATCACCGACAGGTGAGGGATGCATGAATGGGTGTAAGAAAAAGAGTTCAGAAACAGAGTGTGTGAGAGAGAGAGATGCTGAGTGTCAAAGAGAGAGAGAGGAGAGCTGACAGGGTTGTCAGAGAGAGACGTGAGGCCAGTGCGAGGTTGGAGTCAGTGGGCTGTGTGAGAGAGAGAGTGTGTTTGTCAGAGAGAGGTGTCACAAAGAGTGTGATGTGTCAGAAGAGAGTTACACCGTAGTTGCCAGAAGCAGCGGTGTGTGTGCGGCAGTTGAAACAAGTCGATAGTGCGCCGAAGGAGTGTTTGTCAAGAGAGACCATTGTGCGAACCGCAGTGTGTCACACACAACAGAGAGAGAGAGTGTGTGCGTGTGCGTGTGTGTGTGAGGGACGTCTGTGTGTGTGTGACGAAGTGTGTGTGTGTGCACCCTGCTTAAATATAGCCGTGCTTACAGTCTGCCATGTGTCCAGGAGATCCTCAGGACTGTCTAAGGAACACGACCCGCCTGTTACCAGCTCGTGTGGCCTGTTGTGTGAGCCCGTGGCCTAGGGTCTGGGATGCTGAAACGGTGCCTTGCTGGCGTCCGGGTGAGGCTCTTCCGTCAGCTGAGCTGCTGGACTCAGAACAACAGATGATCAACCAGAACCAGAGCTACACAGACGGGCGGCACGCCGTGCCCAACATCATCCTGACCGGTGAGGGACTGAACTCTCTGATTGTGAGAGTGTGTGTGTGTGTGTGTGTGAGTGAGAGAGAGAGTGTGTGTGAGTGTGTGAGAGAGCGAGTGTGAGTGTGTGTTAGTGCATGTGTGTGTGAGAGAGAGAGTGTGTGTGTGAGAGAGTGTGAGTGTGTGTTAGTGTGTGTGTGTGAGAGAGAGAGTGTGAGTGTCAGAGAGAGTGTGTGTGAGAGAGAGAGTGTGAGTGTCAGAGAGAGAGTGTGAGAGTGTGTGTGTGTGTTTGTGTCAGAGAGAGAGTGTGTGTGTGCGGGTTTGTGTGTGTGAGTGCATGTGGGTGTGTGTGTGAGTGTGTGTGTTTGTGTCAGAGAGAGAGAGTGTGTGTGTGTGTGTGTGTGTGTGCACATGTGTGAGAGAGAGAGAGTGTGTGTGTGTGCGTGTGCGTGTGGGTTTGTGTGTGTGAGAGAGAGTGTGCGTGTGTGAGTGCGTGCGTGTGGGTGTGTGTGTGTGTGAGAGAGAGCGTGCGTGTGTTTGTGTTTGTGTGTGTGGGTGAGTGAGTGTGTGTCTGAGAGAGCGTGTGTGTGTGTGTGTGTGTGTGTGCGCGTGTGTGTGTGTGTGTGTGTGTGTGTGTGTGTGTTGTGTGTGTGTGTGTGCGTGTGTGTGTGAGAGTGTGTTCGTCTGCGTGTGTGGGTGAGTGAGTGTGTGTGGTGTGTGCGCGCGCTGCTTAATGTATTATTAGCACAGTGCTTACAGTCTGCCGTGTGTCTCAGGAGATTCCTCAGGACTGTCTAAGGAGATCACGAGCGCTCTGTCCTGTGTCCCAGGCTTCGAGATGGACCCGTTCTCTTCGGACGACCCGCTGGCGCTGGAGGGTCTGGGCATGCTGACAGACGGTGACCTGATGCTGGCCGACCCCGGCGTGGAGGACTCCTTCCGCTCGGACCACCTCAAGTGACCCGTGCACACACACACACGCATGAACCCTGAGCTTCTGCCCTTTAACGCTGCGCTTCTCCGACGATCAAAGCCACACCGTCCACTTCCTGTTACAGATGACCAATCACAGCCACGTGCCTCCGCCGATCCCAGCATGCACTGCACCGCACCAGGTTAATGCAGAACCCACTCGTGCGCTTTAAAGTCGCTGTTTCGTTCAGATGTGATGAGTGAAATGTGATCTGTTTGATGTCTCAGCCAATCACGTGAGTTTGGGGCGGGGCTATCGGTCAGACTGTCCAATGACAGACAGGGAAATAATCATGATGTAAAATGGCCGTGTTTAGAACAGCATACTATCACACTGCAGAAAACAGGACAGAGAGCGTATCCCAAAATGCATTGTGCTTGTGACTATAAATGCAGATTTTTATTTCCATGCAATGATGCATATGATCAATTCATATAATCGACCTACTGTCAATAAACTATATATCATTTTCTATGCAATATATAAATGTTTAAATATATGTTGCTATGGAAAAGTAATTAATTCCTAGCTGCTAATTACATCTTCAACAGTGTAATTACTCAAATTATTAATACACTGTCCAAAGTATTTAAAGGGGAAGGTTATATAGAAAACATAATTTGAATAATTAAATGTTATGTTTTATATAGAATCATTCTATAGTCAAAACAGTATTTAATGCAATTACATCAGATTGAACTGTAATTACAGACAAATTAAGAGTAAGCTGTATCTTTAATTCTTCAAAGGAAAAGTAATGAATTACTTAATTTACTGAGAATAACACTCAGTGATGCAAAACTCAGAAAACAGTGTGATTTTATAAATTAGTATGCACTATATAGTGTGCACTGTGCAGTGAGCTAGTATGCATTATATACTGTGCACTGTGTAGTATGCAGTGAGCTAGTATGCACTATATAGTGTGCAGTATGCAGTGAGCTAGTATGCACTATATACTGTGCAGTGAGCTAGTTTGCACTATATACTGTGCAGTATGCAGTGAGCTAGTTTGCACTATATACTGTGCAGTGAGCTAGTTTGCACTATATACTGTGCAGTATGCAGTGAGCTAGTTTGCACTATATACTGTGCAGTGAGCTAGTTTGCACTATATACTGTGCAGTATGCAGTGAGCTAGTTTGCACTATATACTGTGCAGTATGCAGTAAGCTAGTTTGCACTATATACTGTGCAGTGAGCTAGTTTGCACTATATAGTGTGTAGTGAGCTAGTTTGCACTATATACTGTGCAGTATGCAGTGAGCTAGTTTGCACTATATACTGTGCAGTGAGCTAGTTTGCACTATATACTGTGCAGTATGCAGTGAGCTAGTTTGCACTATATACTGTGCAGTGAGCTAGTTTGCACTATATAGTGTGCAGTATGCAGTGAGCTAGTTTGCACTATATACTGTGCAGTATACAGTGAGCTAGTATGCACTATATAGTGTGCACTGTGTTAGTATGCATTGAGCTAGTATGCACTATATAGTGTGCACTGTGTAGTATGCATTGAGCTAGTATGCACTATATAGTGTGCACTGTGTAGTATGCAGTGAGCTAGTATGATGTTTTAAACACAGCCATTATATTTAGACACGCCTCACATTTAACACATGAGAACAGACGTGGTTTTGTCCCAGAATTCAGTCTGATGATCTCTGATCCAGACTATCTAGTCTCCTCTCTACTAGTTAAAGCAGTCAGTGTGAGTGTGTGTGTGTGCGCGTGCGTGCGCGTGCGTGTGTGTGTGTGTGTGTGTGAGGTTTACTGCGATCCGCTCGTCTGCTTGTAATTTGCACGATTATTCTCCTGAGCAAGGCCATATTCAGAGGAACACGTATTTTTATGTAACTTAATACTGCGTACTATGAGATTTATTTTTAAATAAAGTTGCTATAGATGTTTATGCGCATAAATGTATATTTGTATATGAAACAAATCAATATGTTGAGAAACGTGTGTCGATCGAAAGGTGGATTATGAATGTTTTGAGGTGAATCTCACAAATTTAGTCAAGAACAAAAAAACGTCACAATTCACCCCAAAATCAAAGGGAAGCAATTATCTTTTGCAAAAAAATATATTAAATATATTAAAATATATATATTTTTTGTCGCCCAAATTCTCATGACATGCATTGATTTTACTGGGTTAATGGGCTGAACTGTCTTAAAGTAATATCACAAAAAAAGATAAATATATATGTATATGTTTGAGATTCTGAAAAGAATCAGTTTTCATTACAAATAGTTTTGTGGATCTCATGGGCATTTTATCGATCACATTATAACAATAATTCAGAAGAGTCCGAAGCTTTTGGAAGCTGGTTTCCGCCATGGAATAAAAAACTTAAACTGGTAATTATAACTTTTAATCTCACAATTATGACTTTTTTTCTCACAAATCAGAATTGAGAAAAAAGTCGTAATTGTAAGGAACGAAGAATTACATTATAAACAGAATTCAAAAAAATATTATTGTGAGATATAAAGTTCAGAATTACGAGATATAATAATTCAGAATTGCGATATAAACACAGAATTGTTTGGTATAAACAGAATTGCGATATAAACAGAATTGCATGGTATAAACAGAATTGTCGATATAAACAGAATTGCATGGTATAAACAGAATTGCATGGTATAAACAGAATTGTTTGGTATAAACAGAATTGCATGGTATAAACAGAATTGTTTGGTATAAACAGAATTGCGATATAAACTCAGAATTGCGATATAAACTCAGAATTGCGATATAAACTCAGAATTGCGATATAAACACAGAATTGCGATATAAACAGAATTGCTGATATAAACAGAATTGCGATATAAACTCAGAATTGCGATATAAACACAGAATTGCGATATAAACTCAAGTGAATAATAGTTTTATCCTGTGGTGGAAACGGGCTTCCGTAGAAGCTGGTGTTAATCAACAAACAAAGATGATTTCTGGTTAGTCTTGCTGTGATTTTCTGGGCTCTGGGTCTCAGCGAGCGTTTGATGTTGGACTCGGCGCCGGACGCTGCTAGTAAAACATCGAGTCCGGTTACTGTGTGCGGGTAAACGAGTGTTAATTAAACCACATGCTGGAGCAGAATCAATTAATAATTCAATCTGTGATGAACAGTACACCTGTTTTTATACACATTAGACATGAATCTGTTCAGAAAGTGAGGGTTTGTTTTGAAATATTAATGTATTTTAATGTTATTATCGGTTCGTGTCATGCTTTGAGCTCTTCACTGTGTTATATAAGCCTAGCTTTTGTCTAGGTATGAAAAGAAACGAAATATGCGCATTCTATTTTAAGATGTACTTTTATGACTGTTGCTCTTCATTTTTGTTGTTTTGATAAGCAGGGAAACCGTGTATGTTGTAAATAATGTCCTGAACGTTTTTTGTATCTTCACCTTATTTTACAGAAAAATAAAGAGTTTAAGTGAAAATATGCATCGGACTCTGTGACGTCATTTCTTCATTTTACACATGAGAGTACTAGTCAAAAGTTTGGAAATATTATGATTTTTTACGTATTTTCTGTACATCACTGCAGCAGTTATTTAATGTACAAATACAGTAAAAATAGCTAAATATTATTTCAATGTAAATCAGCTTTTTTCTATGCGAATATGTGTTAAACTGTAATTTATTTCGGTGATCAAAGCTGTATTTTCAGAATCATTACTGCAGTCTTAAGTGTCACGTGATCTTCAGAAATCGTTATATGCTTATTTGCTGCTCAATTATTAAAAATTATTATCCGTTTTTTTACAGCTTAATATTTTGTCTAGACGTTTTCAGTAATCTTTGATAAATAGACAGTTCAAATGAGCTGAAAATTCAGCTTTTATCACATAAATAAATAATTGAACAGATATTCATACAGAAAACGGCGGTTTAAAATTAGTATATTTCACAATATTGACGTTTTTGACTTATTAGAGATTTGTGATATGATTTAAATATATTATAACGCCAAAAATCCGTTCCTGACATGCTAATGGAAGATTGGCGTTTGGACAAATATATAAAATTAATTTTAAATCCTTGTCAATAATCATAAACAACTAAGACTGATGCGCCTTCAGGCGCGCTGAGAGAAGTGTCACGTGACGGCGTCATGCGTCACTTCAGAAGCGCGCGAGAATCTCAATAACGACGCGGATAGAGTTAAGTTACTGATTAATAAGACGATTAAAATGATCATATTGATCATCAGCGATCAGAAGCCGCTGCCGCGCGTTCCTGTCTCGGTGAGTGCGGTTGTTGTAATGCGGCTCCGCGCCGCTAGGCGTCAGTCAGGCACGTCGTCGTCTGCAGCTGCGCGGAGTCTCGAGCTCGCGTTCTGTCCGTGATGGCGGAGCACAGCGGCGACGGTCGTTCCGCGCAGTCGAGCTAGAGCACTAACGAGCCCCGGTACCGGCCGGACCAAACGACGGTATGACCCGAAGCTTCGGGATGTGACGAGAGCCGAACTGAGCCGAGCCGAGCTGAGCTGCTGCTGAGGTGAGTCCCGAACCGAGCCGAACCGACAAATCGCTTTATTAATAATGACAGCTGTAACAGACGCGTGTGATTTAAACATGAAGAGATCAGCCGAGACAGGTGTGTGTGTGTGTGTGTGTGTCAGTGTTATTATGGACCGGTAGTCGGTTCTGAAGCGGTTCTGCTTCAGAAACATTAGCATAACAACACAGAACCAGACTTACTCTTCGATCATGACATATTTGCGTTTCTTCATTTAATATTGCCCCCAAATATGCTAGATTATTCTTATGACTGAATCGGAAACATGGCAATAATTTACAACATATTTAATAGATCTCATTTGTTTTGATTAAAGTATTGTAGATCTCAGTAATACATGTCAGTTGATATCTGATATTGATAATATTGTGTCCCTGGAACACAAACACAGTCATAAGCAGCACAGCTATATTTATAATACATTGTATGGGTCAAAATGATCATTTTTATTTTATGACAAAAATCATTATATATTAAGATCATGTTCCATGAAGATATTTGTACCATAAATATATCAAAACTTAATTTTTGATTAGTAATATGCATTGCTAAGAACTTAATTTAAACACTTTAAAGATGATTTTCTCAATATTTAGAATTTTTTGCACCCTCAGATTCCTGATTATTAAATATTGTCCAATCATAACAAACCATACATCAATGGAAATATTATTTATTTAGCTTTCAGATGATGCATAAATCTCAATTTCATAAAATTGACCTGTTTTTATGACATATATAATTATATATTAATAGATATCATCAGCTTCAGAAAGACAATATCAGTCGTACTTTCTCATTAATGTTTCAAACACAAGTGATTATGATGATGGCTGAAGTTGTGCTTGGTGATTGATTGAATTTAATTTTACTAATTAATTTATTAATAATAATTGCCATAACTGTGATGCAGTCCGTTTCAAAGTGATGCCTGCATTTTGTCTTGTGATATTAATTTATGTATTGTATTATATCATTTACTTATTTATTTGGACTTAATATTTAGTACATAAACTCAGAAAGGCGTATACAATTTTTAATAATGAAATTGTGTGTGAAATTTTCCAACTGAAATATTCACTACATAAACATACAATCATGTTGAACTCACGCTCTGAAAACACGGCTGCAGTTCATTTTTTTGTTTCAAATGTACTTTGGTAAGAGTTGAGTTAAATTGAAAGCTCAGCATTAGTGTGTGTGTGTGTGTGTGTGTGCTTGTGAGCATGTGTGTTTGTGTGTGTGAGCGTGTGAGTGAGCGTGTGTGCGTGTGAGCATGTGTGTTTGTGTGTGTGAGCGTGTGAGCGTGTGTGTGTGTGTGTGAGAGCATGCGTGTGTGTGTGTGTGTGTGTCTGTGTGTGAGATCTGTTCTCGCTCTATAGCTCCAGCGTCTGACGGCACACTTGATATTCACACAGCTGCAGATGAACCCAGATGAATGAGGGAAACTCTTGTGTTGTGCAGCGGACGCGTTTGAGGAAGTGAGTGGTGAAAGTGCTTAGAAAGAGCTAAAAGCAGCGCGGACAGGAAACACATCCTTAGCTCAAAGATGAGCTGAAACAGGAAGTGGAGTGTTCTGTTGAAGACACCTGAGGTCTTGTGTGTGTTGCCACTGAAACGTGCAGCTCAACCCAACTCATCTGATACTATTCATCCGACCCATACAGTTCATTCAGGGTGAGTGCTGATGTGCTGCGGCCGCAGGCTGTGTTTGCAATCGCGTACTGCTCATACTACACATACTACACACTACTCGCACTATACTGCTCACACTACACATACTACACACTACTCGCACTATACTGCTACACTACTACACACTACTCGCACTATACTGCTCACACTACACATACTACACACTACTCACACTATACTGCTCACACTACACATACTACACACTACTCACTCTATACTGCTCACACTACTCATACTGCACACTACTCGCACTATACTGCTCACACTACACATACTATACACTACTCGCACTATACTGCTCACACTACACATACTACACACTACTCGCACTATACTGCTCACACTACACATACTCACACTTACTCGCACTATACTGCTCACACTACTCATACTGCACACTACTCACACTATACTGTTCACACTACACATACTGCACACTACTCACTCTATACTGCTCACACTACTCATACTATACATTACTCGCACTATACTGCTCACACTACTCATACTGCACACTACTCGCACTATACTGATCACACTACACATACTGCACACTACTCACACTATACTGTTCACACTACACATACTACACACTACTTACACTATACTGCTCGCACTACTGCTCACACTACACGTACTACACACTACTCGCACTATACTGTTCACACTACGCATACTACACACATTATACTGCTCACGCTACACATACTACACACACACACACACACACACACACACACACACACACACTACACTACACTACACTACACACTACACAAATTTGTTGTTTGTATACTGCTCACACTACACATACTACACACACTATACTGCTCACACTACACATACTACAAACACTACTCACACTATACTGTTCACA
This sequence comes from Schizopygopsis pylzovi, assembly GCA_027422435.1. Lineage (NCBI taxonomy): Eukaryota > Metazoa > Chordata > Actinopteri > Cypriniformes > Cyprinidae > Schizopygopsis > Schizopygopsis pylzovi. The sequence goes on along the minus strand of CM049823.1, from coordinate 35,330,681 downwards.
CTACACCAGTGGTGGACAAAGTACACAGATCAAGTACTTGAGTAAAAGTACAGATACGTATAGTAAAATATTACTCCAGTAAAAGTAAAAGTACTGCTTTTTCAATTTTACTCGAGTGAAAGTACAAAAGTACTAAATTTTTTATGTACTTAAGTAAAAAAGTACTGATAGACAGATTTATTTTGCAATTTTATATAGACTACTTTATTTAATTTTATATTAGCACATATTTTTATAATCATACTGCCCAAAATACCTGGGTTTTTCCCAAAATAACCACTATATAGAGTCAGATATATATTTTGTTGATATGGACTACATTGATGAGAGTGATGTAGTAATGTTCACTGTGAAGCGTACACTGCCATGTATCTGAGAGAAAACAGATTTCACCATCTAATCTTCACCAGGAAGAAAAAAGTGGTTTAGAACTTGTTGTTTTGCAGAATGTCAGTTATATATGACACGAGAATTAGGCCTGAAATTAGGAAGAACATTTTAAGGAAAATCTAATTATATTTTCATAATGATTTTTTTTCAGGTGGCTGAATAAAGATATTTGGACTTTATATCTAAACATTTCCTCAACTTAGCACCAGCAAGCTTGTTAGCTAGACAGTTAGCATCAGCTAACAATATTTACTTATTTTCGGTATGGTTATGAATAAACATTCATATCTGTCTACTCGGCTAGTTGATCTAAACAATATAGAAATGTATACTGTTGATAAACAATATAAAAACAGACATCACATAGGTCTAAATGCATAGCATTTTAATAAAACTGCTAACGTTACAGCAGCGGGGAATATGAACGTGCATGAGTTATTTTATTTAATCGGTGTTATTTTAATGTTTTGTTTTAAACATAACGTTAGAGACACTGATGTTGATCTGTCTGCATTCAAGCATTTCAGTGGTCTTAAATAGATCACCCTTTACAGCAGATTTAGTTCACAAACAACTGACAGTTTTGACCTAAATATTATTTTCAGTTACAATAATTAATTCTAAAATTCGACATTAGTAACGTACTTTTCACAGCATCAGTAGCGCGCGCTCACGAGATCTCCCGGTTCTTTACTTGTGAGTTCAGTTCACTGGAGACTCGCTCTAAACGGATCATTTGAATCAGTGAGTTTTCGACTCGAGAACAGCTGCAATCAGATCATTGCCATTCGTGAAAGAATCGTTTGTTGCGATTTGCGAACCGATTGAACAGGTTCATTGAAAAGAATCAGTTTGTTCATGAATCAGACACCGCTTCTGCGTCTCGGAGCACGTGATGTATTATAAGGAGTAACGATATGTTTTATGAAATGTAGTGAAGTAAAAAGTACGATCTTATGCTTTGGAATGTAGTGAAGTAAAAGTAAAAGTTACTCAAAATAAAACTACTCCAGTAAAGTACAGATACTTGAAAAATGTACTTAAGTACAGTAACAAAGTAGTTGTACTTCGTTACTGACCACCACTGCACTACACATACTACAAACACTTCTCAAACTATACTGTTCACACTACACATACTACAAACACTTCTCACACTATACTTCTCACGCTACACATACTACACGCACTATACTGTTCACACTACACATACTACACACAATATACTGCTCACACTACACATACTACACACTCTATACTGTTCACACTACACATACTACACACACTATACTGTTCACAATACACACTACAAACACTTCTCAAACTATACTTCTCATGCTACACACACTACTCGCACTATACTGCTCACACTACACACACCACACACACTATACTGTTCACACAATACATACGACAAACACTTCTCACTCTATACTGCTCACGCTACAAACACTACTGGTACTATACTGTTCACACTACACATACTACACACACTACTGGCACTATACTGTTCACACTACACATACTATACACACTACTCACACTCAACTGCTCACGCTACACACACTACTTGCACTATACTGCTCACGCTACACATACTACACACACTACTCACACTATACTTCTCACGCTACACATACTACACACACTATACTGTTCACACTACACATACTACACACACTACTGGCACTATACTGTTCACACTACACATACTACACACACTACTGGCACTATACTGTTCACACTACACATACTACACACACTACTGGCACTATACTGTTCACACTACACATACTACTGGCACTATACTGTTCACACTACACATACTACTACACACTATCTGCTACACTATACATACGCTACACACACTACTCGCACTATACTGTCACACTACACATACTCACACTATACTTCACACTACACAACACAAACACTTCTCACACTATACTGCTCACACTACACATCACTACTCGCACTATACTGTTCACACACACATACTACACACTACTCACACTATACTGTCTCACACTACACATACTACACACACTACTGCACACTATACTGTTCACACTAATCACATACGTACACACACTACTGCACATATACTGTCACACTACACATACACAACACTCTACACTATACTGTTCACACTACACACACTACAAACACTTCTCACACTATACTGTTCACGCTACAAACACTTCTCGCACTATACTGTTCACACTACACATACTACTCACACTATACTGTTCACACTACACATACTACAAACACTACTCACACTATACTGTTCACACTACACACTACTACAACTATCACACTATACTGCCACACTACACATACTACTACACTACTACACTACACTACTACTATATGTTCACACTACACATACTACACACTACTCACACTATACTGTTCACACTACACATACTACACACACTACTCACACTATACTGTCATACACACATACTACCACTATACTCACACTACACACACACACACTACTCACACTATACTGTTCACACTACACATACTACAAACACTTCTCACACTATACTGTCACCTACAAAACCACTATCTCACATACTACACTACAAACACTTCTCACACTATACTGCTCACACTACTCATACTACAAAAACTTCTCACACTATACTGTCACCTACACATACTACACATTCTACACACTACACACACTACACACACACCCACACACACATACTACAACACACTACTCCACACCTGAACTTTCACACTACACATACTACACACACACTACTCGCACTATACTGCTCACACTACACATACTACACACACTATACTACACATACTACTCATACTATACATACTTTAGTACTTTTACTTTACATTTGCTATAGTAAGCAGAACAACAGAGAACAACACTGAATGTGTCCCTGCATCCCACAATGCAATGCTCTTGACTAGACCTTCCATTTATAGCTGTTATTTTTAGCTTCTCTTTCCTGACTCATTATTCATGTTTACTAACTGGGTACAGTTTGCTGAATTAAATATGACATCTAATGAGATCATGTCTCTCATTGTGTACTTCACTATTAACACTAGTCACCAGTATAAAGTATATACTACAGTATGCACAGCACAGACCGTGTGAATGGACCTGCGGCTGGTTCAGAGCTCAGATCTTTACTCTGATCTTCTGGACTGTTCTGTGGTCAGTGAGGAGCTTTCAGTTCTGCTGTGTGTCCTTCATCAATCCTTCAGTCGCTATAAATCAATCCTCTCGCTCTCTCTTCCTGTTTTCTGTGTCAGCGATCTGTGTTTGGATGGACTGTAGTTCACATTCACGAGTGAGTTTGGTGTGGAACGGTTCTGCTCACATCGGTCAACTTCATGTAGACCAAGACTCACACCGTTCATGATTCAGAAACGTCCTTCTGCTCGTCCACACTAGACGTGACGCGACCAATCAAATATCACAGCCAATCAGAAGCGTGTGTGGGCGGAGCCTCTCTGGAAGCGCTCTGCACTCTCAACAATGTAGATACTTGACCCTAGTAAAAAAGTTATGTATTTAGAGTGCATTTATTTCATACTAAGTATAGTTCAAACCTATCACAATATTTACTGATGGATTACTCAAGACTTGCTGTTTTAAAAATTATAATTCAACTTTATTTGGTGCACTACTTGTGCGCAATGCACATTTCTAAATATTAAGCATAAAATCTATTTTAATGTCACTTTTAATGAGGATTGTGTGATATTTAAAGTGTACCAATAAAGCATACTTGCAATACTTCCACTTTAGCACAATTAAATATACTAAGTATATCTTTAATTGGACTTCAGCACTAATTATGCACAATTAAAGTGCATTAAGTACAAAACTAGTTGTTCCAATTTAGCAGATACCGGTTTGGTATACTACGAATACAATTTTATTAAGTGCATAAATATGAAAATGTATTTTCAGTATACTTAGCATGAAATACATTTCTGTTTCAGCTCTGGTTAAAGACATATGAATATTAATATGATGTGCATATGCGTACAGAATTGGGAATATGTTCCTGTACACATGGTTGCTGATCTACAAATGCATGTGATGTTATTTCCCAGGAGGTTATACAGTATGTGCTCAACTATTAGTTTGATTGTAAATGATGTAGTGATTGTAAAGAGAAACCTTAATAGTGCAAACAAGTATCCAGTTCCTTTATAAATGGGAAGTGAATGATTGATCATCACACTGAGTGTTATCATACACTCTTCTGCTGTTCAGGAATCAGTTCTGTCCTGCTTCCTCCTCATGAGCGCAGCGCAGCGGACCGTGTGTGTGTGTGTATATCTCTATGTATCTCTGTGTGTGTGTGTATCTCTATGTATCTCTCTGTGTGTGTGTGTGTGTGTGTATCTCTCGTGTGTGTGTGTGTGTGTATCTCTACGTATCTCTCTGTGTGTGTGTGTGTGTGTGTATCTCTATGTATCTCTCTCTGTGTGTGTGTGTGTGTGTGTGTGTGTGTGTGTGTGTGTGTATCTCTATGTATCTATCTCTGTGTGTGTGTGTGTGTGTGTGTGTGGGTGTGTGTTTTCTGAGCTGCTCTGTGTGACGTCTGCAGTCGTTCTCTCTGATTCTCTGAGTTTCTGCCGGAAACACGTTTCTGCGCTTTGATTTCTGAACGGCTGAGCGATGCAGAGGAAGTGAAGCAGCTGCTGTTTCCTCTGATCGTCTCCTGCTCGTGTGCATCAGCGATCGCTCGTGTGTTCGGTGAGAGAGAGAGAGAGAGAGTGTTTGTCTCTTCGTGCATGACCTGATCTGGTGACAGAACCGGTCTGATGTGGTCCGATGAGTTAACCTGCTTGCTCTCAGCAGGGATGTCCGGTCCTGAGACGGTCGCCATGGTGACGAGTGTGTTTGTAGATGTGACGGATGCAGCGAGTCTGTCATCACCGTCACCTGCGCAGTGACCTTTGACCCCCATCAGGCAGACACTGTGTGTGTGTGTGCTTGTGCTCACGTGTGTGTGTGTGTGTGCTTGTGCTCACGTGTGTGTGTGTGTGTGTTTACGTGTGCTTGTGCTCGCTCGTGTGTGTGTGCGTGTGTTTGCGTGTGTGTGTGTGTGTGTGTGGTGTGTGTGTGTGTGTGTCGTGTGCTTGTGCTTCGTGTGTGTGTGTGTGCGTGTGTTGCGTGTGTGTGTGTGTGTGTGTGTGTGTGTGTGTGTGTGTGTGTGTGTGTGCTGTCGTGTGTGCTTGTGCTCCGTGTGTGTTGTGCTTGTGCTCACGTGTGTGTGTGTGTGTTGTGCTCACGTGTGTTGTGTGTGTGTGTGTTGTGCGCGCGTGCTTGTGCTCACGTGTGTGTTTGTGCTTGTGCTCACTGTGTGTGTGTGTGTGTGTCATGTGCTCACTCGTTTGTGTGTGTTTGTGCTTGTGCTCACGTGTGTGTGTGTGTGTGTGTCTGTGTCATGTGTCACTCGTGTGTGTGTGTGTGTGTCAGTGTGTTGTGTTGTGTTGTGCTCGTGTGGTGTGTGTGTGTGTGTGTGTTGTGCGTTTGCTTGTGCTTGCTCGTGTGTGTGTGTGTGTATGCTTGTGCTCTCGTGTGTGTGTGTGTGTGTGTGTGTGTGCGTGCTTGTGCTCACTGTGTGTGTGGTGTGTGTGTGTGTGTGTGTTGTGTTGCGTGTGCTTGTGCTTGCTTGTGTGTGTGTGTTTGTGTGTGTCATGTGCTCGCTCGTGTGTTTGTTCGCGTGTGTGTGTGTGTGTGTCATGTGCTCTTGATGTTCTGCAGAGGGAGTTAGGCTGTCTGACGGCACAGTGTTGTGTGTATCTGTGGTCTGATGATGTGTGTGTGTATGTGTGTGTGTGCAGACCGGCGTGATGGCGGAGGAGCGCTGTCCTCAGCTGGTGGATTATTTCGTGGTGGCGGGTCTGGCGGGCGCGGGTCTCCGCTGGACGAGGAGGGTCAGCAGCGGGGCGTGCGAGCACTACAACCCGTCACTGATCTGACCGTGATCGCTCGTGGACTCGGGGAAGACGTTCCTGAAGGATTCACCTGCATCGAGAAAACACAAGGAGGCCATCCGGCGGAGCTGAGCGCCGGCCTGCTCAACAACACACACATGTTCCTGTGCTACCGCCGAGGACACGACAAGCCGCCCGTCGTCGAGCTCGGGTGAGAAACATAACATTCCTGGGAGTTTATCCATAATTAGTGTGTCATATCTTACTGTGGACAGCTGACTCCTAAAGTTTCTGATATTCTGTGTGGAGGTCCGTTCACAGCAGGGATCGAAGATAATCTTCCCCAATACGATTTTACCGTTAATAGGCGTTTTTACCTTCATATAGCCATTTTTATAAAAGTGTGCTTTATCCTTTGAGTCAGATTCTTACATTTAATCAGTGAATTATGAATTAGTATCAATAAAATGGATCGAGGAAACACAATGTATTTAGATGTATTTGCACTGTTTAGTGCGAAACATGAATCATTTAACCTGCAGTTACTAATGCATAAATAATATTTTGTTATATTAAACATAAAACGTTGAATACTGATATTATAAATGATTTAAATAATAAAAGATATGTTGAATGTGATGAAATCCTCCAGCAGGTGGCAGCAGCGAGTCAGTGTTAATAAGTGAGTCGTTGTGATTGAACCGAATCATTTAAACGATTGATTCATTCAGGAACGAATCACTCTCATGTTGTTCAGAGACGAGCAGTATTTGGGCTGCATCTGGAATTACACGATTCTGGATAAATTGAGAATCATGTGATATGTGTGTGTGTGTGTTTGTGTCAGTGTTCTGTACGAGGGCAAGGATCCGGTCCGGTCGGGATGGCACGTGGTCGAGACGACTCCGTACAGTCGTTCTGCGAGCCTGAGCTCCGGCGGTCCTGCGACGCACCGCACTTTCCTGATGTTCCGCCGAGCGCCGGACTCACAGGCGCTGAACACGCTGGGCATCACCGAGATCTCGCTGCTGATGCCTAGCAAGGGCGAGACGGCGCCGCACACCTACTGCAGAGTGGACAAGAACCTCAACACCGGCATGGTGATGATTCACTGATTCACTGATTCACTGATTCACTGAGTCACTGAGTCACAGATTAACTGAGTCACTGAGTCACTGATTCACTGAGTCACTGATTAACAGAGTCACTGATTCACAGAGTCACTGATTCACTGAGTCACTGATTCACTGAGTCACTGATTCACTGAGTCACTCAGTCACAGATTAATAGAATCACAGAGTCGCTGATTCACTGAGTCGCTGATTCACTGAGTCGCTGATTCACTGAGTCGCTGATTCACTGAGTCGCTGATTCACTGAGTCGCAGATTCACTGAGTCACTGATTAACTGAGTCACTGATTCGCTGATTCACTCAGTCAATTAGCATGGATAAAATTAAAATGAAAAAATTAAAATAAGACGATTAATGATGCTGAAAATTCAGCTTTGATCACCGAAATAAATGTAATTTTACAGTGTACTCACATAGAAAACATTTATTCTAAATAGATTTACTGTATTTTTGATCAAATGAAGGCAGCCTTGGTGAAGAGAAGAAACATGAATAAATCTCTCCGACCCCAAGCGTTGAACACTGCTGTATGTTAGTATGCAGTGGGTTTAAATGTGTCTCAGTGTGTTAAACGAGTGCTGAGCTTGTAATTATGTTCACATCTGCTTCTTCTTCCTCTTGACACACACTTCAGAAAATACCATCACTTGTGAACTTCCTCTTCTGCTTTATTTGTCTCTCTCTAACTCTCGGTTTCTTTTCTGTTGGTTTTGATTGCTTTGTGTGTGTGTGTGTGTTGTGTGTGTGTGTGTGTGTGTTCAGTGGGGTCCGGCGCTGTATCTCTGCTACAAGCGTTCAGTGGCTAAAGCAAACGCTCTGCTGTATGAGGCAGGTGAGTGTCACAAACACACACACACACACACACACACACACACACTCACACACACAGAGACACACACACACACACACACACACACACACACACACACACAGAGACACAAGACGACACACACACATACTACACAGGCACACACACACACACACACACACACACACACACACACACACACACACACACACACACACACAGAGACACACAAACATACGTACACAGACACACACAGAGACACAAACACACAGACACACACACATCAGCCCCACAACACAAACACAACACACACACACACACAGAGACACACACAAAACACACACACACATCACCACACACACACACACAGACACTCACACACACAAATTCAGTCTCCCACACACACACACACACACGACATCACACAACATACACAGACAGCACAGCGACAAACTCACTCTATCTGGAGTTTGTAAGCACGTGTGTGTGTCTTTCTCTGTGTGTGGCTGAATGTGGGTGTGTCTGTGTGTGTGTGTGTGTCTCTGTGTGTGTGTTTGTGTCTCTGTGTGTGTGTGTGTGTGTGTGTGTGTGTTGTGTGTGTCTCTGTGTGTGTGTGTCTCTCTGTGTGTTGTGTCTCTGTGTGTGTGTGTGTGTCTCTCTGTGATGTGTGTGTGTCGTTGTGTGGCGCTCAGTCTGATCGGTCGCTATCTCTGAGTGTGTGATGTGTGTGTGTTTCCTCTGTGACTGTGTGTGTCTTGTGTCTGCGTGGGGTGGGTGGTGTGTGGGCTCCTGTAGTGTGTGTCTCTGTGTCTCGGTGTGTGTGTGGTGTGTGTGTGTGTGTGTGTCGCGCTCAGGTCTGATCGGTCGCTATCCTGAGGAGGATCTGGAGTCGTTTCCGCTGCCGGACTCTGTTCCGCTCTTCTGTCTGCCGATGGGAGTGACGGTGGAGAGCTGGCCGCTCAACACTAAATACCAGCTGCCCATCTTCTCCACCTTCGTCCTGACCAGCGCCTCCGGAGACAAGGTCCGTCCCTCAGCTTACTCCGCATAAACCTGACGCTTCACACCCTTCACATCTATAACAACTAACCATAGCGCTGTTCGTTCTCAGTGTTTATACACGTCGACTGTCTGACTTTTATTCATCAAAGACGCATTCAATAGATCAAAAGTGACAATAAAGTCATTTCTAATAAAATATTAATATTTCACATAAATGCTTTTCTTTTGAGCTTTCTATTAATCTGTGAATTGTGAAAATAAAATGCATCACGGTTACACTAAAGTACCGTGCAGCACGACTGTATTCAACATTGATAATAATAAAAATATCAACATATTTGCATATTATTATGATTTCTGAATATCATGTGACTCTGAAGACTGGAGTAATGATGCTGATAATACAGAAATAAATGACAGCTCAACACATATTCACATAGAAAACAGCTGTTTTACGTATTATAATATTTCAGAATTTGATCATATAAATGCAGCCTCAACGAGCAGAAGAGACTTGAACACTAGTGTATGACTTCTTAACGCTTGTAGTTGACTATTTTCTCATCTTCTGCTGTTATACTTGCTGCTTCAGTCGGATAGAACCGCTTGTGCTTTCTGCATTTGTGCACAATAATAAACTGCATTTGAAGTCATTTATTCAAACTCTAAAGCACCAGCCTTCAAACAAAGGTTCGCTCAGTGTAGCATTGATTGCAGCTGATGATTTGGTGTGTGTGCGCGCGCTCGCTCGCGTGTGTGTGTGCGTGTGTGTTTGCGCGCTCGCGTGTGTGTGTGCGCTCGTGTGTGTGTGTGTGCTCGTGCGCTCGTGTGTGTGTGCGCTCGTATGTGTGTGTGAGCGCTTGTGCGTGTGTGTGTGCGCGCTCGTGTGTGTGTGTGTGTGTGTGTTTGCGCGCTTGTGTGTGTGTGTGTGTGTGTCTACTCGCTAATGTGTGTGCGCGCTCGTGTGTGTGTGTGTGCGCGCTCGTGTGCGTGCGTGTTTGTGTGTCGGTGTGTGTGTGCGCTCGTGTGTGTGTGTGTTTGCGCTCTCGTGTGTGTGTGTGTGTGTGTGTGCGTTCGTGTGTGTGTGCTCCTCGCTAATATGTGTGTGGTGTGTGTGTGTCTGCTCGCTAATGTTTGTGTGCGCTCTGTGCGTGTGAGTGTGTCGGTGTGTGTGTGTGTGTGCGCGCTCGTGTGTGTATGTGCGCGCTCGTGTTTGTGTGCTCGTGTGTGCGTGTGTGTTTGTGCGTGCGTGTGTGTTTGCGCGCTCGTGTGTGTGTGTGAGTGTACGCTCGTATGTGTGTGCGCTTGTGCTTGTGCTTGTGTGTGTGTGCTTGTGTATGTGTGTGCGCTTGTGCGTGCTTGTGTGTGTGTGTGCTTGTGTATGTGTGTGCTCGTGTGTATGTGTGTGCGTGCGCTCATCTGTGTGTGTGTGCGTGTGTGTCTCAGGTGTACGGCGCTGCGATCCAGTTCTACGAGGCGTATCCGCGCGAGTCTCTGTCGGAGCGTCAGTGTGTGCGTCTGGGTCTGCTGAGCGTCGTGGACCGGCGGCCCATCACCAACCGCAGCGTCCAGGTCAAGAAGAGCATCTGCGTTCTCTCACAATGGCCCTTCTTCAGCGTCTTCCAGAAGTTCCTCACCTTCATCTACAGATACTCCATCTCTGGACCGCACGTGCTGCCGCTGGAGAAGTGAGTGATGCTCACACAAAACATGATTAAACATCACTTACTGAAAAACTACATCAAAAGAAGTTTGACTTCTAACATTAAACGTTTTGAATGCACTTGTCTTCTTATTAACCTTTAAAAATCACATTTTTTAATTTCCTATAAAAAGCTTTCTGTACGTCCAATTATTTAAACACAATTAATTTGTGATTCTAGACGTCTCAAGAACTGAAAGTTCTTCAGGTTTCTCGCTCTTTTTGATCAAGATGAGATTTTTTTTTGCATTTTGACAGATTATGTATTTTGATATTTAATAGTTTAGGTCTAAAATCCACATTTTAAAAAATGTCAGAAAATAACACTGGTACTCTAAAGAAGATATTTTGATAATCCCGCAATGAAATAAAAAATACAAAAGAAGAATTGTTACCTTTTATCTGTAATTGTGACTTTGTTTCTTTCAAATCTGAGAAATAAACAGAATTCTGACTCTTTTTTTTTTTACAGGAAAAAAATATAATTAAAACTCCAACTTTCATCTAACAATTCTTGCTTTTTTCATGAAAAAACGTCATGATTATGTTTATTTATTTATTAATTCACCTGCGGCGTAAACAGGCATCTATTTTGTTCATATAATGAAAGTTAATGGGGTCCAATATTTTTGTCTCCTAATGATCATTTTTGCCAGAACTGTAACTTTGTAACTTAACGTGATTTTAAAGGCAGTGCATCTATTGTTATTTGCTGTAATGCAGGATATTGACTTATTTTGATGCATTGAGTTGATTGTGTGTTATTGAAAGATTAGTTTTCTGTGTATTAACCGCGATCCGTCTCTCCGTCTGTCTGCAGGCACATCTCGAGCTTCATGCACAACGTGCCGTTCCCGTCCGCTCAGCGTCCTCGGATCCTGGTGCAGGTGATTGATCTCAGATGAGTCTCAGAGTGTCTCAGCACGAGCTGATGTCTGATTAAACCTGCCGGCGCCGAGGCGATAGAGACACGTGGGTAACGGGTGATGCCGCTCGATCATCATCCTCCTCTCTGACCGTACCGTAGAGATCCAGAGCAAATCAGCTCAATCAGTAGTCCAGCGCTTGAGATCAAACTGATCCAGGGATTGATTGATTGATTAGGAGTTAATCTGGTGCTGGGTGGGAAATCACAGCATGAGGTGGAAGGAGAAATCATGTGTGTGTGTGTGTGTGTGATGGGGTAACACTTTTGTGGTGTTGTGAGGACTGAAATGACTGGATGATAGGAATACCAATTGTCCAATGAATGAGGCTAATTTATAGGTTGAATAAAGTATGTGACATAAGTGTGATAGTGCCCTCCGTGGTTTATGAACCTGGTTGGAGTAGCCCCCCCCCCCCCAATCGTTGATGTGTAACTTGGTTGAGAGTCCCGAATAAACGTGTGTGGGATGTGTTGAAAGTAAAAGTGTAGGTGCAGATGTGAGAATAAAGTGTGTGAGGTGGAGAATGAAAGTGTAGGAGAGTAAAAGAAAGAAGAGGACGAACAGGCGGACATTCGCCTTTTCAGACGATAAGCAAGTAGACACCTAAAAAGTAGTGCCATGGTCAAAAATACCGCGAAAATGTTTGAATAAATGTGAAAAAATATCAGTTTAAATGGCTCAGTATTATAGCAGGTAGTCTGATTGATGCCCTGAAAGATAGGTCTGGTAATAATCCGCGACGTCTCTCCTCTGTCTGAGTCACAGAGCTCAGCACAACGTGAGTTCCCGCGCTTCCTCGGATCCATGGTGATGATTGATCTCGTGAGTTCAATGTCGTGGATGGCACGAGCTGTTTGTTGATTTACGATCTGCCGGCGCGAGGCTGACTTAGAGAAAAGAATGTCTGGGTGGAGGCGCTCGACATTCTGTTTGACCGTCCGTAGAGATCCAGAGCAATAGTCTAGTAGTCCAGGTTGGATAACTGTCCAGGATTGTGTGTGTGTGTGTGTGAGAGAGAGAGAAGAGAGTGTGTGTGTGTGTGTGTGAGTGTGTGTGTGTGTGAGGAGAGTGGAGAGAGAGAAGAGAGAGAGAGTGTGATGAGTGTGTGTGAAAGGAGAGAGTGTGTGTGTGGAGTGTGTGTGGAATGAAAGTGTGAGAGAGTGAAAGTGTGTGAGAGTGTGAGAATGAAAGTGTGAGTGATTGTGAGAGTGAGAATGAAAGTGTGAGAGTGTGAGTGTTTGAGAGTGAGAATAAAAGTGTGTGAGAGTGTGAAAGTGTGAGAGTGACAGTGTGAGAATAAAAGTGTGTGAGAGTGTGAGAATGAAAGTGTGTGTGAGTGAGAGAGTGAGAGTGTGATAGTGATAGTGTGTGAGAGTGTGAGAATGAAAGTGTGTGAAAGTTTGTGAGTGAGAGTGTTTGAGTGTGAGAATAAAAGTGTGTGAAAGTGTGAGAGTGACAGTGTGAGAATAAAAGTGTGTGAGAGTGTGAGAATGAAAGTGTGTGAGAGTGAGAGAGTGTGAGTGGTGAGAGTGTGAGAATGAAAGTGTGTGAGGTGTGAGTAATGAAAGTGTGTGAGAGTTTGTGAGTGAAAGTGTGAGAGTGTGTGAGTGTTTGAGAGTGAGAATGAAAGTGTGTGAGAGTGTGAGAATAAAAGTGTGTGAGAGTGTGAGAATGAGAGTGTGAGAGTGTGTGTGTATTAACCGTGTGTCTGTGTGTCCTCAGCTCTCTCCGTATGATAACCTGCTGCTCTGTCAGCCCGTCTCGTCTCCGCTGCCGCTCAGGTGAGTGCTTCTGCTGATTATCTGATTGGCTGCTGCGTCTGTGTTCTGTGTTCTGATTGGCTGATGCTCTGCTCTCAGTGGGGCCAGTTTTGTGAAGCTGCTGCAGAATCTGGGTCCGGAGAACGCGTGTTTGCTGCTGCTGGCGGTTCTGACCGAACACAAGCTGCTGCTGCACTCGCTGCGGCCCGATGTTCTGACGTCCGTCAGCGAAGCGCTCGTCTCCGTGAGTCCAGCACACATCACACTCATCTCTACACACTGATTCATATCGTCTGGGACTATATCGTAATTGTTGTTTAACGATGTGTGACATCATCGAGTATTAAAAAAAACACCCCTATAGAGACTCAATATTAATATGTGTGTGTGTGTGTGTGTGTGTCACTTTCACTCTCCTCACACACTCACACACACACACACACACACACACCACCACACACACACACACCACACACACACTCACTCTCACACTTTCACTCTCACATTTCACACCACTCACCACACACACACACACACACACACACACACACACACACACACACACACACTCACTCTCACACTTTCACCACACACTATTCACACACACACACACACACACTCACTCACTCTCACACTTTCACTCTTTCACTTACACACACACACACACACACACACGCTCTCACACTCAGACACCACAATGAAAATTAACTAACAAAATTGATCAAAACACACATCACTCGACTCTCATATTTGATATTGCACTGTAACACATGACATCCGACATCAGTTTAACGTCTGAACTCTTTTCTGTCTTGAGGATCTGGTTCAGAATCACTGATCTAATAGAAGAATTCATCATAAAGTGATGAGCTGAAAATAAGCAGGTCGTGCTCTTTATATTGAGATTGCCATCGATACGTTGATCATGACATCCGTTAGCATGTTTAAAGGTCTGGACTCCTTCTCTCTGTCATGTGAGGTCTCCTGGTTCAGAATCACCGATCTAATAGAAATATATAATAATACATAAAGTGTGATGAGCTGAAAACACCAGCAGCGTCGTGCTCGTCAGTGATTAGAGATTAGCCACCGAACCGTTATCATGCGTCCCCGAGCATCAGGTTTCGGTCTGACTTCCTGTCTCTGCTGGTCATGTGACGGTGGCTTCCTGTGTCAGATGCCGTTTCCTCTGCGCTGGCACTGCCCGTATATCCCGCTGTGCCCGCTGCGGATGGCAGATGTGCTGTGCGCTCCCATGCCCTTCATCGTGGGCGTCCACTCCAGCTACTTCGACCTCTACGACCCCCCGACGGACGTGGTGTGTGTGGATCTGGACACCAACACCATCTTCCAGTGAGTGTTCCTGTCAGCTGACCGCATCTCTAATAAACACGAGCTTTCTGTTCATCTGGGAATCATGAAAATAAAATACATCACGGCTTACATAAAAATATTGGGCGGCACGACTGTATTCAACATTGATGATAATCAGAAATGACAACAAATCATACATATTGAGATCATGTGACTCTGAAGACTGGAGTAATGATGCTGAAAATACAGATTTGATCACAGAAATAAATTACAGATTAACACATATTCACATAGAAAACAGCTGTTATAGATTATTATAATATTTTAGAATTTTACTGGATATTTGATACATTATTAAATCATAACGACAATATAAAAATAAAACAAAAAGACTGGAGTAATAATGCTGAAAATACATATTTGATCGCAGAAATAAATTAGAGTTTAACACATATTTATATAGAAAACAGCTGTTATAGATCAATATAATATTTTAGAATTTTACTGGATATTTGAGAAATTATTAAATCATATT
>CM049823.1:35297669-35310169 GCA_027422435.1 Schizopygopsis pylzovi | reverse complement strand
ACCACACACACCACACACACCACACACACACACACACACACACACACACACACACACACACACACACTCTACACACACACACACACACACACACACACACACACACACACACACACACTCACACTCACACACACACTCTCACTCTCACTCACACACACACACACACACACACACACACACACACACACACACACACACACACACACACACTCTCACACACACACACTCTCACACACACACACACACACACACACACACACACACACACACACACACTCTCACTCTCACACACACACACACACACACACACTCTCACTCACACACACACACACACACACACACACACACACACACACACACACACACACACACACACTCTCACTCACTCACTCCTGATGTGTGTGTGTGTGTGTTTGTGTCGCAGGTGTGTTACCGTATCCTCATGCAGCTGTGTGGTCAGTACGGTCAGCCGGTTCTCGCGGTCAGAGTTCTGCTGGAGATGAAGCGGGCAGGAATTACGCCCAACACCATCACATACGGATACTACAACAAAGTGACGTACTTCATATTAACGAGCTCACACGAATCATTCATTCAATTATAAAAATACATATATTAAAATAAATCATTTAAAAGAATCAAAAGCAATCAAATAATTAATGAATCATAAATATGTACAATTAAAATGTGTAAATAATTTGAAAAGAATAAATATTTTTTTTTTACTGAAAATGAAATAAAATCAAAAATTAAAATAAATACAAAAAAATACAAATAATTTCTAAAATTACAAAAAATCTAAAATTATGAACAATTATAAATTAATTTAATTAAATTTTAAATTAGAAACAATAAAACAATATTACACAATATTTATAAAATAAAAATGTAATATTAAAATTATTTAATAAAAAACTAAACATTTAGTCAAATTAATTCAATCATCAAAATGTAAAATTAAAACAAATAAATTATTAAATAATAAAAACAATAAAAAAAACACTTGCTAAAAAATGTATCATAAAAATTTAAATAAATAAATAATGTAAAAATAAAAGCCAAAAATATTTGCAAAAATTTTATGAAGTCATAAAAATTCAAAGAAATGAATCGTTAAAAAAAAAACTAGCACTTAATTTTAAATAATACAAATGTCAAATTAAAATACATAATTAAAAAATGAAAAACACAGAAAAAATTACTAGAATTAATTAGATCATAAAATGCTAAATTAAGATAAATCTGATTTAATTAAAATCAAAGTAAAACACTTCCTAAAAAAGATGACAGTTATGTTTAGCTGCATGTCATGCGATTATTAACCAGTGTGTGTGTGTGTGTGCACGTGTGTGTGTGTGTGTACGTGCGTGTTTGTTTTATTTTGCTGTCTGTAGGCGGTGCTAGAGAGCAAATGGCCATCCACCAATCAGGGAGGCCGTCTTCGCTGGGCGAAGCTGCGTAACGTGGTATTGGCCGTGGCTCACTTCAGGCAGCCAATCAAACAGCAGCAGAGGAGCGCATCATTCAGCACCCCCGCAGGTCAGAGAGGCCCCGCCTCCGGCACGTGATTGACAGCCGCCAGCAGCGTCACATTCTCACATTCTGCTCCTGTTTACAGGAGACTCGCTGTCCAAGCCCCGCCCCTACTCGGCTCTGATTCGTCAGTCCAGCTGGAGCGGGTTGAGTGAGAGCTCGAGCCACGAATCACTGACGAGTCTGGCCAAGAGCAGCAGTCTGAGCAGCGTTCAGCCGTCAGGTAGCAGTGAGTGACAGATAATAACTTAGATTATTAATTATTAATAATTTAGATTTTTTTGCACCCTCAGATTCCAGATTTTCAAATATTTTTATCAGCCATATATGTGACCCTGGACCCCAAAAACAGTCATAAGGGCCAACTTTTCAAAATTAAGATTTATGCATCATCTGAAAGCTGAATAAATAATCTATCCATTGATGTATGGTTTGGACAATATTTGGAAATATGGAATCTGAGGGTGCAAAAAAATCTAAATATTGAGAAAATCATCTTTAAAATTGTTCAAATTAAGTTCTTAGCAATGCATATTAATAATCAATAATTACGTTTTGATATATTTACTGTACAAAATATCTTCATGTAACATGATCTTAATATCTAATGATTTTTGTCATAATTGTATAATTTTGACCCATACGATGTATTATTGTTACTAATATAGCTGTGCTGTTATGACTGCGTCTGTGCTGCAGGGTCTGATTTCAGTCTGTGTTTGTTTATCAGAGCTGAAGCTGTCAAAGAAAGCAGCTGCGCAGACGGCCGCAGACGGTGCATCCGCAGCCTCACGCAAGCCTCCCGCCGGCCGCCGCCAAACACTGAGTCCTCCAGCGGCGGCTGTGCTTGTGCGCCGCAGCGACGTCTGCCTGTCCACCTTCAGCAGAGACTGCGCGGAGAGCACAGACGCAGACGGCAGGTGTCAGACGGGGAGGGACAGCAGGTGCACATTACACAAGCATAAATATATCATTCACCCCTTCAACAACTATATGACCAAAATTAATTATGAAAAATATTTTTATTAGTAAAAATGTGTAATTTTTTTTTTTTTTTTTTTTTTTTTTTACATTAACAAAATCATAAAAATTTATATATAATATTATATATTTATAAATATTTTTTTATTATTATTATTATTATTCAATCATGAAAACACATTTAAAATAAATACAAAATCATAAACATTTAATATATATATAAAAAAATATGATTTTTTTTTTATTAAATCATGAAAACTCATTTAAAATGAATAAAAATATATATATATTTAATTTTCTATTTAATTTTAAACAAAATAATTAAAATAAATTACAATAAATAGTCAAAAATAGATAAATAACAGATAAAACGCTTATATTTGTTAGTGAGTTATTGCTCTTAGACAGTAACTAATCTCTTCATGGAAAGCAGCTTGAGCAAAAGATGAGCAAAAATGCTTATTTTCAAAGGTGTGTAGTTAAATAACTAGTGGATCTTCGTTATAATTATCTCTAATTAGACTGATTCATTGTGATGTCCTCTCTTAACCAGGACCTCAAGAGGACTTCAAATCAGTTCAGATCATATAAAACATGCTGTAAAGTACATCAAACACGTTTAAACGAATAAAATAAACATTTCTTATTTTAATTCACCTCTATCTGATTATCTGATCAATCAAAAAAGCTACATTTTTTATAATATAAAAGTTAAATTCTTTGAAAAACAGATAACTTAAAACAACAAAAAAGTACTAAAATTAAATACATCAAAATTGTGAAATTAGGATAAAAAATAGACTAAAATTGATTAAATATAAATAGATATATAAATAATTTTAGAATACAATTACGAGCAAGTTTTTTTCTGGAGTCCAGAAATGTATTGTACAGAAACTAGGAGTGTCTGTAGATGAAACATTTTTAATAAATAAATGCAATTGCATTAATTTCAAATGATTCTGATGAACCAGAATAAATATTGTTATGGACAGCGGTGCACATAAGAGAACCTGGAGATTTGGGTTGGTCCTCACGCAATAAATATAACTGTAAAAAAAATGAATTATAGTGATAATATTCACTTTATTCAAAAAATAAAATAATAAAGTGTGATAATAATATTAAAAAAATGGAGTATTAAATACAAAAACAATTTTCAACCTAAAAATCAGCAGGCTTTTATTTTGGCGGGTTGCCAGCAAGTAAGCATATGTGCTTTTTTTGCGCAAAAATTTTAGAAATATACATAAACAGGGAAACAAGACATGATTATAATCGTACAAAGAAAAACAAATATTCTGGATTTGCATACCTCAAAGTATGGAATTATCTGTACAGTAAAGTGCAAAAATTTAATTACATCATCATAGTGCATCAAAAAATTTGGCACTCTCACTGTTTGTAAGTCTTAGCGATGAAACGAGAGTCAAATTCAGAAAGAAAAAGGGGGAAAAGAAAGGAGATTTAAGCCATTTTTGCTCATGAATGAATAATTTAGCATTGAATATAAGAAAGTATGTGTGCTTCGGGTTTAGCTGCCGATTGAAGAGCGTCACAGGTTTGTACTGTGCTTTGAAAACAGAAGCAGGTGGCCTAGATTTATGCTTTTGAATAGAAATCTTATACAGTACAGTTTGTCGATCTAAAATGGTAGTTGTGCATTAACAGCTGTCCGCGCTGTCAGAACTTATTTACACAGCGCATTTTGTTTATTTTATTTGGACCACTTATGTGCACCCCTGGTTATGTATCACGAGTGGCTGTGGAGAACGCTTGAGCCGCTGCTTTAGTTCACAGACAGCTGCATGGAGAATTACATTTATTGTTTTTTACTTAGGCACTTAATTACTGACAGATATATTTATAAACTCGTTACTTAACCTGAATCGAGTTAGTGAGATTGTCAACAGTCATCGCACGCACTGACTCACTCACACACTCACACACTCTCTCACACACTCTCTCACACACTCTCTCACACACTCTCTCACACACACATCACTCACTCTCTCACACACTCTACTCACACACTCACTCACACACTCTACTCACACACTCACACACACACTCACACACACACTCACTCACCACTCACTCACTCACTCACTCACTCACTCACTCACTCACTCACAACACACACTCACTCACTCACTCACTCACTCACTCACTCTCTCACACACACTCACTACACACACACACACACACACACACACGCACACACACACACACACACACATCACATCACACTCACACTCACACACACACCTCACTCACACACACACACACACACACACACACACACACACACACACACACAACACACACACACACACACACACTCACACTCACACTCACACTCACACTCACACACATATACATAACACACACACACTACACCTCTCACACACACACACACACACACACACACTCACTCACACACACACACACACACACACACACACACACACTCACACTCACACTGGTTGCACACTGACACACACACAGTGTGAGCTATCACACACACACATACATGCAAGCTCGCTGGACACGACGGACACTCTGACACACAGCACATCGATGACAAACTCACACACAACGATATGTCACACGAGCACGCGACAGGCACCACACACTACACGCACTCTGACAGCACTACGCAGGACACTCATCACATACATCACACACACACTTCACACGACACATGTGGTTGTTATTGGTGGCAGGTTAACAGGTGTGGTTTCGCTCGCCCTCTGCAGGTCGCTGGAAGTGAGGGAGACTCTGAACAAGAAGTCAGTCGATGAAAACTACAACAACGTTTTGTCTCCGAGCCGCGGTCTGGCCGGGAAACTACAGCAGCTGCTGACGCCTACGAGGAACCGTACATCAGTGCGACGAGCCGCTAGCGTAGACGACCGGCGGCCGGGAGCGAACGGACACTCGCAGAAACCATCCCGCAAGAGCCAGATGACCGAGAGTCTGCTGAAGGCCAAGGAGCGGCTGTACAACGCCACGTCTGAGGTGACTACGGCTAGGGCTGACGTCAAATAGATTCAAAACTACTGATGATGAATGAACATAATGCAGGACAACGACAGGGACTATTAGAATGCAGCTATAGGAGCCGAAGACTCAGTTTATACAACAGTTCGATACACAAATTAATATTGCATGCTACATTTTGGACACAAAGTTGTCTGAAATTGCTGAAAAACTAAATTCGAATTTTGCACTAAAATATGATCAATATTCAAATATAAAAGGCATATTTCTGTTAAGGGTAAAAAAAAGATTCTGTCTTCTCTCCTGAGGCCACAAGAGGGCACATCGAGCGAAATATTACTAATGCACGTTTCTACAAATCAATAAAAATAACACAAGGGCATAATGTTTATAAACCATATATTATTTAACTAAGTTGCTTAAACAATTAGAAGCAAAAAGCATCATGTTTGCATGTATAGTTTAATACAAAGGACCGAAAACCAATCACAGAGCACTTTTTAATTTAAAAACTTGCTTCATCTCTGAGTGAATCAGTCGTTTGAATGAATCGAGCGAGTCAGTGATTCAGTGATTCGTTCATTAAGCCAGTCACTTGCTTCATCTCTGAGTGAATCAGTCGTTTGAATGAATCGAGTGAGTCAGTGATTCAGTGACTCGTTCATTAAGCCAGTCACTTGCTTCATCTCTGAGTGAATCAGTCGTTTGAATGAATCGAGTGAGCCAGCAATTCAGTGACTCGTTCATTAAGCCAGTCACTTGCTTCATCTCTGAGTGAATCAGCCGTTTGAATGAATCGAGTGAGTCAGTGATTCAGTGATTCATTCATTAAGCCAGTCACTTGCTTCATCTCTGAGTGAATCAGCCGTTTTAATGAATCGAGTGAGTCAGTGATTCAGTGACTCGTTCATTAAGCCAGTCACTTGCTTCATCTCTGAGTGAATCAGCCGTTTGAATGAATCGAGTGAGTCAGTGATTCAGTGACTCGTTCATTAAGCCAGTCACTTGCTTCATCTCTGAGTGAATCGGTCATTTTAATGAATCGAGCGAGTCAGTGATTCAGTGATTCGTTCATTAAGCCAGTCGCTTGCTTCATCTCTGAGTGAATCAGCCGTTTTAATGAATCAAGTGATTCAGTGACTCGTTCATTAAGCCAGTCGCTTGCTTCATCTCTGAGTGAATCAGCCGTTTTAATGAATCTTTATTGAAGAGACTCTCTCTGCACGGCTCTCCAAACTGGAAAATTATGGATTTGATCAACTGGTCTCTCAGCGCAATTGATACCATCTTCTCAAGGAGAAGTCTGGGTTCTGGGGACGGGACGTTCGCGGCCGGATATACGAGGGATGCATGGGAGAGGTGGCAAATCGTATGTCTGACGGCTCTTTCCGTGGAGGACGCTGAGGATATCTACCTTTTCGGCACCATGATAACAGGTCTTCTGCTGATTGGATTAGGCTTTGCCCTGGGTTATCGGAAAATTCGGAAGACGGGAACAGCTGTCCAAAGTCTCACAAGGCTGCCCGTTTTGATTGAAGCCGTGGGAAGAGTGGTCAGCAATGAGACTGAGACTATAAACCGGAATATGGATGCCATCATGTTGAAACTTACGGCTTTGCAAGTGAAAATTGATGATTTCAGAGACCAGAATGGACAGAGAGAATAAAGCTGTGAAGATACGCAGCGGTTCGCCCCAAAAGACACAACAAAATTTAATCTTATCTTTTCTGGCTCCCCCGTACCGGCTGGCTTGGCCAAGGTCATGCTGGATAAACTACCCTGAGAGAGCGATGCAGTGAAGACTCTCTTGCTCCCTTCCCCCATTACAGACATTACTCCCCTCCCCGATCAACTGCCTCCGAACGCTTTGTACCGCCACCTGTCGAGCAGGTCTGCGACCGGCGCCGTAATAAATGGCTGCTGGACCGGACGGCTGCCAGAGCTGGATATGTCCCCCTGTTGCAAGTCATGTGTTTATGGTATATGTGCTTTTGTGCTGAGGTGTTTTTTTTCTGTTCTCACACTGTACTCCCCAATGGAGCATAGTCTGGGGGTAAAATTCTTTTCCTCCTCTCTTTCCTCATGTAAATGCTGTATTTTTCTTACATTCCCTGTCTTCCTGTTCTGTCTACCCCGTTGTCATATGTATGTTGTGTATGTATGGACAGGTTGATGGCTAATTTCGCTGGTACTTGTTACTAGTGACAATAAAGGGCTACTACTACTACTACTACTACTAATACCTATTTATTATCATTTATTTATGGAATGTTGAATGCTCATCACTATAATAATGTTTATGCAATATTTATGCTCATCACTATAATAATTTCAAATATTTTATTTATGTTTTATAAATTATTGTGATTTATTTAACGGTATTAATTGTGAGTATCTCTATGTGTGTAGAGCTCTCTGTCTGTAGGGAGTGACGTGGACATGACGGACATCCAGACGCTGGCGGTTCCTCTCAGGAAGTCGTGGGATTCTGCACAGGAAGGGGCGGGCATTGAGGTTTGACAACACTTATTTGTCAATATCAATTTACTTGATTGCACAGACACTATT
Organism: Schizopygopsis pylzovi; assembly: GCA_027422435.1. Taxonomy (NCBI): domain Eukaryota; kingdom Metazoa; phylum Chordata; class Actinopteri; order Cypriniformes; family Cyprinidae; genus Schizopygopsis; species Schizopygopsis pylzovi. Next base: position 35,302,084 of record CM049823.1, on the reverse strand, counting down.
GGAAGAATGAAACATTGACTGTTTAAGATTGTTACTGTTTTTGCTTGCATTATCGTCACTGTGTTTTCCTGTTTAAAACTCTAAGTAAGGGATAATGCATGGCTAGCTGTGCATTAAATGATGGACACTCTGTGAAGTGCGTTAAAATCGTTTAATGCACAGCTAGCCATGCATTATCCCACTTAAACCATTGTAATCTAGCGTTTACAAGCTGTTAATGATGTTTCGAAGCGCAAAAAAAAGCCGGTTATTTTCGTCCGTTACGGCTCGTTAGCATTCTGCTCATAGATGAAATAGTGCGGCAAGATCACATTTATTTGAATTAATTATTGATCATGAAAGAGTGAGAGAGATGACAGTTGTGTGTGTGTGTGTGCGTGTGTGTTGTCTTTGTCTGCGAATCTCTCTACAAACAATGAAGCTGTGCTACTTTAAAAACAGCGATTTTACACCTCGTTTTTAGTATCTAGACGATTTTATTAATAAAGGTCGCTGGGAAGCGTTTACATGTGTGTGTGTGTGTTGTGTGTGTGTGTGTGTGTGTGTATCTGCGATCTCCGACTCTCTCTCTCTCTGTGTGTGTGTAAAGTCACCTTTATTTATACAGCGCTTTTAACAATACAGATTGTGTCAAAGCAGCTTTACAGTATCAAATAGGAAAATAGTGTGTCAATAATCCAAAAGGACAATAGTAAACACTTTTGCGGAGACCTGGACAACTAGATGAGCCCCTAATTATCTGAGAAAAGTATCGGTCCTAGTACTGAGCCTTGAGGTACTCCATACTGTGATCGATAGGATACCTCTTCTTTCGCTGCTACGAATTGCTGGTGGTCAGATAAGTACCACATGCCAACAAAGTTTTCAAGTCTATTCAAAAGAATGTTATGTGATGTGTGTAGGTTTGTGTGCATCAAATATAACACTTGAAACTACCTGTGCGTTAAAGAGTTTCAATGCATGCCTGCCAGCCAATCAGAATCGAGTATCCAGGCAGACCATGGAATAAAGAGCTATAGAAATAAAGGAGACTCGGCAGTGATCAGACGGTCATCATGCTGACGTGAATCCGTCTCTGTGAGTGTGTTTACGTTTATCTCTGTGTCAGGTGCAGATGTCGAGCTGCTCGCTGTGCCGCAGCTGTAATTCTCTGGTGTATGATGAGGAGATCATGGCCGGCTGGTCGTCTGATGACTCTAATCTCAACACCACCTGTCCGTTCTGCTCCGCGCCGTTCGTGCCGCTGCTGAACGCAGAGATCCGTGACCTGGGGCCCGTCTGCAGGTAACACAGACTACTGCAACTAACACCACATTTAACATCGTTCCTTCTAATAAAACAAACATTAACTGAAATAAAATTACATTTAGTTAAAAAATCTGCATTTCTCATTTTCATTTAATAAGATATTATGTACTAAAGTAACAAAAATGTAATTAATAGACATTTTATTATTTTGAAACATAATTTTTTTTAGAGTAGATTATAATAATTACTTCCAATTTTTAATAATTTAAATTTTTGCTTAAAATTCTACTTTGCTTTGAGAACCTAAAAAAAAAAAAAATTCAGTCAATTTGATATTTCTGTGATCAGTGAAAGAATCGCTGAATGAATCGCAAACTCAAAAACATATTTAAACAAATACAGTGTGTGAATTAATATTGCATGCTTCTCATGGGGATTTAATATTTGTTTTACTTTTATTCTTGTTCAATCTCTTTTTTGGCTCATTTTATCTGTAAAAGAAAATCTGCTTAATAATTTTGCACACCTGAGGAGTTTTTGACTTACAGCTTTCATGGACAATCATATATCATGTATAAATGATTCAATACAAAATCAATAGTAGTTATTAAGATTGATGTGGTCAAATGTTCTTGGGAAAGAAATATGACCAGAATATAAACTTACCTGATCATTCTGCACACACTGTATATGAAGTTTGTAAGTGTTTCTGCAACACAAGATTTCGTATGATTTTATATAATTTGCTTTTGTCCAGTACTGACTCTCTAAGATAATTTTATGAATGCACAAAAAATATTAATATGAAAATCTTAACTAAGGTTTCCCAAAATGTTGAGTGTTATTTACACGATCTGCAGCTTCATGAACTTATGAATACAAATACAGTACCAATAGAAGGATCTGAAGTATGAATGATGTATCATATGGAATAACAGGATCTGTGTGTGTGTCTCTGTGTGTGTGTCCCTGTGTGTGTGTGTCTGTCTCTCTCTGTGTGTGTGTGTGTGTGTTGTGTGTGTGTCTCTGTCTGTCTGTGTGTCTGTCTGTGTGTGTGTGTGTGTGTGTGTGTGTGTGTGTGTTCAGCGTGGAGCGCAGTCACCTGAGTACGGAGGATAATCTGGATAATATCATGCGTCCTCCCTCCGCTCCGGACGACACACTGCAGCATCTGTGTAACGGTGTCAGAGAGATGGACTCCAGCTCTGAACCAGCAGCCAATCAGAGAGCAGCGTGCTGTCGGTGGGCGGAGCCCCGCAGGTGACAGTGGCGTACCTGAGCCCGCTGGTGCTGCGTAAAGAGATGGAGAGTCTGCTGGAGAACGAGGGCGAGGCTGTTCTCTCTCAGGTCCAGCTGCTGGACAGTCACTCCATCCTCTTCTGGAATCTGGTTTGGTACTTCACTCGCCTCGGCCTGCCCAGTAACCTACTGCAGCTGCTGCGGACGTCTCCGCTGACCGCACGCCTCACACAGGTCTCTCACACACACACACACACACACACACAACACACACACATACACACACTACACACTCACACACACATAGAGACACACACACACACACACACACACACACACTCACACACACACTCACACACACATAGAGACACACACACACTCACACATACACACACACACACACACACACACACACACACACACACACAGAGGAGCTCAGCTGACTGTGTTTGTGTTTTAGGGGTCAGAGGGCACGGCGGTGCGCGTGAGGCTGCTGTGGGACACACTGACCCCGGATTCGGAGCAGTGGCCGCCGCTCTACATGCTCTGGAGGATTCACAGTAAGACACACACACACACATTTAAATCGAATTAAACCAACCAATCACCGCAGATTAGCGTCACGCAAAGGAGGGGTTTGGAAAAATCAATCGTTGAGCGAATCGTTTGAGAGTCGTTGAGCATGTAAGGTAAAAATAAATTAATATTTTAAGGCAATGAAAGTGCTTTTTGACCTTGCATGCTTGTCAACCTATTCCAAAGCCAAAATATGAATCTTTCATAATCCATAATAAGGGCACTTTAATGTATCTATTCCGGGTCAAAACAGACATGAATGAGGGTAACACTCATCAAGTGTCAAATGCAAACACTGGCGAGTATATGTAATCGCCTACGTTATTAATAATCTGCTGATTGATGTGATTCTCCTCCCGTCCTGCAGGTGGCGTCCCCATGCGCAGCTACAGCTGGAGGCATCACAACCATCCCTTCAGCCTCAGCTTCCTGGAGGAAGTGCTGCGCTGGATCGGCATGAACGAGGTACACAAGGCCATCACGCTCTTCCTGGATGCGGTTGCTAAGCAGCCCGGCACGCCGCGGATACAGAGGTGAGGTGTGGGGATGCTCAGGTGATGCTCAGGTGATGCTGAGGCTCACAGACTCTAACGTGTGTTTGTGTGGATCTGCAGGAGTCTGTACAGAGAGATGCTCTTCCTCACGCTGGCCGCCATGGGCAAAGATCACGTCGGTGAGTCGCGCAAAACCAGCAAACCACCATTTATTTGTATTTCTGTTTTAGGAGGAAAACAAAGCAATAGTGCATCAAAAAAAACTAATTGTTTAACTCTCAGTCCATCCAAGATGTAGGAGACAGTATTTCTTCAGTAGAACAGTAAAGGTTTTTAGCTGAAACCATGATCCTTGGCGATTCATAAAATGCAAGTCAATGGCTACCGGCGCTGTAAACGCATATACAGGCAACACAAATAAAAAAATTGACTCTAATAATATAAGGTCTTATGAAGCGAAACAATCAGTCTGTGCAAGAAACTGAACATTATTACCTGTAATCCAGCGCCTCAGACAACCAGGAAAAAATCAGATTAGATTAATGTGTGAGTGCGTGAGCTTCCCTTAGTTTCCTAGAGAAGTTAAAGAGGTGTTGAGGGTCCAGGAAAGATCCTCAGAGAGATGGACACCAAGGTGCTTGAAGCTAGCCACATGTTCCACTTCAGCTCCATCAATGTAGATGGGAAGACGGTTCTTCCTGGTTCGCCGGTGATTTACAATCATCTCTTTGGTCTTCTGGGTGTTGCGTGTAAGGTTGTATTTGGCACACCACGCTGCTTGATGCGTAACCATCTGCTAACTTGATTATGGAGTTAAAGCCATGCACAGGGATGCAGTCGTGGGTGGAAAGGGAGAAG
>CM049823.1:35260169-35292669 GCA_027422435.1 Schizopygopsis pylzovi | reverse complement strand
AGTATAAGGAAAACAAAAACATTTAATATGTGTGTGTACAGTATATATACAGTGGGGTAATAAGTATTTGATCACCTACCAACCAGCAAGAATTCTGTCTCTCACAGACCTGTTAGTTTGTCTTTAAGATCCTTCACTCATTACCTGTATTAATTGCACTGGTTTGAACTCGTTACTTGTATAAAAGAGAGCTGGGACCACAGTCTCAACGGTTACCTTTATTAGCACACTACACCGTCAGGGATTAAAATCCTGCATCGCGCACAAGGTCCCCCTGCTCAAGGCCCATCTGAAGACCATCTGGATGATCCAGAGGAGGCATGGGACAAGGCCGTGTGGTCAGATGAGACCAAAATATAACCTTTTGGTATAAACTCCACTCGCCGTGTTTGGAGGAAGAAGAAGGATGAGTACACTCCCAAGAACACCGTCCCAACCGTGAAGCATGGGGGTGGAAACATCATACTTTGGGGGTGGTTTTCTGCAAAGGGGACAGGACGACTGCACCATATTGAGGGGAGGATGGAAGGGCCATGTATCGAGAGATTTAGGGCAACAACCTCCTTCTCTCAGTAAGAGCATTGAAGATGGGTCGTGGCTGGGTCTTCCAGCATGACAATGACCCCAAACTAGAGATCGACCGATATATCGGTTTACCGATATTTAAACATTTTAATGTGTTCTCTGTATTTGACCCATCCAAGTACACACACTTGGAGCAGTGGACACACACTTGGAGCAGTGGACACACACACACACACACACACACACTTGGAGCAGTGGACACACACACACACACCTGGAGCAGTGGACACACACACACACCTGGAGCAGTGGACACACACACACACACACCTGGAGCAGTGGACACACACACACCTGGAGCAGTGGACACACACACACACACACACACCTGGAGCAGTGGACACACACACACACACACCTGGAGCAGTGGAACACACACACACACCTGGAGCAGTGGACACACACACACACACACACCTGGAGCAGTGGACACACACACACACACACCTGGAGCAGTGGACACTGTTCACTCAGGAGAAGCTCCAGCACGACCACCACATGTAACTTTATACAAGATTCACTCGTTTGAAACACACTAAATTATATTAACATTTACTATAGAACCATTATTTCACCAATAAACATCTAAATAAATACATCTCTATCCAAATTAATGATTTATTATCTCCACAAGCGATCGCAGTTTGAGTATAGTTCTGTGTAAACAGATAAACCCGCTGTCAGCAGTTTTCATAATCTAGAAAAAAAACATTTTAATAATTCTGATAAAACAGTTAAGAAATGCAATAAAATACGATGTTTTGTTTGTTATAGCTTATTTCAATATTCCAGAGAATATTATTCAGTGAATTATTCTTCACTCTTTAGTCTATTAAACAGCTTATAAACCTAAAACTGTAGTTTAAAATGAATTTATATGACTTCTGTCCTTTATTTTCTCCATTTGAAAACATTAGACATTATTTAGCTTATTGTTAATATCAGTGTTGCTGATGATGCTTTTTATAAATAAAATGTTTTTATTATTGTAATTTGAAGATTAAATTTAGCATGAAATAATGTTAATTTCAACAGTTTTTTGTTGTTGTTAAGATGACTTTTGTTGTTGTTAAGATGACCAAAGCGAAGAAGACTTATTTCACTCTGTTATTGATTTACTTTATAACAGTGAATACATATCGGTTCTGCATATCGGGAACATAAACATGCAAATAATTGGTATCGATTATAAAAAAAAAATTATATCGGTCGATCACTACCCCAAACACACAGCAAGGGCAACTAAGTAGTGGCTCCGTAAGAAGCATGTAAAGGTCCCGGAGTGGCCTAGCCAGTCTCCAGACCTGAACCCAATAGAACATCTATGGATGGATCCGAAACTCTGTGTTTCCCCAAAACCTGAACGATCTGGAGAAGACCTGTGTGGAGGAGTGGACCAGAACCCCTGCTGCAGTGTGTGCAAACCTGCTCAAGAACTACAGGACACGTCTGGTTTCTGTACCAAATATTAAGTTCTATTTTTCTATTGTATCAAATACTTATTTCATGCAATAAAATGGGAGTTAATTATTTAAAAATCATACAATGTGATATTCTGGATTTTTTTTTTAGATTCTGTCTCTCACAGTTGAGGTGTACCTACGATGAAAATGACAGATCTCTCCATTCTTGAAAAATCATCAGTGTATCAAATACTTATTTGCCCCACTGTATATATAAATACAGTTGAAAGAAAAAGTGAACTATTTTCCAGTTATCTGCATAAATTGGTCATGAAATTTTATTTGATTTTCACCAAAGTCACAAACACAATTCGCTGAGAAAACAAATAATCATCGTCTTTAATGAGCTCGCTCATTAAACACACAAAGTGATGGTGGAAAAAGTAAGAGAAATACTAGGCTTCTGGTGTCACTAAACGCTAATTAGAGTCAGATGTTAGTAAACCAGGAGTCCAATCAATTAAACGAGTAAAGGTGTGGTTTAGGGCTTATATAAACACCTAAACAGTGTCAGCGTGCTATTCACAAGCAACATTAGCTGATGTGAGCCATGCCTCATAAAAAAAAGAGACCTGGAAAGTGTTACAGAGTAACCTCAATGACTTTAGATATGCATCAGTTCATGTCTATAAATGGAGTCCATTTGGTACTGTGGCTATTTTCCATCGAAGTGGGCCAGCCAACATCTCTTCAAAGGCACAATGCAAAAAGCTCAAAGAGAGTAACAGCTAAAGACTTGAAGGATTCATTGAAGCTGGTTATCATTCACGAGTCAACCATACGTAAAACATTGAACAGGCATGATCTCCATGGAAGGACACCATGAAGAAAACCACTGGTCTCCAAACAAAACACTGCAGCATGCCGAACGTTTGCCAAAGACCACCTTGACACTCCAAAACACTACTGGGAAAATGCATTCTGGGCTAATAGAACTAATTGGGAATAACTGGAGTTAAGGAGATCCTATCAACAGTATGTCTACCCTACTTCGTGTGTGCCGACATCATGAATCATCTTGGCTAGATTGCGGAGATGTGGCAGAGGAATACAGGTCAACAACCTACGACGTGTGGATACACTAACATCAGTACAGGCCAGTACTCAGCATAACACTTTTGATTGTACTGTAGCGACTCTAGCATTCGTCAATGCAAGAAGCCCGTTTCAATAAGGAGGTTCAAGGAGATAGTCAAGAATTGGAAGAATTGTAAAGCCAAAAGGAAAAAGAATAACCGTTGCATTTGTAGGAAATTAAGATTAATAATTGTGACGAGTGGGGCGGGGCCGAGAGCCGTGGGAACGGAGCGAGGCCGGTGGAGTGAATGATAATGAACGACACCTGCGCCACTCACCGGTCTCGAGTCCCACGGAGGAGCTCCGGAAGGAATAAAAGGAGGAGTGACAACAGTGGAAGACGAGAGAGGACCAGGCCTGGGTTTTAGTTTGTGTTTTGTTTGCGGCAGTCGTCCGTGAGGGGCTGCCGCTTTTCTGTTTGTTTATTTGATTATTAAATGTGTTTAAATGTTCGCCGGTTCCCGCCTCCTTCTTCCCGTATATATCATCTGCGTTACATTGGTGCCGAAGCCCGGGAGGAAGGAGGGACACGCTGTCAGAGAGCCCTCGCGGCTGAGTGGGATCGCGGTGCTGAGGAGATCGGGCAGCAGGAAGTGGCGGAGACCGCCAGTGGCTGCCCGCAGCGGTGGTGCTGGAGCAAAAGAAGAACAGGTGGGACGGAAGACTCGCTGCCGTGCTCCTGGGACGAGGAGGGGTGGCTGCCATCCGAGAGGGAGCGGAGGAGTCGCCGCCGTTCGCCAGTGGGCCTTAGCCTGCTGCCATCCGCCAGGTTGGTGGAGGAGCAGGGAACGGGGGACTCGCTGCCGGCTGCCCTCGACTGGAGGAGCCATCGCCGGCCGCCAGGAGGCGGAAGGGGCATCGGGCCGTCCACCAAAGAGGTCCAGTACCATCGCATGGCACCGCGAGTGAGCCGCTCAGTTGGTTGAGGACCGAGCGGCAGTGTGTCCGGGAACCGGACCGAGATTTTTTTTTATTTTTTCTTCTCTCCCCTCTCTCTTCTCTGTCACTCCTCATCCTTCCGTCTCCTTTCTCTCGCCTCGTCTGTCCTTACCCCCCAGGTACGCCGCGGCCGCCCTGACGGGCTCCCCCCGGGAGAGGGGGGAGGGGGGGAGTAGAGCGCAGTCTCGTGAGTACCCCCCGGCCTGCGAGGGGCGATGGGGGTATGTGACGAGTGGGGCGGGGCCGAGAGCCGTGGGAACGGAGCGAGGCCGGTGGAGTGAATGATAATGAACGACACCTGCGCCACTCACCGGTCTCGAGTCCCACGGAGGAGCTCCGGAAGGAATAAAAGGAGGAGTGACAACAGTGGAAGACGAGAGAGGACCAGGCCTGGGTTTTAGTTTGTGTTTTGTTTGCGGCAGTCGTCCGTGAGGGGCTGCCGCTTTTCTGTTTTTTTTTTTTTTTTTTTTTTTTTTTTTTTTTTTTTTTTTTTTTTAACATTTAAACACATTTAATCAAATAAACAAACATAACAGAAACGCGGCAGCCCCTCACGGACGACTGCCACACACAAAACATAAAGTAAAATCCAGGCCTGGTCCTCTCTCGTCTTCCACTGTTGTCACTCCTCCTTTTATTCCTTCCGGAGCTCCTCCGTGGGACTCGAGACCGGTGAGTGGCGCAGGTGTCGTTCATTATCATTCACTCCACCGGCCTCGCTCCGTTCCCACGGCTCTCGGCCCCGCCCCACTCGTCACAATAATAATAATAATAGCAAATTATTCAAATTTTTTTGTTAGATTATTTAGATAGGGACAGATACAATATAACATTGATACACTTAAACAGTCATCTCATGTATGTATCATAGTGTTTTTAGCAGAAGCTAATTTACAACACTTGTCCCTAGTAGGGCTTTTGGTTAAAACTAATAGTACAAATTTACATTATTAAAAATAAAGTAGAAAAAAATATATATATATATAAACATATATACAAAATTAAAGAGTAAACAGAAAGAACACAATGTAAAAACTAAATATGAGAGCAATATTGTTCCCTAATTAGTCACAATTTGTTTTAGTTTTTTTAAAGTTGCTAATGTTGGGATACATCTCAAGTGGTCTGGCAGAGAGTTCCATGATTTTGCCCCTTTTATTGAAAAGGCAGTTTGGGCAAATGATGTTCTATGGAAAGGGATACTACAATTGCCTTTTAACGCTGATCGGGTGGTGGATCTGATTCTGGTACCACTTTGCGGTCTTGTTATTTTTTTGCAAAGGGATATGGGATCAGCGTTATTCAGGCATTTGAAGACCAATTTAACAAAATGCAAGGAGGTAAAATTTGCACAACTTAAAATCTTATATTTACTTAGAATTTGGCAGTGATGGTACCTTATTCTCTTCTTGTCCAGGACTTTCCAGGCTCGGTTATAAAGACACTATGGTCTTAACTGATGATTGGTGAGCTTGGGACCATGTGGTTAAGCCATACGATATGTGTGAAAGAATCATAGAATTTATACAAATAAAAGCACAGTCAAGAGACAAACAATTTCTTATCATAAAACAGCCCAGGTTGGCCTTGATGGTTTTACAGATTATCTTGATATGACTTTTAAAATTCAACTGATAGTCTATATTTATTCCCAGATACTTCACTTCAGATACTTGTTCAATGAGCTCCCCATTAATTTGTACATTCAGAAGTTGTGTGAGAGGCAGTTTTTTAATGGAAAAGCAAACAGAGTTTTTTTTGTGTGTTTAAAGTTAAACAAGAAGAGGACAGCCAAGATGATATTTTGTCTAAGTTGGCATTTAATTTGTCAGCCACAGAAGTACTGGTATTACCAGATGCATACACCACTGTGTCATCTGCATACATCTGTAGAACTATATCTTGACATATGTCTGGAAAATCATTAATATAGAGGCTGAAGAGTATGGGTCCCAAGACAGTGCCCTGATGGATCCCTGTTTCAATTTTATGAAAGGTGGATCTCGCATTATTAATTCTAACACTGTTCACGGCCTTTTAAATATGATTCAAACCAGGACAGTGACAGTTTAGATAAATTAAACTTAGCTAATTTTGAAATTAAGATATTGTGATTTACTGTATCAAATACCTTTTTTAGATCTAGAAATACTGCACCAACTACATTTCCCGTGTCAAGTGATTGTTTGATATTTTCGGTTAATAAACAAGTAGCGGATTCTGTAGAATGATTGTGCCTGAATCCAAATTGCAGTGGACTCAGATAATTTTGTCAAGATAATGAATCAATTTGTGTTTATTTAACAGCTGTGGTTATGGCATCTCGTAGCTATTACCCCTCCATCTGGCATCCATCCATTCCGTACAATAATCTGATTAATTTACTGAAGGTGCATATATGCTTGTCATCAATGCATCCAACCACAGTGATCGACATTCTTGGGTTACTTCCAGAGGTCACAGAAAGATGTTATCAAGTGAAGGTCATTTATCAGATTAGCCTCATTAAAACCGATTTCTACACCTACAGTCCTGTGAAACTCCTCTTTGACAGATTTGTGCCCAGGAAAAAATTATTCAAAATTATCACTTTCCTTAAAATCTGCACACAGCGGACTTAAAATATGCTCTACATCTCCGATGTTTTGAAGTGCATTTTCTTATTTAGCTAATTATCTGCCAACGGGGTAAGACATTAAAAATGTTCTTGTTTGCATTAAGATAATTTTTCTTACCCTATGGCAGACAGTTTTACCTAAAATGCAATTAAAAAGAAAATCCACCAGGAAATAAGACAAAAATACTTGGTAAGAAAAGCAATATTGCAGCATGAACGAATAAGTTATTCAAACATCGCTTTAAGATGGGGGAGACGATGGATAGAAGCTCTGGGTTTAGCACAGAAAACCTGGGATCCGTTCTTTATACCTCGCTTAATACATCTGAGATGATTTGAAAGATTTCAGATCTTATAATCTTTATAACTGATCTCTGGCTAATTTTGTTCTTCAAACAAATTTGCAGATTTAATGAAAATATATGGATTAAGTTGTCTAAGATTACTGCGTGTTCTCGTGCTCCCTGAAAAGGGCAGATGTATCGATACTCGAAACCACGATCGATCAGCAACGCAGCGATTGGCCGGCGGCACAACAGCAACATAATGACATCATATAATTAAAAAAAGACACCTGACGAATATCTTGACTTGTTTCTGGACTTTTATAAAGGAAACAGCCAAGCGAACAAAACTACATTCATGTTATAATAGATAAAAGAAATGTACACTGTTTATATTTTATTTTATTGCATGATTTCCAATTATTATTCACTATTTCTAGTATTTGTACAGGCTTTACTTTTTATTTCAATAACGATTAATTTAATATTATCTTTGAAACAGATTTGTTACGTGACAGCATTAATTAAAGTTTCTTAAGGATCAAGATCAAGTTATCTGCATCTCCTGCTCTCCATCAAGCCCCATCCCTTAATATTAGGGCTGTAACGATACGCGATATGAAACCGAAATCGCGACACTCAGATCCACGATCCTGTGTCGCGGTGTGATAAGAGAGAATCGCGACACACCCCGTGACTACCTTTCCAATCATGTGACGCCTGCCTGCAAAAGTTGAGCTAGTTGCAGACAGATTTTCCCCTCAAGGACATCGCGTGCGTGCTCCTTGCCCAAACAAAAGACGCAAAGATTGTGTGTGTCATCGCAAATAACGAGGACACGGATCCACACACTTATTGAACGCCTTGCTAGTGCTTGCCATGATAATAAAGGAAAACTGTATTCCTACCAGAATGCAGGTTTCTTCAAACAGACCAGTCAGTGAAGACGAAGAAGAGGATGATGTATTCTCCCGGTGGCCCTTATATCATGGTCGCGCCGGCCAACGGATGGTGTTTTTACATATGTATCTTCAGACACGAGTCACGCTGAAGGCGTTCCCCCATAGCGACCCCTAGGGGACGCAGTTCGAAGTTCCCATGAAGGGGAACTTGATTGAAGAAGAATTTTTAACATGCTCGAATCATCTCCACAATGGAGTTTAGTTCTGTTTGTTTTTCAACAGTATTTTGTTACAAAGAAAACAGAAGTGTTATAGCTTTGGCTATTTATTTATTTTATATATGGCTATTTATATTGTTAATAATTTGCATAGTTAATCTTGTTCTTTGGTGTTCAATTTATAAAGATTTTTCAAATGTTATTTAATAAAAAATATTGTTTTAAAAATCTTTTTTTTTTTCTCCCACCCCCCACGAAAAAATCGTGATACGAACCGAATCGTGGGTCAAAAATCGTGATACGAACCGAATCGTGGGTTTGGTGTATCGTTACAGCCCTACTTAATATATATTACCATTCAAATGAATGCATGGCTCAGATTAACTGTATAGAATGTAAGACTCCAATACAATTATAAAGTAATTATTTAATCACTAATAAATGTCAATGAGCAAAATTGGCTACACAACATTATTGTTATTTTCAAAAAAGAAATTAAATTATTATTATTGTCCCTGGATCCGTAGAGTACTCTTGTAATAAAGTAGCTGTAGCTGGGACATATTTTAAGTATCAATTCCACCTAAAAAGTTGCAATCTAATCCTGTTTACATGAAATAAACCCAAATAAATTCTAATTTGCTGAGATGAATTGGTGGGTTTTTGTTAAATGTGAGCCAAAATCATGTGCATTGAATTTATTTAATACATGAGTGTCACAGTTTGAGTTGAATTACTGAAATTGTAATTTATTGAGATGCACCTGTAGTCTAGTTGAATGGCATCGGAACACCAATGATCTGGCTATATATAATATAAGGCCTTCATTTTAAGATACGCGAGGAACATCGCTCGCTATCTTCTTCGTGCTAAAAGAGGGTTTCTTCGCTCACTTTAGGGCAGATAAAATAGCATCAAGACATGCTATAAAAGGTTTAGTTGTTTTATAGGGTCAAATTTATAAACTGCTGTTACCTTAAGTCATTAACAGTGGCTGGATCCTCAGCAAGAAACTCGAGAAATATTAAGGCATGGAAAGTGGGCGTGTAGCCTACATTCATTCACAAAAAGACGCAGTTGGATAGTTTGAATAAACACACATAAGAAACATACTATTGTTACTGAATCTGCTCACAGAACTAGGTTTAAAACGTTGCCCGCATTCTCCACCAAAATTAACAAATTAGCTCTAAGTGAGATTAACCTAATTAATCATACTGGGTTATTATCAATTATATATACATCTTCAGGAATTAACTGTAGCATTAATAGTACAATACAATTATTTGTTTGTCCACCGTACGGACAGTTTGAATCGTCTTTTGGCTCTAAGGAAAATTATCTCTCTGGACATGAAAAATAATTTCCTTAGTGATACAATGCTCCAGCTGAGTATGTAACAAGACCGGAACGTTAAAGTGACCTCGTTCTGTCAGCAGCATACACAGACCATCAAGTGTGAATACATATGGATGTTTATTAAACTACACTATGTAATTTAATAAACTACACTAAGAGCGTCTATGGAAAGCGACTCCACTCCAAGTCCATCGCCTGCATTTTAAAGAGCTTCAGATCTATATGAGATGGTCAAGGATGCTAGAGCATCTTATTTTATGAAACTGATATGTGCCTGCAAAAGGAATCCTAAAACTTTGTTTGAAACTGTTAACAATATTGTTTCTCCTACTACATCTCTTGTCCCTGTGTTTTCCAATAATGACTTTAATAATTTTTTGGCTCATTTTGTTGACAAGGTTATGGCTGTTAAGGCAAACACTGCATCATCAGCAAATCCTCTTAAAGTTACCCGACAAAGACTGCCCATTTTTGACTCTTTTAGCCCTATTTCCCTAAATTAAATAATTAAGTTAGTGGGTATGATGAAGCCTTCTCAAAGCCCTGTGAATATTTTGCCTACATCTCTGTTTACGAAATATATTACCTCTATTGGCCTGTGTTTGGTTTCAATTATAAACCTATCTCTTAGTCTTGGTCAGGTCCCTATGTGTTTTAAACATGCTGTTGTTCAGCCTCTCTTGAAAAAGAGTAGCCTTGATGCAACATCATTTAATAACTACAGGTCTATTTATAAATTGCCTTTCATCTCTAAAATCTTAGGAAAAAGTAGTAGCAATGCAGTTAAATACGGTTTTGGAGGCTCATAATATCTGTGATAAATTTCAATCTGGGTTTCGAAAAAAATATTCAACTGAAACTGCCCTCCTTAGGGTCTCAAATGACATTTTGATGGCTGCTGATGCTGGTGAATGCTCTGTGTGGGTTTTGTTAGACCTTAGTGCAGCGTTCGATACTGTTGATCACTGCACTTTGATAAATAGACTGCATTCTCTAGTGGGTATTTCTGGAAGTGCTCTGGATTGGTTATCCTCCTATCTTTCTGATCAGAGTTTTTCTCTGTCCATAGGAACTTACAGTGCTCAGCGTAAATGAGTACACCCCCTTTGAAAAGTAACATTTTAAAGAATATCTCAATGAACACAAAAACATTTTCCAAAATGTTGACAAGACTAAGTTTTATATAACATCTGTTTAACTTATAACATGAAAGTAAGGTTAATAATATAACTTAGATTACACATTTTTCAGTTTTACTCAAATTAGGATCCCTGTCAATCTTCAAGCAACAACTGAAAACTCATCTCTTTCAACACTACTTGACTTCATCATAAAAAAAACATTCCTTTCCTTTTTCTATATCTTAATCTTTCTCTCCTTCCCTTGCTAGCTTGTATTTATTTTAACAATGCCTAAGACTTGGTGTTAGGGGCACTTCCTCTGTTTGTTTGCCTCTTCAAGATTAATCGCTTTATGTATTCCCCAATTGTAAGTCGCTTTGGATAAAAGCGTCTGCAAAATGACTAAATGTAAATGTGATCAGCAACAAGCCAAACTGGGAACCAGTCATAGGTTTTGTTGCTGTGAACATTCAATGAACTGCAAGCACATACTGAGAGCACAGGTCAAATCATTGCTCAATCTGAAGATTTTTTTTTGATTACATGTGGAATTGGACATAATTTTCTTTTGTTTATGCTAGCTGAGATGCCACTAAGTAAATTCTTTCAAGAATCTATTTGGGTATGAGAAAGTTTGGGGGTTGGGCAAACCCAAAGCAAATGTAAATGCAAATTACACATGTTGTTTTAGAGTCATGGTCTCTTCATGTTTGCTGTCTGCTTCAAGACAAAGACTGAGAATCATATAAGTGTGTAGTAATTTTTGTAAAATCTAAAATAAAACCAAGCTATAAGTTGTATTTGTTAAGACTTAACTTTGAACCGTGTTGTTGAGCCAAATATTGTGAGATCAGATATTTCCAATACATTTAATTTTATTAGCTAATTTGACTGTTTAATTAATTCTCCCTCAGGAAAAGTCAGTGACAGACAGAAATCAGAAGATCCCTAATGATGAGCCCCCGCTTAATTCATTGGTACTTCAGTATGACCTATCCTGGATGCAGATTTGCAGAAATACCACTACACATTAATCTACTTGAAAAATAATTTCAGAAGGGATCAGAATAAATAAAATATAATAATTTATTATTAGTCAGGTAAAAACCTGTCATGCCAATTACATAACTAAACAATAAGAAGTCAGAACAAAACCAAAGCAATCTTTAAATCGGTTGTATAAACATAAAATACCTTTTTGTTTTTGGGTTTCCGTGCTCCAGGGTCACACCTGGCAGGAGATAGATAACTATTCTCACAGACCCCCGACGGGGGACACGCCCCCTCCTTAGCAGAACACAACTCTACAAAAGTTTTCCATCTTTCTCATAATATACTGTAAGTGACTGCTGTGAAGTGGGGTTGTGTTGTTTGCTCTCTTTGAAAATGTCTTTTCAAGATAAGTTTTATTGCATGGCATCTGTTTTGTGCGAGTTCTTAACACTTGGTTTCATGAGGAAATAATTTCACTCCTTTCCAAGGCTTCAAGCCAATTCTCTTCATGATGCCAATTTGTCAAAGCTCAAGAAGCAGAGTTCCGTATGTCAAAATAAGACTTTATTTAACACCGCAATAAAGCATAGATGACAGCTGTCACATCTGAATGCAAGTCAGACAGGCAGAGTTCAAACACAAGCTTCAAACACAACGTAGGCAAGGCAGAATCAGAGTCAGAGTTCAGGCTTAGGATCGGGGCTGGCGGCAAACACTCGGGGTAATCAGTAAACAAGGCAGGTAGGATCAAAGTAGGCAGGCGGCGGAGAATCAGAGTCCAGTAAACAGTCCAGGTCATACACGGGGAATCATACACGGGAGAAACGTTCAGAAATGGTTGCATAGCAAAACAAGACTTCGCAATGAGGTGATGGGAAGCACAGCTTAAATAGACCAGAGTCAATATGGGACACCTGTGCGGGTAATCAGCCACAGGTACGGGGTATATGGGAAATGGAGTTCTTGACTGTTAATACTCGGGTGACGGTTCCCTCTGGTGGCGATCGGAGGGAGCCACAGAGGCTGAATTCGTGACAGTGATATGTCATGGCCATGTGATATTCATTTGTGGGAATGTCATATTAATGTGTGGAAACTTGATAATATATCGTTGCCACAAGATCATTTTGTCAAGGTAACGACATCGTGGCCACGTGATGTGAAGTCGTGCTATGATGTTTTAAGGCTCATGGCTTCTCCCACCATTTCTACGCTGATGACACAGCTCTATCTCTCATTTCGACCAGATGATCCAACGGTACCTGCATGGATCTCAGGCTCATCTCGGCGTGGATGAAGGAACATCAACTACAGCTCAACCTGGCAAAGACTGAGCTTTTTGTCTTCCCTGCCACTCCAACTCTACAGCAAGATTTCACCATCCAGCTAGGTTCTTCTACAATTACCTCATCAAGTTCAGTAAGAGATCTTGGTGTAATCTTCGATGACCAGCTGACTTTCAAAGACCACATTGCAAAAACTGCTCGATCTTGCCGGTTTGCACTACACAACATCAGAAAGATCAGGCCCTTCCTTACACAGCATGCAGCACAACTTCTTGACCAGACCCTTGTCATTTCTAGAGTGGACTACTGCAATGCTCTTCTAGCTGGATTTACATCATGCACAATCAAACCTTTACAGATGATTCAGAATGCAGCAGCAGGACTGGTCTTCAACTAGCCCAAAAGGGCCATCTCACACCTCTCTTTATCTTCCTGAACTGGCTCCCGGTTGCAGCTCGCATCAAAATCAAGACACTGATGCTTGCATATAGAACAACCACAGGCTCAGCACCCTCCTACATCCACTCACTTATAACAATCTACATCCCCTCCAGAAGTCTGAGATCTGCGGTCGAGCATCGCCTCGTGGTACCATCACAGAGAGGCAGAAAAACACTCTCCAGAACGTTTTCGTTCACTGTTCCTGGCTGGTGGAATGAACCCCCCCCCCATCCGAAATGCTGAATCCCTGATAATTTTCAAGCGACACCCGAAAACTCATCTATTCCGTCATCTCTTGACTTCTTAAAAAAAACAAAAAACAAATGCTCCCTTTTCTTAACTTTGCATTCTTTTCCCTAAACTCTCACCGTCTGGCTAGAATTTGCTCTGAACAATGCCTAGAAATTTGTATTGCAAGCATTTCCTATGTCTGTTTACCTCTTTATAATGTATTGCTTATTGTATTCCGCAATTGTAAGTCGCTTTGGATAAAAGGGTCTGTTAAGTTAAAAAATTTAAATGTTGAATTAAGAAGTTTTTATATTAATTATCTTAGAAAATATTACATTATTAAATTATTATATTAACCATAGGCCTTGGCTATTGGACTGTTTTTCACGCAATGTAGACAGCATTCGCATGAAGTTTGATTATGCTGACTGAAATATTTACTGCAATGCAGTTTAAATTTAATATATATTTCAGCTAATTAATAGACTATAATTATAAATAACATAGTGTTTCATTGAGGAATGAATCATTCACGTAGTTTCATTTGTAAGTTAATACACAACACGCTCATTTATCATCACACACAGGCATTAATAAAATCATAGTCAAAACTTTATTGACAATTGTCAGGCATTTACAGTATTTTAATAATATATTGTAGCAAATACTAGCATAATTATACACAACGTTAATTAGGTAAAGCGATACACAATTAGAAAAGGCAAATAAGCATATATAACATCGTGTGTCCACGACATAAGGATGTCGTTACCTCAACAAAATGATCTTGTGGCCACTATGTTATCACATTCCCACGAGTTAATATGTCATGGCCACGACAAAACTAAGTGAACCAAACATGTCCCCTCCCGCTCACTGTACTTATCTCACTAGTTTTGCTACAATTAATTCATACTCCTACTGGTTTTACTTTCTAGTAGTAGACTCCTGCTAGTTTTGAACCATTTTCCTGATAACTTTATTCTCACCCTCCCCCTGGATGCAGGTGTCCTCGTGGGCCATTCATCGTACTTGTTTGTGCCCTCCCTGACATATTCTTAGAAGTTACCAAAAGTTCACTCTAGTTCATTGGTGCTGCCCAGTGGAAAGCACCATCCTTGCCCACTGGAGAGCACCTAAGACTCAGTCTATATTAAGACATCTAATATTGAAACAATCATCAAAATATTTACCATATTGATTATAGTTATAACCAGTGTTGGGGAAAGTTACTTTTAAAAGTAATGCATTACAATATTGCGTTACTCTCTAAAAAAGTAACAAATTACGTTACTTATTTACTTTTTATGGAAAGTAATGCGTTGTTACTTTTGCGTTACTTTCGCGCTACTTTTTAAATATGAGCAGGGCTTGGTTGTTTGTGTTTAATATAAGAAGTTATATTTATAGCAAATATAGAAGCCTTTCACACCAAAAAGTGTGAAAAATAAACCTCAGGCAGAAGGAAGAGTAAATCACGTCTGTACAGAAGAACACAGGAGAAGATCAACACTCTTCAGCAATCAGGCACAATTGTTAATGTAAAGTCATTTTTGCTTATTAGTATGATTGAACTGATCATCAAAGGTCAAAAGCAAAGACATTGGTTAGTAAAACGGGATTAGATATATTTGTGTTGTTTAACATATTTAATTATTGCAGACTTGCGTCATATTCTGAGTTTGCATTTCACTGTTTCAGATATTTTCTTGTAAATTAAAAAGTAATGCGTTACTTTACTAGTTACTTGAAAAAAAGTAATATTACGTAATTCGCGTTACTTGTAATGCGTTACCCCCAACACTGGTTATAACCATAAATCATATTTTTGAATAATATATCACAACACATTCACCAACCAAGCTTTGCTGAGGCGGTAATTGAGCATTTTTCTCTCTGATGTGATGTCTTCCCCCACAAATATAAAAGGGGAGAAGCCCCCACTGCTCTGCTTTTTTGGCAGGTTTTGCTCACTTTTGGGTACAAATTTATCCCCAAAATATTATGTACACACACACAATTTCTGCTTGAAACCGCTTGAAATTTAACGTCATTTAAAAGGTATTAACCACTGATTTATAATATAATAAATGATTATCAAGCATTAACCTAAAAATAAAAACAAACTCCACAGTTTTTCATTAAATGTGTGACAATAAAAACAGTAACTCGAGACACCAGAAGACACAATCACCTTGTCAATCACTCCTTGTAATTCCTGTGTCATACCCATGTCGTTATATAAATTTGTGTCCTCATAAACCATATAAACATGTACACACGCACACCCACACACTGAGCTTACTGTATATATGAGGATTTATTACACAAATTTATTCTGACGTTATTTCACTAACTGAACTTCAGCTGCAGTATTGATGTCATGAAGAGACTCTATCAACGCAAAACTCCAGAATCGGACATTTTCCGGAATAGGATCCGGCTCAAATTAAGTGCTGTGGGTCACCATACTTGGCCGTATGTCATTTCACTTTCACTTTTTCAACAGTTTCACTGATGATCCTTTAAGAACATTAAACCCAGGATAGAGCGGCTGAGTGAATGTGGTCTGGACTGTGTGGATGAGGCTCATTGTGTCAGAGACGCTGTAGAAGGACAGAGTTCCTGCACCGTGATCCACATACACTCCTATTCTCCTGCTGATGGACTCTACAGAGAGATCAGTCTGTATGTTATTGTGTATGAATGAGTAACTGGAGGGAGAGCAGATCAAACTCCAGGACTGATCATTATATCCAAACCGACACTCTTTATCCCGTGCCTTCCTGTTGATGCTCTTATATGACACTGATATAAACACACCTCTATTTCCACTCCACTCCAGCTCCCAGTAACTGCGTCCACACACACTCTCTCTACACAACACTTGACGATACACATCAAATCTGTCTGGATGATCAGGATACGACTGGACTGTGCCAGCAACAGTAATCACTCTGTTGCTGTCAGACAGACGGAGGTATTTATGTGCTGTGTTCAGATCCAGAGTGAGCTGATGGGAATCTGATGGAGAGAAAACACATCAGAATCAGGAATTATGAATCTTTTCATGTAGCTGAACTCTTCAGGCCCTATTTTAACAATCTAAGCACATGGTCTAAAGCGCACAGCGCAGGTGCACTTAGGGTGTTTCCAAATCCACTTTTGCTAGTATAACGACCGGAAAAATGGTCCGCGCTCCCGGTGCATGGTCTAAAAGGGTTGTCCCTAGTCTCTTAATGAGTAATGGATGTGTTTTGGGGCATAACGTGCAATTAACCAATCAGAGTCTCATCTCCCATTACCTTTAAGAGCGAGTTGCGCTCGTGCCATGGTGGATTCGCTATTTAAACGTGGAATTTTAAGGCGCACAGACTGAACGTGTCTCTAGAGAGCAAACAGGATCTGCTCATGCATAGACTAAATAGGTAGACTAATTCTGATACACTCAATGACTATCCATTATGACATGTATGACATTTTTATATGTATATAGCCAACACAATACTATTCTTTTACATTGTAATCCTTTAGTTTTTAATATTTGGCATATTTGTGTGCTGCTGCGCATCCCTGTGTGTAGTATACAAAGTATAGACGTTTTGTGGATCCACCCAGAGGCGCATTTTCGACTAACATGCTCTTTAAATACAAAATATTGGACCATTGACTTTAGACCAGGTTTGAGTTGGTCTATGGCACAGTCTATTTTCAGTTCCTCAAAATAGCAACGCGCCAACAATGAGCCTGTACACACCTCTTTTTTAGACCAGCACGCCATGGGCGGAAATGCATTTGCTATTTAAACAACGCGGCACAGGATGGGAAAATGAGAACTGCGTTGGGATGAAACTAGTAAAAACTCTTGTGCCGCGTGTATGATAGGGCCCTTCATGTTCAGTGTATCATCAGTGTCTTAGTACAGATGACCAGATATCTGTGCAAATCATCATTTACTTAATACATTATAAAACTCTTCTTTCACCTTCTACAGGAACAACATGAACACACTCAGTGAGGTTTTCTTACTGACTTACATTCGTAGAAAGTCGTTCCTGGTCCTGGAAGCAATGTTGGTGAACGTGACTGTGGAAATCAACAGACATGAACAGTGTGATTCTCATGATCCTGCATCCATTCCTAAGACATTTCTAATATGATGTTCTCCATGATATGAGATGATGATGGACTCGTTTCTGAGAACAGATGAATCTCCAGGACTTTACCTCTGTCTGGGATCTTCTTGAGCTCCTCTTTGAAGAAATCCTCCAGTTTGTTTCTCAGCTGATCGATAGATTCTCTCAGGATCATCAGAAGAGACGAGAGAACTGAAGAGATCGTCATTTACGTCTGTAGATTCAGGAGGTGCTGAGAGAGACTGGAAACTCTACAGAAAACAGAAATCAAAAGTCATCAGCTCCACACTTCACCCAATAACCTGCTCCAACATCAGATTTGACTGATCTTTAGTTACTCAACTCAATCCAGCACTTTCACAGCATCAGCTTCATTCATCTCATATTCATTATATCACATTAGAGCTACAGATTGTAGTATTTGCCACTTACACTATGTGAACTTTCTAGGAAATAGTTTGAACGATAAAAAAAAACATCTGCTAAGAATTTAAACGTCCATCCAACAGCTCAACACATCAATGGAGTCTCATTTGCTCAGGAAAAGCAGCTCAAAGGCTACGATTAGTTTGACCATTATTTATAACTTTAGAGCGGTTAGAAACACTGAAACTTCACAAGAACCCTTAAGACATGTTTATGTTTGGTTTGGTTCAAATACGCTTGAAGCATTGCTAATATACAGCATCACTTCATGTTTGGGGGTACTCAGAATCTGTACTATCGAGTTCACTGATTTCATTGTGACGTAATGAATCGGAAGAAAAATTGAAATGTTAAATTAAAAAGTTGAAAAAGGTGAAATTTTGAACTGTTGATGGTGTTTGACAGCTAAATATATTTTCTAGAAGAAATAGCTGAGAGAAATGATTCCTGAGAAATGTCCAGAGCTGAAAGTCATTTCCAAGCGGCATCTCTTTTAAAAGATGATCAGACGATAGTCTGACTGATGATTATATAATAAGACACTCATGAACTGTTTCTCTGTGAGTCTCCTGTCACAGCAGGACCGGTTCAAGTCCACTATGATCCAGTTCTTCTAGATCTGTGTTACCTGCAGGAACTGGATGTGATCCTGTGTGTGTGA
This sequence comes from Schizopygopsis pylzovi, assembly GCA_027422435.1. Taxonomy (NCBI): domain Eukaryota; kingdom Metazoa; phylum Chordata; class Actinopteri; order Cypriniformes; family Cyprinidae; genus Schizopygopsis; species Schizopygopsis pylzovi. Next base: position 35,273,930 of record CM049823.1, on the reverse strand, counting down.
AAGCTGCTCCAGCTCAGCATCTCTCCTCCTCAGATCATTGATCTCCTGCTCCAGTCGCTCCAGTCGTCCTTCAGCTCGATTCACTGCTTGCTTTTCCTGATCTCTGATCAGCCGTATCAATTTAGTTAAGATCCTCTCACTGTCCTCCACTGCTGTCTGTGCAGAGCGCTGTTAGGACACAGTGATTCAGGCTTCAGTGAGTCTGAACTGAGACTGAGACAAACTTCTCTTCTTCTCCAGACTCACCTTCTGAGACTCCACCGTCTCTCTCAGCTGCTGAAGATCTTTCTCTCTCTCCTGGATTCTCTGCTGGAACGTCTTCTGCGTCTCCTTCAGCTGATTCTGCAAGACAAATGGATGAAAGTTAATGTCACAGAAAATGACTGCCACTAAATCATCAATGAATCCAGGAAAAGTGGAACTGATAACTAATGGCTGTAGGTTCAAACTCCAGAAATGAAGATCGTTAAAATCATCAAACACAAATTATAATATTTAAATATGATATTATGACTTGTTTCACACTGCAAGCGTAAGTATCATGAAAGTGAAACTGACACAGACGTAGAGCTTCACACTGACAGTGTTTCTGTTTAATTAAGCTGTGGTTCTACTTTGAAAATAAACAGACTTTGGATCACTACACTGAGTATTAACTTGATCACTAGTTTAAAAATACCTGTTTCTCTGTCCTCTGTTCTGCAGCTGATACAGTGTCGTGGTTTTTATGTTCATCCATCGTACACAGCACACATATACATTTCTGGTCAGTGCGACAGAAAACCTCAAGGAGCTTCTCATGTTTCTGGCAGATCATCTCCTGCAGTCGTCCAGTGGCTTCAGTCAAACTGTGTCTCTTTCCTTTAAACCAACTCTCATGTTGTTCAAGGTGATGCTGACAGTAAGAGTTCAGACACATCAGACAGGACTTGGCGGCTTTGTATTTTCTTCCAGTACAGACGTCACACTGCACATCTCCAGCTCCAGCATCACAGTCAGCAGGACGTTTCCTCTTCTTCAGTTTCTCCAGCACTTCAGCCAGCATGGTGTTTCTAGCTAAAGCAGGTCTTGGACTGAAGGTCTGTCTGCACTGAGGGCAGCTGTAGACTCTCATCTGATCCTCCTGATCCCAGCAGAATGTAATACAGCTCTCACAGTAACTGTGTCCACAGGGAATGGTCACTGGATCCTTCAGAAGATCCTGACACACTGGACACAATAACTCATCCTGAAAAACTCTGGCTCCTGCCATTTTACTGCTTGATTACAGAGACACCGACACACTACAGCTCAACTACACTTCAGTTTCTCTTTCACTCAACATGTGTTTCCTGTTTCCTGGTTCTGTGTTTGAGGTACGCAGTGTTGGAGAGTAGCTAGTTACATGTAACAGAATTATGTAATTTAATTACAAAATAAATGTCATTGTAATCAGTCACAGTTACTGAGAAAGCAATGTGTAATTAAATTACAGTTACTTATGAAAATGTTAACGATAACAAAGGGGGTTACATCTGATTATTTTCACAGACACACCCATATACAGATTGAATTCATGTCATAAATTTCATTGACTGCTCGAAAAATATGAGACACCAGTGTTTCAGGAGTTTAGGACACGCTTATTCGATAACGGTTTTATTTCCTATCTGGGTTTATCATATTTCATATCAGTGTTTCCTGTCATAGATATGCAAAGATTTGATTTCAAAAACAGCATCATAGCTATTAAACTGTTTCTTGTTATGATTTTAAATCTGTATTTAACTTCAGAATGATCTCAAAGTGAAAAGAGGTGATAAAGTCTGATTTTGTGGTGGCTGTGCTTTTAAATAATTTTTTTATCATCTTAATTGAAGCAATTCATTATTTTGACAGTCTGACGGTAATCAGTGTTGAGTACTGCTGTAAGGTTAACCCTGTCTGGTTTAAATGTTTTAAAATGATTGACAGTTGAAAATACATTACTTTAATAAAGCAATTGAAATAGTTACACTACTTGTTACATTTTAAATAGCTTAGCTTGTAATCTGTTACCTATTACTTTCCCAACAGTGGAGGTGACTGATGAATTGGAATCTCGCCAGTGAGACCAATCTACTTTGAGTGTAACTAAACGAGCCAGTGCATATTGCCATGTGATAATTACATCCAGCTGCCCATTTATGCTAGCAGTGCTCGCAGGACTTAAAGCTAGACAGCCTTCAATCCAACCCCTCCTGCAGAAAGGGAAGAAAAGCTCTAATCGAGCACCTTCTGGGCTTCTCTTGGTGAGGCCCAGTGGTGGACAAAGTACACAGATCAAGTACTTGAGTAAAAGTACAGATACGTATAATAGAGTATTACTCCAGTAAAAGTAAAAGTACTGCTTTTTCAATTTTACTCGAGTGAAAGTACAAAAGTACTCAATTTTTTATGTACTTAAGTAAAAAAGTACTGATAGACAGATTTATTTTGCAATTTTATATAGACTACTTTATTTAATTTTATATTAGCACATATTTTTATAATCCTACTGCCCAAAATACCTGGGTTTTTCCCAAAATAACCACTATATAGAGTCAAGATATATATGTTGTTGATATGGATACGTTGATGAGAGTGATGTAGTAATGTTCACTGTGAAGCTTACACTGCCATGTATCTGAGAGAAAACAGATTTCACCATCTAATCTTCACCAGTAAGAAAAGAAGTGTTTTAGAACGTGTTGTTTTGCAGAACGTCAGTTATATATGACATGAGAATTAGGCCTGAAATTAGGAAGAACATTTTAAGGAAAATCTAATGATATTTTCATAATGATTTTTTTTTCTTCTCAAACCTTTTCTGTGGTGTAAAAACACCCCTGGCCAAATGCCCCCAGAGGGCATCACTTCCCACTCTGATAATTACTGTAGTTACTATGTTCTGAACATCACATCCTTTCTTTTTCCCTCAGATGGAATCTATCTAGGTGGCTGAATAAAAATATTTGGACTTTATATCTAAAAATTTCCTCAACTTAGCACCAGCAAGCTTGTTAGCTAGACAGTTAGCATCAGCTAACAATATTTACTTATTTTCAGTATGGTTATGAATAAACATTCATATCTGTCTACTCGGCTAGTTGATCTAAACAATATAAAAATGTATACTGTTGATAAACAATATAAAAACAGACGTCACATAGGTCTAAATGCATAGCATTTTAATAAAACTGCGAACGTTACGGGGAATATGAACGTGCATGACTGACAGTTTTGACCTAAATATTATTTTCAGTTACAATAATTAATCCTAAAATTCGACATTAGTAACTTACTTTTCACAGCATTAGTAGCGCACGCTCACAAGATCTCCCGGTTCTTTACTTGTGAGTTCAGTTCACTGGAGACTCGCTCTAAACGGATCATTTGAATCAGTGAGTTTTCGACTCGAGAACAGCTGCAATCGTATCATTGCAGTTCGTGAATGAATCGTTTGTTGCGATTTGCGAACCGATTGAACAGGTTCATTGAAAATAATCAGTTTGTTCATGAAACAGACACCGCTTCTGCGTCTCGGAGCACGTGATGTATCACGTGAGTAACGATATGTTTTATGAAATGTAGTGAAGTAAAAAGTACGATCTTATGCTTTGGAATGTAGAGAAGTAAAAGTAAAAGTTACTCAAAATAAAACTACTCCAGTAAAGTACAGATACTTGAAAAATGTACTTAAGTACAGTAACGAAGTAGTTGTACTTCGTTACTGACCACCACTGGTGAGGCCACACACACCCACTCTTATATATATATATACATACATACACTATATTGTCAAAAGTATTGGGTCATCCCCTTTTAATGAAAGGTTTGACTACTTTAGTAACTTCCATGAGTGTAAATCTTAATGTTTAAGCATATAATGATATTCAAGGGAATCTAATTTTATAGGAACAGTTTGGACAGGACTCTTTTCTATTCTAACATGACAGTGTCTCTGTGTATAAGACAAGAATCAAAGAGAAATGATGATTCAGTCAGTGTGGAAGAACTTGACTGGTCTGCAGAAAGCAGCTGAACACCTCTGGTGTGACTTTAAATGCAGACCTTGAGCCAAAAACTCATCAACAAACACCAATACTTTTAGCAATAGAGTGTACAAGTGTGTATATATATATATATATATACACACACACCTACCCACACACGTTAGGTTTCTGGAATTCTGGGGACTTTCCATGGACTTATGTTGTTTTTATGCTGAAAAACACAATTTTCTATCCCCTAACTCAATCCTAGCCTTAAACCTACCCCTTACAGAAAGCCTGTGTGCATTTTTGCACTTTTGGATAAACATAATTTAGTATTTTTTATATATTTTATATTGTGGGGGCATTTGATCACCACAGTTTAGCTTGCACACACACACACACACACACACACACAAACACATTTGTTTCTGTGAATTGTGGGGACTTTCTATAGACTTATATTACTTTGTACGCAGGCCGGGCTCCACAATGTAAAAAAAAATCATGTTTTACTATTCCTTGTGGGTCCTCACAATGTAGCATAAACAAGTACACACACACACACACATTAGGTTTCTGTGAATTGTGGGGACTTTCCATAGACTCCTGTTGATTTTATACTGACGAAACTCCATTTTCTATCCCCTAACCCAGAGGTCCCCAACCACCGGGTCGCGACACACTACCGGTCCGTGGAAGAATTCCTACTGGGTCGCGAGAGCGTTCTGGGGAAAATGTGTATGACGCTCTGTTATTTATTGTGTGTCATTGTTCTAATTGTTCTGTATTTCCGTTGTATGCGATTTGATATGGAGTAGCAATTTGACAATTTCATGTTAAATTAGTAAATAAAAAATTTATCTGATCTGTCATATAGGCTATTAGGGCTTAAACGGATCGCTGTTGATCCATGCGTGATATACGGACCAGTGAGCACAAGCACAGAGACAGGGATTTCATGTATCCCTGCGTTAAGATACATATGCATGGGGGTTTGCAGTTACATCGTAATACTGAAAAGTCGAGCTGATGGATATTACACAAGCAACGTGCAAACTTTGCACAATAGTTATGTTAAAGTCTTCCCTTCATTCATTCAGAAAGTGAACATGTGCTGATAAATGAATAGACCTGTTTTAAAGACCCCATCCACAACACATCCATTCACCAAACACCCCCCCCCATATATGTATATATGTTTTAACCTCTGTTCTACATTATTGACAAGCTGTAACCTAAAAATGAAAATAAATTCCACTGTTAATAATTAAATTTGTGACAATTAAACAGTGACTCGTGACACCGAAAGACACAAGAACACAAAACACTGGAAAGGGCCGGAGCTCCATAAGGTGAATAATGAGAATGATTTATTGACAGTGATCATTTGAATTGAAAGGGCAATTATGATAGTAATAATAAAATGATTGATGTGACCAGGGCTTCATTAATACATTTCGAGGTCCCGGAACAAAGTGGGGTAACTGATCCGGCATGTATAATAGACTTTTAATCATGTCCTGAATTTCGGTAGGTGTGTTTATCACATAGTTTTACTCATCCCTGCAGCTTTCAAGTTTATAATGAGGAGGGAAATTCCTGCAAACATTTATTCAATATAGCATGTAGGTTAGATGAGTAAACAAATCCATACAAACTGGCAGATTAAATCAGTCATTTGAAAACCGCACGAGTGATTTAGCTGTTCAGCGTCTTTTCTCTTTCACTCTCTCAAAGCTGTTTCACATCAGCGCATCTCATCGTCTGCACTACAAGCAAGCTGCTGGACGCGGATCCAAGACTTTCACTCACATTTCTGACAGTTGACAAAACTGTCACTTGCCTAATCGGGTCATTGTTGCATCGTCACTAAAATGTATAATTTGCACGTCTTTTTAAGCCAATCTGTAATTGCTCGCTCGAGGCGGTTTAAAGGCTGAGCGCTCAGTCACATTCAAAGCCGCCACGCTAGTATCATATTGAGTTATTTTTCATAGTTTGTTGTTGAGCTTAACTGGCCAAATATCCACAAAATGATGTCCAAATGGCCATCATGGCGAGTATCCTCGTAAGCACAGTCATTTTCTTCTTACGTAAATGTAAACAGTTGAGAAAAAACACATATCAGTATTGAATCTGTGCATTTGGTCTTGTGAGAGCAGCGTGAGGGGCCGTTCACATGTCATGTCTTTTGTACGCTCAAGTTTGTTGTTTCAAATGTAGATGTGCGGCAAGCATGCTCATAATAGAACATTTTCATGAAATATATATATGCACGCTATAGGTCAGCACGTCTATCATTGGCACGTGAGGAGGGGGGATCCGGATCCGGATCCAGCACACATTAATGGCGCTTTTCCACTGCATGGTACGGTACGGTACGGCACGGCTCGGTACGGTACGGTACGGTACGGCTCAGTTCGGGTCGGTTTGCATTTCCACTGCAGTTTAGTACCGCTTTAGAGTGAGCGGGATTATTCACGCGTCGTTATAATTGCGCCGCCTCTATTGCCGTGACATCATCGTAAACGCGCCACAAACAAACTCACAACAAAGAAAGGAGACGGAATAGTGTTCTTCATTCTCGGCATGTGGATGTTTTTAACAGCAATGGAGAGGTCTATGAGAACGCTTGTGATTTACCCCCAGCAGCAGAGACTGTGGTGACAGTGACACGGGCTGTAGAGGAGGAGAGCAGGGATGTGTTTAACAGCAATGGAGAGGTCTATGAATGCTTGTGATTTACCCCCAGCAGCAGAGACTGTGGTGCAGTGACACGGGCTGTAGAGGAGGAGAGCAGGGATGTGTTTAACAGCAATGGAGAGGTCTATGAATGCTTGTGATTTACCCCCAGCAGCAGAGACTGTGGTGGCAGTGACACGGGCTATAGAGGAGGAGAGCAGGGATGTTCGTGCAGGTGTGCTGCGTTACTTGATTAGTTAACTATTCATGCAGCGTGTTCTGTAAAGTGAATTATCAATAAACTTTTGAATATTTCAAAATGTACAATGTATCCTTTGTTTTTATTTATTTATGTGATGGTTTTTATAATCGCGGCATTAATCATGTGTCTTTTTCAAGAGGTTCATTACGTGCTCATACAATGATACATATTTAATATAGTCTGGAGGTACACTTATTCGATCAGATTGTTTTTAATTGAAGCAAAACACAGATACAGAGGTAAAAATATACACAGAAAACATACTCTGAAAATATAGCAAGTGCGTTTCAAAAGTAACGTTATACATAAGGCTTTTTCCTTCGGCGTCGCCCCATCAAGCTCTCGCTGGATCCGCTCCTCGGCTATCAACGAGAGGAACGTCTGAACTTCCTCAACAGACAACGACACTGCTATTTTGTGGTTGATGCGAAAATGTGCGTTTGTTTAAACAGAAGTTGCGTCCGATCCTTCGCTGGCTGTGCTGATTTAAATCTAGCGGGTAGAGCGGTAGAGGAGGGTCTCGTGTCGCAAGTTCAGTGACGCAGTAATGACGATTCTCTCCGGCCAATCAGTGATCAGTAGAGTTTACACGTCACGTTTTGGTAATGGTACGGCTCGATGGAACCTCGACCGAAGTGGTACTAAAAAAGTATCAGGTACCAGGTACAGTACCCAGTGGAAAACCCCCCAAAAGTGAACCGTACCGTACCGTGCCGTACCATGCAGTTGAAAAGCGCCATAAATGGATGTGACAATGGATGTGACACTACATTAAAAACTAAATCAACACAAACAGAGGTTGAGAAAAGCACAGAAACACACACACACTGATTCTACTGTCTATATGAGGATTTATTACACACATTTATTCTGACATGTTATTTCACTGACAGAAGTTCAGCTGCAGTATTAATGTAATGAAGAGAAAAAAGACTCTATAACATCTAACTATTACTGATTTATCATGCAGCTCAAAGCATTTTGAGTAGAATCTCTCTTCAATCTATTCTGATTCATCAACACTGATGAGTTTCACTGATGATCCAGACCCAAATCCAAACCCAGGATAGAGCGGCTGAGTGAATGTGGTCTGGACTGTGTGGATGAGGTTCATTGTGTCAGAGACGCTGTAGAAGGACAGAGTTCCTGCACCGTGATCCACAAACACTCCTATTCTACTGCTGGTGGACTCTACAGAGAGAACAGTCTGTATGTTATTGTGTATGAATGAGTAACTGGAGGGAGAGCAGAACAAACTCCAGGACTGATCATTATATCCAAACATACACTCATTACCCTGTCCTTTCCTACTGATGCTCTTATATGACACTGATATGAAGACATGAGTCCCACTCCACTCCAGCTCCCAGTTACTGCGTCCACTCACACTCTCTCTACACAACACCTGACGCCAATAATCAAATCTGTCTGAATGATTAGGATACTGCTGCTTTTTTCCAGTTTGAGTAATCTCTCTGTTGCTCTCAGACAGACGGAGGCGTTTATGTGCTGTGTTCAGATCTAGAGTGAACTGATGGGAATCTGATGGAGATAAAACACATCAGAATCAGGAATTATGAATCTGTTTGATCTTTTCATGTAGCTGAACTCTTCATGTTCAGTGTATCATCAGTGTCTCAGTACAAATAACCAGATATCTGTGCAAATCATCATTTACATCATCAATTATAAAACTCTTCTTTCACCTTCTACAGGAAGGGTAGGCAACGTCGGTCCTGGAGTGTCGCTATCCTGTAGCGTTTAGCTCCAACCCTAATCAAAGACACCTGAACAAGCTAATCAAGATCTTCAGAATTACTGGGGCTACAGGTAGGTGAGGTTTATTTCAGGGTTGGAGCGAAACTCTGCAGGGCATCGGTACTCCAGAACCGACATTGCCTACCTCTATTCTACAGAAGAACATGAACACACTCAATGATTTTTTCTGCTGGTTTTCTTACTGACTTACATTGTAGAAAGTAGTTCCTGGTTCTGGGAACAATGTTGGTGAATGTGACTGTGGAAATCAACAGACATGAACAGTGTGATTTTCGTTATCGTGCATCTATTCCTAAGACATTTCTAATATGATGTTCTCCGTGATATGAGATGATGATGATGGACTCGTTTCTGAGAGCAGATGTATCTCCAGGACTTTACCTCTGTCTGGGATCTTCTTTTGCTCCTCTTTGAAGAAATCCTCCAGTTTGTCTCTCAGCTGATCGATAGATTCTCTCAGATCATCAGAAGAGACGAGAGAACTGAAGAGATCATAATTTCCATCTGTAGATTCAGGAGGTGCTGAGAGAGACTGGAAACTCTACAGAAATCAAAACTCATCAGCTCCACACTTCACCCAATAACCTGCACCAACATCAGATTTGACTGATCTTTAGTAACTCAACTCAATCCAGCTCTTTCACAGCATCAGCTTCATTCATCTCATATTCATTACATCACATTAGAGCTACAGATTATAGTATTTGCCACTTACACTATATTATCAGGTTTGAGGATCCCCCAATACAATTTTGATGAACGTAACTCAAAATCAGTACTATCAAATTCACAGTTTTTACCATAATGTAATGAATCAGAAGAAAAAATGTGGTAAAAAGTGTTTGAAAGCTTAATATATCTTCCAGGATAAAGAGCTGAGAGAAATTATTCCTAAGAGATGTTTCTCTGTGAGTCTCCTGTCACAGCAGGACCGGTTCAAGTCCACTATGATCCAGTTCTTCTAGATCTGTGTTACCTGCAGGAACTGGATGTGATCCTGTGTGTGTGAAAGCTGCTCCAGCTCAGCATCTCTCCTCCTCAGATCATTGATCTCCTGCTCCAGTCGCTCCAGTCGTCCTTCAGCTCGACTCACTGCTTGCTTTTCCTGATCTCTGATCAGCCGTATCAATTTAGTAAAGATCCTCTCACTGTCCTCCACTGCTGTCTGTGCAGAGCGCTGGTAGGACACACAGTGATTCAGGCTTCAGTGAGTCTGAACTGAGACAGAGACAAACTTCTCTTCTTCTCCAGACTCACCTTCTGAGACTCCACCGTCTCTCTCAGCTGCTGGAGATCTTTCTCTCTCTGCTGAAACGTCTTCTGTGTCTCCTTCAGCTGATTCTGCAGGACAAACAGATGATAGTTAATGTCACATAAAACTATCATGTGAACAGATGAATCCAGTCAAAGTGGAGCTGATAACAAATGGCTGTAGGTTCAAAACTCCAGAAGGGATGATCAGTTACAATCATCGAAAAATTGATATTGATGAATATTAAGTGCCTATTTCACACTGCAAGCCTAAGTATCATGAAAGTTTAACTGAAACAGACAGAGCTTCACACTGACAGTGTTTCTGTGTAATTAAGCTGTGGTTCTACACATAAAATAAACAGACTTTGGATCACTACACTGAGTATTTATCACTAGTTTTAAATACCTGTTTCTCTGTCCTCTGAGCTGCAGCTGATACGGTGTCGTGGTTTTTATGTTCATCCATCGTACACAGCACACATATACATTTCTGGTCAGTGCGGCAGAAAACCTCAAGGATCTTGTCATGTTTCTGGCAGATCATCTCCTGCAGTCGTCCAGTGGCTTCAGTCAAACTGTGTCTCTTTCCTTTAAACCAACTCTCATGTTGTTCAAGGTGATGCTGACAGTAAGAGTTCAGACACATCAGACAGGACTTGGCGGCTTTGTATTTTCTTCCAGTACAGACGTCACACTTCACATCTCCAGCTCCAGCATCACAGTCAGCAGGACGTTTCCTCTTCTTCAGTTTCTCCTCCACTTCAGCCAGCATGGTGTTTCTAGCTAAAGCAGGTCTTGTACTGAAGGTCTGTCTGCACTGAGGGCAGCTGTAGTCTCTCTTCTGATCCTCCTGATCCCAGCAGCCTGTAATACAGGTCTCACAGTAACTGTGTCCACAGGGAATGGTCACTGGATCCTTCAGAAGATCCAGACATACTGCACACTTAAACTCATCCTGAAAAACTCTGGATCTTGCCATTTTACTGCTTGAATACAGAGACACCGACACTCAACAGCTCAACTACACTTCAGTTTCTCTTTCTCTGAGTTTCTCTTTCACTCAGTGTTTCCTGTTTGCTGGTTCTGTGTTTGAGGTACGCAGTGTTGTGGAGTAAATGTAACTACTGCTGCCTTCACGTGCTATCGGAATTATCGTAAATACAAGTTTCCTAATCGGAAATTGGACGTGAACGGTTTCTCAAGTAATATTTACTACTAGGAAATTCAGAAATATTTTTTATACCTGAGTTTCCGAGTTGGGTGGGTCATAAACATTAAACATGGTGGAGGGGACAACCATTGCTGCTGTCAATGCTGTTCTCACAACAACTACATCCCTTTGTCTTGTCACTAAAGTAGTGTATTTATAGGCTAGATATGAGCGATCATTCGAAGCCTATTGTATGTTTTATAAGCAGTGAAATAAGCATGTATTTGACTGAAATTCCAGAATTGTCAGCAAACTGCATGTATAGCGCTGTGAATGTTTATATGATTGTCAACCAATGAGATTAAATATTTAATTATTTCCGACATTAAAGTACTTGAATACGACAAGGTCATAATCACGACTTCATAAGTGGGATAGCACTCGAAGGCAGCATAATTACTGTACTTGAGTATATTTTCGGATACTTTGTAGTTTTACTGAGTATTGAAGTTATTAGCAACTTTTACTCTTTACTTCACTACATTTTTTTAATGACTATCTTTACACTTTACTCCACTACATTTGAAATGAGTGTTGCAGTTACACATTACATTTTGCATGGCACCTAGCTTTAATGCAGCAGTTTATTTCTGCTACAAAAGATGTGAAATCACCAACTACACAGCACTGAAAGTACCCCTCACACCCAGCCCACTCTCTCTTCCAACTGTTGCCTTCTGGTCGGCGCTACAGAGCACTGACCACCAGAACAGCCAGGAACAAGAACAGCTTTTATCCTGCAGGCTATATTAAGTCTGAACAATTAAACTTTCATAATTATACATCATCTATCTGACATATTTTTTACACAGAATCCAAAATTAGTACACTTGTAAACTGCACAGTTTGTAAATAACATATCTGCACACTTATAACATATCTGTACATTTATTTAAACAATTATTTCTATTTCTGTATGTAGTACATTATTTAATTTCTGTTTTGTCTTATATTAGTGGTGTATCCCATCCCTATGTTATTCCTATGTATGTCTACACTATGTCTGTACTTTCTTCTGCTCCGGAAGCTCCTGTCGTCAAGTCAAATTCCTTGTGTGTGTAAACATACTTGGTAATAAAGCTCTTCTGATATCTTGTGCATTTTGTCCGTACTCACCCAATATTTGTTATATGTTTTTCAATTACATTTTTATTATTTATTTACATTTATGCATTTACCAGACGCTTTTATCCAAAGCGACTTATATTTTCATGCTATACATTTTTTATCAGTATGTGTGTTCCCTGGGAATTGAACCCATAACCTTTTGCGCTGCTAACGCAAATATTAATGCAACTGCTGATATTTATTTAATATTTTGAGGTGTTCAGTTTTATTTTGGTTCTCCTCACAAATCTGCTTGCTCTTGTTTGTTACATGTTCTCTGTGCCTTTGTAACACCCCCTCCCGGGTCCACTTACTGCCACAACTCGTCGGAGCGGGTCTCGAACCCGGGATTCCGGTGCGGGAGTCGGGCGCTCTAACAAGGAACGCCAAAGGCTACAGCCTCTAGCGTCAGTCGCTAGAGCGCCTCTTTTGAGGTCAGGGGAGTGAGGTTTACACACAGCCCTTACTGGCATACATCCGTTACACCTTGTCTTGGACTTTTGTCACTTCCTGTCTTCCGTGGTGTTTGTAGACAGTTTGCATCTTATCTTGTTCAGCTTGTTATTCTCCTGTATATATATATATATATATATATATATATATATATATATATATATATATATATATATATATATATATATATATATATATTATATATATATATTATATATATATATATTAGGGGTGGGCATAGATTAATTTTTTTAATCTAGATTAATCTAGATTAATTTTGGAATTAATCTAGATTAATCTAGATTAAAATGGCTCATTTGAATTCTGCCGAAGGCATTCAGAATATGTGTGCTACCCAAATAATGACTCAAAGTAAGTCTTTGAGAACGGGTTTCTCAAGCCAGGTGGTGCATTAGACCAGGGGCGCATCTCCTGTTTCCAAAATGCATCACAAACTGCTTGAGAAAGCTGTTCTATTATGATAATTGGTGATGAAAATAAACTATGTTCAATAAGATGTACTTGTGTTTACTAACTGTTTATTCAGTTAAACATGAATTTTGAACTGTAGGCCTACATAAGAGGTCGTGATGAACTGTTTACAGTTTCCATTGGGAAGCTTCTTAAAAATAAATTTTCCCTGAAGCAAACCCGGCGGCTTCATAGCTGCATCCATGTTAGCACGTCACGTCTGATGTGGTAATTTCACAGTAACGTTAGGCATACACACAGGTTCGAAGCAGAGGGTGACACAGGAGTGAATTCTCAAGTTCACATGAGACCTAAAGCGCATCCTGTTTGCTTAAAAGCGCAACGTTTCGTTGTTATTCTGAGTGCACACAAATAAACGTAGAGTCTTTACAGATTCGAAAGATGTATTAGGCTACTTTTATCTGTATGACCAAAAATGACGGAGATTTTAAGAGCAAGTGAGCGCACCGGAGCCTGTCCTGCGCAAACGCGCTTCCACACAAACACTTCAATAGCGCACATTTCTCTAGGTTAACATCATATTGAGC
>CM049823.1:35229408-35260069 GCA_027422435.1 Schizopygopsis pylzovi | reverse complement strand
CAATTCCGCTGATCAAATTTATGCTAATCCCCGGGTTGTACAATTTAATACTCGGAATCAAAATCGGAATCAGACACAGAATCAGATTCAGACTCTGATTCAGACTCGGAATCAAAATCACACTACGAATCAGACTCGGAATCAGACTCAGAATCAGAATTAGACTCTGAATTAGACTTTGAATCAGACTCGGAATCGGTATCAGAATCAGACTTGGAATCCAAATCAAAATTTAGAATCAGAATCAGACTCAGAATCAGAATTAGACTCTGAATTAGACTTTGAATCAGACTCGGAATCGGTATCAGAATCAGACTTGGAATCAGAATCAAAATTTAGAATCAGACTCAGAATCAGACTCCAAATCAGACTCAGTCAAAATCAGACTCAGACTCCAGACTGACTGAATGATGTTTGTGTGCTTTCAGAGCCGGACAGCAGCGAGCTTCAGGAAGCCGTGAGCAAAGACACGTTTCAGCATGACTTCGCGAACCTGGAGTCCTCCACCACCTTCTCCATATATGTGAAAGCGTATTCCCCGCTGGGAGCCAGTCAGCAGTCCAACAGCGTCATCACCACCACACTTGGAGCTGGTAAGAGTATATATACATGCTTACATGACTGATAAAACTCATGAAATATATTTATATATATATTAAATGTTGTCAAAAACACAATGGTAATGTAATGATCATTCTACACATGTACTAGTCACTAATCTCACCCATCTGTCTCTGTCTGTCTGTCTGTCAGTTCCCACGATACCCAGCTTCTTCACAAAGGTTCTGAACAGCACAGCGATGCAGGTGTTCTGGGAGCTTCCAGCTAAAGCCGGTCGAGTGGAGGGATACAAACTCTCTCATCGCAAGCTGCCACAGCAAGAGTTCAAACACGAGGAGCGATTCCCCGCTCACATCAACACACACACCATCTCTAACCTGGGTCAGTATACACACACACACTATCTCTAACCTGGGTTAGTACACACTCACACACACCATCTCTAGCCTGGGTCAGTACACACTCACACACACACACACACACACCATCTCTATCTTGGGTTAGTACACACACACATGCACACACAGACAGACAACACACACCATCTCTATCTTGGGTTAGTACATACACACACACGCACACACAGACAGACAGACAGACACACACACACACACACCACACACCCACACACCATCTCTAACCTGGATCAGTACACACACTCTCACACAGTACACACTCTCACACAGTATACCACACACACACACACACACACACACACCACACACACACACACACACACACACACACACACACACACTCTCTCTCACACGTGTGTTAGTCTGATGGTCAGTGTGTGTTTCTCTGTAGAATCATCAGCGGTGTATGAGATTCAGCTCTCGGCCTTCAATGGGAACGGCGACAGCATCGCCAACAAACGGCTCGTCTCATTGGCTGAGACTGAAAAGAGCAGGAAAGAGGCAGCAGGTGACGCTTCATATTCATCATCTGCAAATCATGTCCACAAACAATAATTTAACTGAAAGGGATTCAATAACTCACAAACTGATTTCAGAATAGATCTATTTAAATCAAAGACTTTGATAATCTGGTTTATTTCTAATATATTTGGCCAGTATTCTGGCTAGTGAATCAATCCCAGTTCATATTTAGCACTGAAAGCATCGGTCGTCTGCAGTGTGATGTCACAAACACTAGATGGAGACAGAGACCATCAGTGAACACAATCACATACACTACACACGCTTTCACATCACCTTTACTCAGATCTTTATTATCTGCTGCTTTACACATACTACACTGTCTGCTTTTTCTGTATGCTTTTATGTGAAGTTCCTGTATTTATTGTGTGATCTACGACATTTTCCACAATTGCAAAGATGTGTTATATAACAGAACACACTGCAGATTTAGTTCACTATAATAATCCTGACCTGACTGTGTGTGTGTGTGTGTGTGTGTGTGTGTGTGTGTGCGTGCATGCGTCTGTTTCTGTGCGTGTTTGTGTGTGTGTGTGTGTGTGTGTGTGTGTGTGTGTGTGTGTGTGTGTGTGTGTGTGTGTGTGTGTGTGTGCAGTCTGTGGTGTGCAGTGTGTGTGCTGTGTGTAGTGTGTGTGTGTGTGTGTGTGTGTGTGTGTGTGTGTGTGTGTGGTGTGTGTGTGTGTGTGTGCGTGCGTGTGTGCGTCTGTTTCTGTGTGTGTGTGTGTGTGTGTGTGTGTGTGTGTGTGTATGTGTGTGTGTGTGTGTGTGTCTGTGTGTGCGTGTGTGTGTGTGTGTGTTTGTGTGTGTGTGTGTGTGTGTGTGTGTGAGTGTGTGTGTGTGTGTGTGTGTGTGTGTGTGTGTGTGTGTGTGTGTGTGTGTGTGTGTGTGTGTGTGTGTGTGTGTGTGTGTGTGTGTGTGTGTGAGCAGCGGGTGAGAGTGTGTGTGACTGTCGTCAGGACAGCGAGGGCTCCATGACGGCTCTGGTGGTTGGGATACACATTGGCATGGCCTGCATCATATTCTGCGCTCTCTTCCTGGTGTTTGGCTATCGTCACAGGTGCGTCTGTCCTTCTCACCATCGCTCACTCATACTGCGATTATAAGAAACAGTGCTCTGACTCTCTGTGTGTGTGTGTGTGTGTGTGTAGCTTCTTCTGTCAGAAGGGTTCTCCAGGTGACTGGAGTCTGTCAGCAGGACAGAGTGTTTCTCAGAGAGACGCCGCAGCTAAAGAAGCCAGCATCCGAGCGGCCGACGCTATCGAGCTCGCGACACAGGTGAACATCATCAGTGCAGACCCACAGAGACTCACACAGAGACGGCTGTTCTTTTTATATAGAAAGCTGATAAAGTGACTACACACTCTATTTTAAAAAATAGCATTATAGAACAAATGCATTCTTGAATAAATATTTTTTTGCATTATAGATTAAAAACAAAATACTTTTAGCGTTAAATTAAATTGATTTTAGAATGCATTATTGCATTATAGAAGAATTGCATTTTAGAATAGAGAAAATGTTTGCATTTAAAGAAAAGGCATTTTAGAATAAATAAAAAATACGTTTAGCATTGTAGAATAAAAGCATTTTAGAATACATAAAATTATCATTTTAACCTTATAAAATAAATGCATCATAAAATACGTTTTTGCATTATAGAATAATAACATTATTAACAGCAATACATTTAATAACACATTTATTTGCGTTATAGAATAAGTCCATTTCAAAATAAAACAATACTTTTAGCATTAAAGAAAAAGTCTTATATTTTCAGTATTATAGAAAAAAATATATTTTCTGAATTAATTTTTGCATTATTGAATAATTGTAATTTACAATGAAGAAATAATAAATTTGCATTAAAGAAATTATTATTTTAGAATTAACTCAATAAATACTTTTAACATTATAAATTAACAGCACTTTAAAATAAATACTTTTAGCATTATAAAATAAATTAATATAAGAATACATTTTTGGAATAAATGCATTTCAACACTTTTAGCATGAAAGGAAACAAGAACTTTAGAATACATTTTGCATTATAGAATAATTGCATTTTACGTTAAATAAATAATGCATTTGCATATAAGAAAGAAGCATTTTAGAATAAAAAAACACATTTAGCATTATAGAATAAATGCATTTTTGAATAAAATAATGCAATAAAACACACACTCATGTGTCATAAATCCATAATCATATATAGTAGTAATGAATAGTCCTGGTGTTCCTCAGGCTGCTGCAGCGGAGCGTCAGTGTCAGGTGATGATTGAACCTCCACCTGTCCACCCGCCGGACACTGGCACTGATACTGGCACCGGATGAGCCACCTCGACCCCCCCGAACACCCCCTTCAGCTGTACAGCGAGCGCTTCTCTCTCACCAAAGCCTTACTCTCTCTCACACACACACACACACACAACACACACAGAGAGAGAGAGAGACACACACACACACACACACACACAGAGAGAGACACACACACACACACACACACGATCAACGTTCAAAACGACACGCTGCATCTGTTCCAAACCTGAGTGACCTGCATAGACAGCATCCTAACCATCATGCCACATCACACGGGACCGGTTAGGAGTTTCACATTTAGTATAAATACACACACACATGTACGGTCAGAATTTAGGATTGCAGTAGGCCATGGGTTCGATTCCCAGGGCATGTATAGCTTGAGTTCATTAGATACAAGCATCTGCCAAATGCATGAATGTATAGGATGCATGTGATGCTGTCTTAGAATGAGCTCGATAAGTGTCTTATTAATACAGCTAACGGTGCCTTCAGTGCTGTCTCTGTAGGCGACTCACTAGGTTTGGAACGGAGCTTTGTTTTAAACACTCATATGTGTCCCTGGAGCACAGACGCAGTCATAATAACAAGGGTATATTTGTAGCAATAGAAAACAATAAATTTTATGGGTCAAAATTATGATTTTTATTTTATGCCAAAAATCATTCGATATTAAGATCATGCTCCATGAAGATATTTGTACAGTAAATATATCAAAACTTAATTATTGATTAGTACTATGCATTGCTAAGAACGTCATTTGAACATCTTTAAAGAGGATTTGTTCAATATTTAGATTTTTTTTCACCCTCAGATTTTCAAATATTGTCCTATCATAACAAACCATACATCAATGGACAGATTATTAGGTGATGTATAAATCTCAATTTAAAAAAATTGACACTTAATGACTGGTTTTGTCGTCCAGGGTCACATTTGATCAAATATGTGTGATTATTTAGATGTTATTAATTATTTGTGAGTTTTCAAACAAACCTCAAACTCTGCTAATGTTACTAACGAACTGAACTTTATACTGTTAAACCAAAAACACATGTTCTATGTGACTGAACGGATGAAGAGTTAGTCTGTTATAGTATTAGTTGGGCGTGTGTCCTGTGATTGGACATTAATTATTCACCGCATTAGCCTGTGTGCAGCTGAAGCCCCGCCCCTTTCCCTAAGCCCCTCCCACTCCACTAAAACATCCTGCTGCTGGGAAAAACACTCTACCTCAACCCCACAGGTCCTCTCGGGTCCGTCAGGACCTCCGGCGGTGACGAGTTTGAGCTCTGCTGTGACTCTTGACATTTTTACGAGACTTTCTCAGATTTTATGATGAGGGACGTCCAAAGAATTTCTGCTTCTCTTTTCTTCCTTCACGGTCTTCCACAAACACACTGATGTGTCCTTTCTGGTCATTTATAAAGTGTTTTCCATACGGCAAAAAAATATAGATTTTAAAATATATTTTTAAATATATGTCACAAATACACAAAGAAATTGGCAAAAATATTTGGCAAAAAAAAAAGCATAAATTTGTCAATATCTTTTGGCAATTTTTTCATATATTTAATATTTTAATAATTTATACATTTTTCCCTCCATATATTTCAAAGCAAGCAAATACATTCTGATGTCGCATTTTAAGAAAAATCAGCAAGAAATATAATTTACAATAAAAAATGACATATTATAATAAGTTTTGACTTATAAGTACAGTAACAAGCCATTCCATCCAATTTGCATGTTTTCTTGCCCTGAAATACATTTTGGAATATGTCAAATATTTTTTATTTCAAAAATATATTCACTGTTTGCAACATTTACATTTAGTCGTTTAGCAGACGCTTTTAAAGCGACTTACATATATTTAAAATATATTTTGGCCAGAAAAGATATATATTTTTTGCTGTATGGGTTGTCTTCCTGGTTTACTGTCAGTCATGAAGGTGATTAAACCAGAAAACTGACCAGCTGACCATTAACCAAAGCTACACGCACTCATGAGCTCCAGCTCGTAACATGATGATGATGATTACCTCAAAAACACAGATTCTATTCTAGAAATTATAACTAATGATAATAATAACTAGCAGATATGGGATATATTTTCGTATGTTAAACCCGAAAATAAGATCTGCTTCTTTGTTTGTGATGTTGAAGCTGAACTTGCCAAATATCGGTTAGTGTTGATGAGACCAAATATCTCGTATTTCTAATTCTAAAAAAGTGTGTGTGTGTGTGTGTGTGTGTGTGTGTGCGCGCATGTGAGAGAGAGTGTGTGTGTGTGTGTGTGTGTGTGTGTATGTGTGTGTGTGTGTGTGTGCACGTGTGAGAGAGAGATTGTGAGTGTGTGTGTGTGTATGTGTATGTGTGTGTCTGTGTGTGTGTGTGTGTGTGTGAGAGAGAGAGAGAGAGAGAGAGAGTGTGTGTGTGTGTGTGTGTGTGTGTGTGTGTGTGTGTGTGTGTGTGTGTGTGTGTGTGTTGTGTGTGTGTGTGTGTGCACGTGTGAGAGAGAGATTGTGAGTGTGTGTGTTCTGTGTGTCTGTGTGTGTGTGTGTGTGTGTGTGTGTGTGTCCGTGCGTGCGTGCATGCGTGCGTGTGCTTAACTAACACACTCTTCACTGTTTAAATAGTTACCAAAATAACATGTTCTAGGATTCACGTAAAAGTCTTTAAACCTCTCAGACTCTGATTCTTGTTGAAACACGAACAAAACCAAAATGTAAAAACGAATAAAACAACAAGATTAGAAACTGAGGCCAAATTATTTTAGACAAAACAAGTGGAGACGCGTCTGTTGTTCTCTTGTAGAACGTAGATTTATTTTCCCACACGCAATTTTTCTGCTTGATTTGGGAAATATTGCCAAAATAGATGGTTCTTTAATGTTACTCGTATAGGCATTGTTGCTATTCTGTTTATTTGGCGTTTAATTCTTTTCAATTGTATTTCTTTTCTCTTTCTGTAGAACGAGTAGATTTTCTGTAAACGAGTAGATTTTGTGATTGCAAAAAAACTAATTCCTCATGTTTGTAAGAATTTACAGTCATCCAGGTGTGATTTTATAGCGCTATTGTTGAAGAAAACACCCCAGACTCTGAAATGTGCTGCTTTAGGATCTAACAGACTCTTTTATATTCGATTGATGAAATGTTCAAATGTGACTGATTGCTCAACATGTCTATTATTTAGGAGAAATCGTCTAGTGGAGTAGATGCTGATGTTAAATGCTTGTACCAATGAGAGAAGTGATGGATTGTTATTTTCTCAGCACCAAACGCTCCTGTAGCTTTACCCTGCTGTGACCGATATTCGGCTGATGAAACTCGCCATGCGACAGATCGGATTTGTTTTTCTTCTTTCCCAGTCGTCGTGAGTTTCTCAGCTGAAATCTTTAGTTTTCTTCCTTCGGTCGGTTGTAATGAACCTCTGTACCAAATAAAACAGCGTTACGTAGACGTTACGTGTTGCATGTTTCATTATTTCTGGGCTGAAATTAATTACGTGTTTGGAATCTTCAATATTACTAGTATTTGTACAGCATTATACTGTGATTAATGTTGCATCCCATAATGCAAATGCACCTGACTTGACCTTTTCCATTGGACAAATGAACCAGAAGCATTGGAGTAAATGAACTAAAAGTAAATGAACCCACAAACTTTATATGTACGCCACTCATAAATTTGAATACGAGCTTTATGTGGGAAACTATGGAAGCTTGTTTCCAACTTTTGGTGCATTCAAGTCAATCAAAGAAGTTCGTAATTATGAAGTCAGTACTCAAGTCACGAGTAAGATTGAGGTATAGCCTGCCTTTTCTACATCTACAAAATACACCCTTTTGTTTTACTTTGTTTTTATTACATTTATGAATGTGCAAACTGAATCCTTATGTATACCTATTTTAGCGTAATTCAATGCTATTGTATTTTGTAGATGTAACTTAGATTTATTGTCAATCCCGAACTAATTTTAAATATTAAGCAATATGTTTTCTGTCAAACAGACGCTACATCTAGTGTTTGCTGTATTCATTGCATCTAAATGTTTTCAACTCAGAAACTCCTCGTAATTGTGACTGTGTGTTGGCTTTCATGTACATTCAACTTGTAAATGCCATCTTTCCGACATGACTTAAACGCACAATTTTTGTCTCAAAATTCTGACTTTTTTTCCGCAATTGTGACTGTTTTTAGTATTGTCAAAAATGCAAAATAAATGCTAATTCTAAAAGTAAAAGTAAACTCAGAATTGTGAGAAACAAAGACCGAATTGTAAGATAAAAGTCGCATTGCTATCCATCCATGTTAAGGCTAGAAGGGATAAGTATGGCGCTACTGTCACACTGTACAACAATAATTAATATGTTTTAATTACTGTAAGGAGTTGGTGTAGACATTGATAAAACACAATCTAACAGTAGAAAATTAATTGCATTGTTTGTTTCTGGTCGGATATCACACACATGAACAAAAACCGGGATTGGGATCCCGTGGGACCCAACGCAAATTTTGAGGGAGTGGGCTGTTGTACTTTAACTGCGCGAGTAAATAAAGCATGGGTCCCTCCAAAATCCTGCGCAGCGCTCTAGTTTGAACGCATGCACGTTCCGACGATTCAGTTCACTAGCTGTCACTGTTTTCTAATACGTGATTCTTCTCTCCACAAATTCTATTGAGTGAGAATGCGCGACTGCGTTTGAATGACTTCAATGGAGGAAGATGCTTTTTATACTCATTATGGTGTAGTTACGAAATCTACCAGCATGGGTTAACCTAACCACACTAACCAGCATGGGTTAACCTAACCACGCTAACCAGCATGGGTTAACCTAACCACACTAACCAGCTAAACCTGCCCAGAAACTGACCACACTAACCAGCATGGGTTAACCTAACCACACTAACCAGCATGGGTTAATCTAACCACCCTAACCAGCATGGGTTAATCTAACCACCCTAACCAGCATGGGTTAACCTAACCATGCTAACCAGCTTGTGTTAACCTAACCACACTAACCAGCATGGGTTAACCTAACCACGCTAACCAACATGGGTTAACCTAACCATGCTAACCAGCATGGGTCAACCTAACCACGCTAACCAGCATGGGTTAACCTAACCACATTAACACGCATGGGTTAACCTAACCACGCTAACCAGCATGGGTTAACCTAACCACGCTAACCAGCATGGGTTAACCTAACCACGCTAACCAGCATGGGTTAACCTAACCACATTAACACGCATGGGTTAACCTAACCACGCTAACCAGCATGGGTTAACCTAACCACGCTAACCAGCATGGATTAACCTAACCACGCTAACCAGCATGGGTTAACCTAACCACGCTAACCAGCATGGGTTAACCTAACCACATTAACACGCATGGGTTAACCTAACCACGCTAACCAGCATGGGTTAACCTAACCACGCTAACCAGCATGGGTTAACCTAACCACGCTAACCAGCATGGATTAACCTAACCACGCTAACCAGCATGGGTTAACCTAACCACGCTAACCAGCATGGGTTAACCTAACCACATTAACACGCATGGGTTAACCTAACCACGCTAACCAGCATGGGTTAACCTAACCACGCTAACCAGCATGGGTTAACCTAACCACGCTAACCAGCATGGGTTAACCTAATCACGCTAACCAGCATGGGTTAACCTACATTTCACATTCTGATTCATAACTACATTTCACTTCTGATTATACCCTGTATCATTTTTTATGTGACAAATAAAGAAACCTTGAACCTTAACCTAACCACACTAACCAGCTAAACCTGTCCAGAAACTGACCACAGAGACAATCAAGCACAGGTTTGAAAATGTGTTTTTTTTTTAAACCACAAACACATAAACTGAGTGTTACATAGTTTCGTTACACCGATCCAGAGTCAGTCCTGCTTCACTTTCAGAGTGTGAACAGAGTTCATATCTGCTCTCAAACACACACCGGCTCAGATTCACTCCTCAATAAATATAGAAACTGCTGACGGAGGACAGAAGGTGTTTCTTTAGGGTTTGTTCTCACAGGATCGGTAGAAGTGCTGACATCAGATTACCGGTGCTGCTGCCTTTTCATTTAAAATGGATTATCATAATTTATTCATGAAACATAGCAGATCAGAAGACTGATTAACAGCAGATTAACTGTTATTAATGAAGATTGTTTGATCTTTGTAGCAGATCCTTCGTCTCAGGAACTAATTCATGTTTAGCACAATACAATTGTCTTTGTATTTCTGAACATGACATTAATTTTCTTTGATTAAATATAATCCATGACTTCATTATTTTGATCTTGGTGTGAAATATGACCTGCACATGTTCTAAAGTTCAGGCCAAAATGTCACGGACAGAAAGTGAAGCATAAATAATTAAAGTAGCAACAGTGTGTGTGTGTGTGTGTGTGTGTGTATGTGCATGTGCGTGCGTTTGTGTGTTTGTATGTGAGTGTGTGCGTGTGTGTGTGTGTGTGTGTGTGTGTGTGTGTGTGTGTGTGTGTGTGTGTGTGTGTGTGTGTGTGTGTGTGTGTGTGTGTGTGTGTGTGTGTGTGTGTGTGTAGTTTAATCTGAGGATGAGTGCAGTGTCCTGCCAGTGTTGCCATGGAAATGAGCCATCCCTTGTCACATGACCTTATCTCTGACCGCAGTGCTCTGGCAGTCCGCATGTATAATTCAGCGCTTTAAATGCGTCTCACTGCCTCACACTCGCCAACACACTGAAAGTCGCTTCGCAAGCAACATTTCTTCACATTACAGAGGTTTCGCTAACATCTGGAATCTTTTAAAACTATAAAATAGAGCAGGAGTGATCAGACATTAAAGGCTGTAAATATTAATGAGGTGTCATGCATGACAAAACTACATTTCCCATCAGTCTTTGCAGCTGCATAAAATACACACAAATCGGACATGCCTCAGTTATACAGCGCTCTTCTTTTATTTGCACTAGTGCTATAAACTGAGTTAGTATGCTTTTGTTAGTATGCAAAGAAAATATATTGTATAAATTGCATTTAATTCCAAAGAAAAATCACTTGGATCACATTGTAATCCAGTTTCTGAACCCAACTCGTCATGTGACATAATGCAATGTTTTTTAACGTTGCAATAAGGTTAACAAAGCACGTATAAATCACTGTTAATTTCAACGATCTTTTGAAACAAGATTCCAGTTTGATCCGTGATGTTGACATTGATCAAACCTGAATAAAGATGAAGGCAGATATCGTCTTCTTCCTAAACACTCTGCTGCCCCCTGCAGGTCTGGAGGCTCCTGTAAATTCCCCTGAAGATGTGTTTATGGATGTGTTTATATTTTAAGTGTTTATAGATACAGAAATACAGATCTGCTCGGAGATACTTCTGGTGCAATGATCAACATATTTTAAACCGATGTGAAATTTTGACACTACTTAATAGACAATAGTCAGAGTTTTTCCGATAATACCTGTGTGTTTATATCTGAAGTGTGTCTGTAGCTATGTTCGTTTTAATGCACATTTTAAAGAATCGCATCAGAAACGAGTGATGAAGACGCCAAATGTCATCGTTTTTACGCTGGTGGTGGTTTTAGACTTCGAAAAAGGGTTAAAGCCAATAACGGGAGATGCAAACACAATTTGCGAATAAATTCCTCCAAGTCACGTTTTTTGATGGCGTAACCTGACTGACCAGATCTCGTTACACAGCATCTGAAATGTTATGATCATTCATGCAAAGTATTTCTGTATAATTGCCTTCCAGAACGGTCTTGCACATCTGCCTCTGAAAAGCACTGACCGCATTTATAGTGTTTCGTGGTACTTATTCCCAAATTGCATTTTTGCGCATAAGTTAAATGTGCATCTTTGGATGGAAACCCGGCTTGATTGAATGATTGAATGTGATGGCGCTTGGAAGTGAACGCAGCTCTGATGAGTGCAGAGATGATCTGAAGAGCTTCACTGACACTCCTGGGATCCCAGAAAGCTCTTAGTCAGTCACTTTGCATGCATTCAGTCCATTAAACATCATTCTCCTTCCCTTCTCATTCAGCGTGTTAAGTGTGTGTGTGAGGGATCATGAAAATCGCATGTTATTGTTTATTTAATACTGTCCCAAATAAGCTATTTCCCATAACAGATGTTTGTATATACGTCACGTCATTACTCCACGTTATTTTGTCAAGACAAAATAATAACTTTATTATAAAAAAAATATTTTTATATATAAAAATGGCCCCGTTCAAAAGTTTACACACCCTTGAATCTTAATACTGCGTGTTGTTTCCATGACTGTTTTTATATTTTGTGATAGTTGGACCTGCTGTTCTTCAGTGTGTGTGTGTGTGTGTGTTGTGTGTCTCTGTGTGTGTGTGTGTGCGTGCCTGTGTGTCTCTGTGTGTGTGTGTGTGTGTGTGTGTGTGTGTGTGTGTGTGTGTGTGTGTGTCTCTGTGTGTGTGTGTGTGTGTGGTGTGTAACAGGTACAGAAAGTATTATGTTCATGTGTATTTAGAATTACACAAATGTTCAAATGTGTACCTGATATGCCTGTCTGTGTGTGTGCACCTTGCCCTTTAAATTTCTGACTGCAATGTTGAACCTAATTTCCTGTCTTTGCACCTCCTCTTCCCTTTCTGCATTGTCTCTGCATGGGAGAGGTGGGTTTCTGATGAGCTCTGATTAATCTAATTTCATCTTTTTCTTTTGAATTACTTTTGTACTTAAATTTGTCATTTAAATCATATCTGTGACATTATTTTACCTATATATTAGATTATTTTCATCAAGTTTAATCATTATTTTTATCCAATGTGAACTTGAAGCACGTGCTGATTACTTGCACTTTACATTCATGTTACAGAAACGGGAAAAGGGCGAATTCACACCGTGTGTATATGTATACTTTTGTCTTATCAGGTATGCTGTTTTGTTACTAATGTTGTTAAAATAATTCCATCATCTGAATGTCTCTTCCTCTTCCCTTTCTGCATTGTCTCTGCATGGGAGAGAAACGGGAAAAGGGCGAATTCACACCGTGTGTATATGTATACTTTTGTCTTATCAGAGAGTAAAAGAAGAGTCAAGCCGTCAGCTGATGTCCGTGTGGTTATTCCATCTAAAAAAAACACAACGCAGACTACACCGGTTACACGTGGTGCCGTGTACATTTCGGATCATCAGATCAGCGCTTCGCAGATCGCCGTGGTTGCGTGACGGCTCGCCGGTTTCGCCGATCCCCTCTCGCGGTCTTCCTCGCCACCATCGCTTCGCAGAAAAGGAGGGCGCGTGTGACACGAACAGTGCGTGACTTCACGGGACAGACTGTTGCTTGTTAAAGGAACGGTAAAAAAAAAAAATTCTGATTGACGACCTTTTTTTCTCCGGAACACTTTCGTTCATCGTTGATGCATATTAATCGAGAGAGACTTTGCTATAAGGACCGCGGGACGCTTCAGTGAACGTCGAGCATTGTATCCTTCATACTGTACTCTGAACTGTTTTTAAGAGAGTCTTCTTAAGTGTGTTTATTCAACGTACATATATATTATGCATTCTGGTTTGTGATTTTGTGTTCCTATTTACGATTTCTGAGGCAGTTATTAAGTTTTTCTTTGTTTAATATTCAAGCTGAGTCATGTTTGAGGACACTGTTAGTCAGGAAAATTTTAGTCCTGTGCAACGGCCCAGTGCTATGTTCCCAGTAGGCAGGGGTAGTGGGGCTAGAGTACAGCAAACTGACAAAATGTCTGATGTATCACCTCAATGTTTTGGGAGAGGGAGGGCATTCTTTAATGCAGAAATTGACCATGCACACATGTCTGATTCAGCTATAGGTGCTTCAGGGAGCCCAGCTGCTTGTTCTACCCCGTTTACACATGCAAACGCTGATCATGTTATTACTGCTGAGTCTTTAGGGGGTATTATTTCTGATTTGGCACAGAAAATTGGTCAAAGCATTTCAGCCAGTCTCAATTTAGCACAACAGCCCAATCAAATGCAGTCTAAGTCAGTTGTGCAGCATTCAAGTGAATGTGTTGATGCTTCTAATTTGAAAGTCATTGTCCAACATGATGTTACACCTCCACCTTTCTTTAGAGGTGATCAAAATGATTCATTTACTGTGCATGAATGGGAAGACATGATGTACAGTTATTTAAATCGTAAGAAATGCACTGATGACACCGAAGCCTCTGAATTCATTTTGAGCAGATTAGCGGGAAAAGCGAGAGACGTAGTCAAAGTGTCCTTGCGCAGTTTCCCAGTGCCGACGGCTTCATTGCTCCCTAGCACAGTGTTTGACATTCTGAAACGAAACTTCAGTGAATTGACATATTCCAACATGCCTATGGCTGACTTTTACAACACTCTCCCTAAGACAGATGAGAGCCCAATGGACTATTGGATACGATTGAATAAGGCAATTGATGTGGCTGATGAGTGTTTGCGTAGGCGCAACAAGTGTGTTGAAGACCCTGCAGCTGAAGCTGTAATGATGTTTGTCTCTCACTGTCCAGATCCTGGCCTTGCTTTGTCTTTTCAGTTCAAGCCTGCTGAACAGTGGAGTGCTGCTGAGGTTCAAGAACGACTGGATTGTCACTGCAGGACCCTGAAAAGAGCTTCTGCAAGAACTCCACGCTACTTACCTGTGTCTGCTTGCCATCAGACTACTGTGACGGTCAGTGACGATCCAGCACCCAATTCTCGCAAACAGCCCGAACTCTCATCAGGTCAGTCACCATGTCCAAATAGTCAGCTCAACCCCGATTCATTTCCTTTTACTCCGAATGATAGTATGCAGCAGTTGGTTGGCATGATGGATAAAGTTTTATCGCTATGCACTGCCTCACTGTCCCCGTCTCATCCTGGTAGAACCGTCAGGACTTCAGATCCCAAGTCCAGTGTGAGTTCAACATGTAGAGTGTGTCGGTCTAAAGAGCACACCACGTATTCTCACTGCATGCGTCATAGGCTTTGTCGTAACTGCCTCAAACCAGGACATTTTAAGAGTAATTGCCCTGAGGCAGGAGGCCTTGAACCACTTTCTCCTACCACCCAGTTAAACTAAAAAGCCCATGTGTGGAGGGGGTAAGCATGGGCAGTGGTGAAATTCCCCTAAATGACGAACCAGACCCTAAAGACATTTTTGTAAATAGTTGCAAGTTGTTGCCACCTGACACAACAGTGCTGTATGTGGGATCTCAGAAAATTGATGGAGCTAGTGATCTGTTCTATACCCCTTTGACTGTTGGCGGCCAGTCCGTACTGAATGGTTTGCTTGATTCTGGTAGTATGGCTTGCACCCTGAGTACAGAAGGTGAATCCAAGTTGCGTGCCGATGGAGTTCTCCCACAACCCTCAGTGATTCCTGGTAACGTGGTCCTAGTTGGCTGTGGTGGTCTTACTATTC
Source organism: Schizopygopsis pylzovi (assembly GCA_027422435.1). NCBI lineage: Eukaryota > Metazoa > Chordata > Actinopteri > Cypriniformes > Cyprinidae > Schizopygopsis > Schizopygopsis pylzovi. The sequence continues at coordinate 35,244,837 of CM049823.1, read as the reverse complement.
AGCCTAAGTGTATGTATGACCTGGAAGTCGAAGTCTATGGATTAAAGTTCATTGTACCTACTTTACTATTACCTGGACAGAAGGACGAGTTCATTATCGGCAGTAATGTCATCAAATGTGTGCTTCAGAAGATGAAAGCCGAAAAGAAGTACTGGGAGCTCATTAACTGTCAAAACAGCAACCCAGAATGTGAACAGTTTCTCGAGCTTTTGAGCTGTGTTTCCCGTTGGTCTGGTTCCCTTCAACCTGATAAACTTGGCTCAGTGAAGCTTTGTCAAGCAGTCACTTTACTTCCCAGGAGTGAGCACCTTGTGTGGGGTAAATTACCTGCTAACACTCATATTTCCCCGGGTAGCACCGTCATTGTTGAACCCACTACTTCACGTTCAGCACCCCGTCATGTTCTTGTTGGACGTGTAGTGTCTCCCATGTGGGGTGATCGATGGGTACCGATGAAGATTCTGAATCCTAGCAAGTCTCCGATAACTCTTCGACGTAACACCAAGCTGGCAGATGTGTCTCCTTGTCTGGCAGTGGAAGATGTTTCTCTCACGCAAGGCGTGTGCAAACCTCACGATGTCACTGATTCTGCTCTCCCCAAGCCCATTCTATCTGTTGACCCTGTGCGGCTGCTGCACGAGTATGGTTTGGAGGACGTTGATATTGATGGCTGTGAAGTCTCTGAGTCATGGAAGGAGGAGTTGGCGAGTCTTATACTGTCCTATCACGATGTTTTCTCCAGAGACAGACTTGATTGTGGAGAGGCGAAAGACTTCGTACACAGAATTCATCTATGCGATGAGCGCCCGTTCCGCCTGCCCTATCGCCGAATTCCCTCCCGCCCACTACCAAAAGTTGAGAGAAGTTCTTTCTGAAATGGAAGAGAAAGGTATTATTAGTAAATCCGTCAGTGAATATGCATCTCCTTTGGTAATGGTTTGGAAGAAGGATGGATCTCTGAGACTCTGTACTGACTTTCGCTGGCTTAATGCGAAGACTATCAAGGATGCTCATCCTTTGCCCCATCAGGCAGATTGCCTGGCTGCTCTTGGTGGCAATTTTTTTTTCAGCTCTATGGACTTAACATCGGGATTTTACAATGTCCCACTCCATGTGTCTGATCGGCATTACACAGCGTTTACAACACCCATGGGATTGTATGAATATAACCGCCTTCCCCAAGGCCTGTGTAACAGTCCAGCATCCTTTATGCGCATGATGCTCAGCATTTTTGGAGACCTCAACTTTTCCAGCCTCCTTTGCTATCTCGATGATATGCTGGTTTTTGCCCGTTCTGAACAGGAGGCTTTGAAACGCTTGGAAGTGGTGTTCTCTAGGTTGAGAGCTAGTAATTTGAAGTTGGCTCAAAAAAAGTGTCACTTTCTCAGGCGCTCCATCAAGTTTCTGGGCCATGTGATCAGCGGTTCTGGAGTCTCTATGGATGAAGACAAAGTAGCAGTCATTTTGGCCTTTCAGAAGAAAGATCTCATGAAAGAGGATGGCTCCACACCTTCGCCAAAGAATATAAGATCGTTTCTGGGCATGGTTCTTTACTACCAAAGCTTCATCCCTGGATGTTCACGAATCGCAAAGCCGCTGTTCAATTTGAGGCTGGTCAAAAACGTCTGGCAAGAGGCACGAGCAGTCGTAATAGGGCTGGCACTTTCCGGGAGTTGTCTCCCCAAGATTGGACTCCTGCCTGTGATGTCGCCTTTGAGGAGTTGAAAAGAGCCCTTGTCCAGAGTGTCGTGCTCGCTCACCCTGACTTTGAGCGTCCCTTTATTCTCTGCACTGATGCATCGTTGGATGGCCTCGGTGCAGTGCTTTCTCAAGTACCCACTGGCGAGGATAAAGCACGTCCTATAGCCTTCGCCAGCAAGACTTTGAGCCGCAGCCAAGCCAATTACCCTGCACACAGACTGGAGTTTTTGGCTCTTAAGTGGTCCATATGCGACAAGTTCAGTCACTGGCTTAAAGGCCATGAGTTCACCGTATGGACTGACAACAACCCGCTCACGTATATCATGACTAAACCTAAGTTAGATGCATGTGAGCAGCGCTGGGTTTCAAAGCTTGCCCCATACAATTTTAAGATCAAGTACGTCCCTGGAAGGTTGAATGTTGTGGCGGATGCACTCAGTCGTGATCCATTCGTCAAGCCAGTGAGTCAGCGTCTTCTGTCCGACCCTTACTCTGAACTGCTGAAACACGTACACAGTATGGAAGATGATTCTGTGCAGAAAACATTTCGTCTTACATGCCAGTCACAGACACTTGACACTGGCATCATCCAAAGCTCTGGGAGAAATGTTTCCATGACTGCTGAGGATGTGTCATCTATCTTGTCTTCTTGTGATGATTGGGATTCAGGAGCGGTATCCAGGGCAACTTCCCTGGCTGGTCACTTGAGTTTGTTGATTCCCGACTGTCAAGATGTAACCCATGCCTTTTCATTGTCTGAAATACAGAGTCAGCAGCACAATGATTCAGTTATTTCGAGGGTGGCCTTTTATGTCAGCAGGAAGCGCAGACCTTCCAGGCGTGAGCGTGCAAATGAGGATATGCATGTTTTGAGATTGTTGAAGCAGTGGGACAGACTGTTTTTGCTTAATGACATTCTCTACAGAGCCATAAAAGATCCACTCACGAAGCATAAAAAGTTTCAGTTCTTGCTGCCTGATTCCCTGAAGAAGCAGGCTCTTTTTGGTGTTCATGATTTGGCTGGTCACCAAGGTCAGTCACGTACCCTGTCCTTAGCTCGCCAGAGATTCTATTGGTCCAGGATGGAACGCGATGTGCGTGATTACGTCAAGACTTGTACTCGTTGTGTCCTGAGTAAAACTCCAGAGCCAGCTGCAAGAGCACCCTTGGAGAGCATCAAGACCACTGCCCCATTGGAGCTCGTTTGTATTGATTTCTGGGCCGCTGAAGATAGGCACAATAAATCGGTGGATGTCTTGGTAATCACGGATCATTTCACCAAGCTAGCGCATGCTTTTCCTTGTCAGAACCAATCGGCTAAGAGTGTTGCTAAAAAACTATGGGATGGATTCTTCTGCATCTATGGCTTTCCTCAGCGTCTCCATTCGGACCAGGGAGCCAATTTTGAGAGCGAGCTGATAGCAGAACTTCTTGATCTTGCCGGTGTAGACAAGTCACGAACTTCCCCGTACCATCCAATGGGAAATGGTGGAACTGAAAGGTTCAACAGAACGTTGGGTAACATGCTACGATCCCTTCCTCCTAGATCAAAGCAAAAGTGGCCACAGTTAGTGCAAACAATGACATTCGTCTATAACTGTACTGCCCATGAAACAACTGGGTTTGCCCCCTTTTACCTGATGTTCGGGAGGGTACCAAGATTACCTGTTGACCTTATGTTTCAAAGTGTCCTTCGTGATGAGTCCATCTGTGATTACAATGACTACGTTCAATCCCTCATCAAAGATCTGCAGTCTGCTATGGTGCTGGCTCAAAAGAACTCTACTGCAGAACAAAAACATCAGTCTGATCAGTACAATAAGAGAGTCAAGGGTTTACCTTTGTCAGTTGGTGATCACGTTCTCGTTGCTAACAAAGGTTGTAGAGGTAAACGGAAGCTTGCCGACAAATGGGAGCCCACCATGTACTCCATTGTTTCTTCCAACCCGTCATTGCACATTTATGAGATCCGAGATGGGTCTGGTCGTGAGAAAGTAGTGCACCGGAATCTCTTGTTACCAGTTAACTTTCTTCCTTTGCCCACATCTGAGTTTGATGTTGCTGTCAATGAAAGTGTTGGTGATGGTCCTTCCACTCATTCTCAGTCTATATGTGATCTAGCTGATTCAACAATGCCAGTCGCTAATCATTTGTCACATGCAGAGTCTCTGTCTGTCACTTCTCATGTCGCTGTATGTGATGATGACCCTGTTGCTGCTTGGGTCTCATCCCATTCTTCTCAAACTGTTTCTGAGGCACATGATGATGTATCTGTTGTTGACTTTGACAATGTAGCCAGTGCGTCTTCGCCTACTGTTTCTAATAATTCAAGTGATCCTGTGGTTGACGGTGACTCCAGCAATCACTATACTACCAGGTTTGGTAGAGTAATTAGACCTGTACTTAGACTAATTGAGTCAATGGTTCAACTTGAGACCTTACTTGGTATGGAGTCTGGATCTCCTGTTATTCATGTTTAGGTCCGTGTATTGTACTGCACTGTATTTGATGATACTACGTGTCATTTATGTTCTGTTTCAGCAAAAGGTCTGAGTTATTCAAAGTGTAATGGGCACTTTGCATATGCCTACAAGTGTAGAGGTTTGGCCAACTTCTTTCACATTTTTATCCTTTTATTGGGTAGCTTTCAATGCCGGTCGTCCTCACTGACTGTTTGGAGTGTGGACCAAGTAATTCTCGTGACCTGTGTTTGGAGTTTTTCCTATATTCTCACAATTTTGTGTAATTCTAGGGGGGTGAATGTAACAGGTACAGAAAGTATTATGTTCATGTGTATTTAGAATTACACAAATGTTCAAATGTGTACCTGATATGCCTGTCTGTGTGTGTGCACCTTGCCCTTTAAATTTCTGACTGCAATGTTGAACCTAATTTCCTGTCTTTGCACCTCCTCTTCCCTTTCTGCATTGTCTCTGCATGGGAGAGGTGGGTTTCTGATGAGCTCTGATTAATCTAATTTCATCTTTTTCTTTTGAATTACTTTTGTACTTAAATTTGTCATTTAAATCATATCTGTGACATTATTTTACCTATATATTAGATTATTTTCATCAAGTTTAATCATTATTTTTATCCAATGTGAACTTGAAGCACGTGCTGATTACGTTGCACTTTACATTCATGTTACAGAAACGGGAAAAGGGCGAATTCACACCGTGTGTATATGTATACTTTTGTCTTATCAGGTATGCTGTTTTGTTACTAATGTTGTTAAAATAATTCCATCATCTGAATGTCTCTTCCTCTTCCCTTTCTGCATTGTCTCTGCATGGGAGAGAAACGGGAAAAGGGCGAATTCACACCGTGTGTATATGTATACTTTTGTCTTATCAGAGAGTAAAAGAAGAGTCAAGCCGTCAGCTGATGTCCGTGTGGTTATTCCATCTAAAAAAAACACAACGCAGACTACACCGGTTACACGTGCGTGTGTGTCTCTGTGTGTGTGCGTGCCTGTGTGTCTCTGTGTGTGTGTGTGTGTGTGTGTGTGTGTGTGTGCGTGCGTGCGTGCGTGCGTGCATGTGTTTATGGCTCTAAGAACAGCAGGTTGACTAGGTTTCATTGGGTGTATAACAGCATGTGGGTCACTGAAGAACAACGAGGTTCTTATAGTTAGAGATTGATCATGTTATTTCAGAGCGTGTCAGACGTCACAGACAGCAGATCTGTTTAATTCACATCATCCAGAGTCAGTGTGAACATCCCATCAGTCCCGCTTTGAGCTCCATCAGTAGAGCAGGTGCTGGAAACACCAAGGTTCACTGATCTGCAAGAACTGATCAAATGCATACATTGAATGCAACACCAGTCACTTCGGATAAAAGCATCTGCCAAATGCATAAAACTACAAACTGAGATCTTTGTGAAGCAGCATTTAGCTTAAGCTGACTACTAAACTAGAAACCGTGTTTGAGTTATTCGCTGTGAAATAATTAGAATTTATAATTTCACATAAGCAAAAAAAAGTCACATGTCGCACTAATTCTCTACAGGATCGATGCAGCTGTATCTATACTTTTTTAAATCAGAATAAACTTTAAGGAGAAGCAAAATGACATGAGACAATAACTCTTGTTTAATGAGAAAATTCAAAAATAACTTTGAATGAAGTAGATTTTTCTGAGCCCATTGGCAGATATTTGTTCTTGTTAATCATAAATTCACTATAATTTCCTCATTAAACAAGACGTCTTATCTTGTGTAGTATTGCATCGTCTTGATTTAACAATGTTTATATATTTGTGCTGTAAAACAAGACAAAAATACTGCAAGAGAAGCACTTTTTGCCGTGTCCGTGTTGGTGATTTTGGGTCAGAATGAATATTTTGATACCTAACAATGTTTTATGCAAACAATAACAGTCACCCTGCATGCAAACACACACCGATCACCAGCGTAAACACACACACCGCAGACGTTTCAGAGCGTCCAGCTGCTTTAATAACAAAAGCACGCTGTGAAATCTGTGAAGTTATTCTAAAACTGCAGAGGCTTCTGGGTAAATCTGCTCTGAGCTGTTTTCATTAGTTGTGCATGACCCCCGCCGTGGCACCGAGGTTAAAAAAAAGTACACTTCGATAATGTACTTAAAGTGCACTAATTTTGCACTTAATATACTAAAAGTGATTCTTTAGTGCTTCTTAAGTGCACTCAACTGGGCTATTTTGGGACACCATTAATATGAAGTTAAATGCACTTTTAATATGCTATCTCTGAATTCATTTATTTTATTTAGTCACCACTTGTAGTGCACTTGAACCCATCTTTCATACACTGAAAAAATAATACTACATTTTTTTTCAAGGTAAGTGGTTGCAAACTATTTCTTTTAGTTGAAAAAAAAGTTGAAAGTTAGTCAACTAAATTTGTTTCTTTAAATATAGCTAAAATAAATTGATTGCAACCACCTTAAAAAAAAAATGTAAATTCAATTAATCGTTTTTTTCAGTGTAAACTAGTATGCAGTAGATTTTAATGCACAGATAGTATGTTAAAAGCGCATTTTAGTTCATATTCATGGTGTCCCGAAATAGCCCAGCTGAGTACACTTAGATGATCTTAAGAAGCACGAAAGAATCACTTTTAGGCCCGGTTTCACAGACTGGGTTTAGACTAAACCAGGATTAGGCCATAGTTCAGTTAGAACATTTAAGTCCTTTTTAGAAACATGCTTAGAAAGAAAAAAACATTACTGGGATGCATCTTGAGACAAAACAAAGGCACGGATATATGAGCACAAAACCAGTCATAAGCCGAATAAATAATATTTCCATTGATGTATGGTTTGGACAATATTTGAAAATCTGGAATCTGAGCGTGCAAAAACATCTAAATATTGTTCAAATGAAGTTCATAGCAATGCATATTAATAATCAAAAATTAAGTTTTGATATGTTTACGGTACAAATATCTTCATGGAGCATGATCTTAATATCTAATGATTTTTGTCATAAAAGAAAAATATAATTTTGACTCATACAATGTATTGTTGTCTATTACTACAAATATAGCCGTGCTGCTTATGACTGCTTCTGTGCTCCAGGGACACAATATATTAAGATCAGTCAGTGCAAGTTTATTTCAGTTGAAACAGCTCAGACTTACTAGGCTTAAGTTAGTATATTAAGTACATAATTAGTGCGTGAGAACCGAGCACTTTAAGTACATTATGTAAGTGTACTTGTTTTTAACCTGCTCAGCGTCTGAAAGCCGAAGCGTGTTCTGATGCACGCTCACGCTCGTGATCTCCAGATCTGTGAGATGTGGTTTATGTGCTCTTCACGCGGTCCAGAGAGCGCGGCGAGTGTGCGGGCGTCCGGCAGCGGCAGCAGCGGGCGAGATCGGCGCGGAACGAGGGCGTGTAGAGGCCGTAGATCACCGGGTCGCAGCAGGTGTTCAGATTCCCGAACACGAAGAGCAGGTGATGGATGTACTCGGGCGTGACCTTCAGCATCTCCGGCTGGAACCAGTACCAGATGCCCAGCAGATAGTAGGGCGTCCAGCAGACCACGAACGACAGGACGATGATGATGGTCATCTTCAGCGTCTTCATCCGGGCCTTCGGGATCATGTCTGTGCCGCTGCGTCTCAGAGCCTCGCCCGCTGCAGACACAAACACGGCGTCAGAGACGTTCCTCAAACATTGAGGACTCGCAGGGAATGCATGATCTGATTTACATTCATGCATTGGACAGATGCTTGCAAACTAAAGCAACTTGCATTGCATTCAAGGTGCACATGCTTTACCGGGGAATCAAACCCATAACCTTGGCGTTGCAAGCGCTATGCTCTTCTGTTTGAGTTACAGGAAGGCTAAAACTAAAACTGATCAAACATTGCTTGAATGCAAAAAATATCAGATAAAACATCTGCTAAATGCATGAATGAAAATGTGAAAATAGCCAATCCGTTTTAGTCATTTTTGAGTTTTCTTTCTATTCAATATGAATATACTGTGTCCCTGGAGCACAGTCATAAGCAGCACAGCTATATTTGTAGAAATAGACAACAATACACTGTATGAGTCAAAATTATACATTTTTATTTTATGACAAAAATCATTAGATATTAAGATCATGTTCCATGAAGATATTTGTACCGTAAACATATCAAAACTTAATTTTTGATTATTAATATGCATTGCTAAGAACTTCATTTTCTCAATATTTAGATTTTTTTGCACCCTCAGATTCCAGATTTTCAAATATTGTCCGATCATAACAAACCATACATCAATGGAAATATTATTAGGTGTATATAGGTATATTAGGTGCAAATATTGTTTATTCAGCTCTCAGTTGATGCATAAATCTCAATTTATAAAAAAAAGAATGGACAGAAACACTTATGACTGGTTTTGTGCTCCAGGGTCAGATATGGTTTATTTAACTTTTTTTAGTTTTAGTTATTTTAGTGCATCAACTTAAACCAATCAAAAATTAAGAAAAAAATAATACAATTATATTTATTTTCACATTTTATTTCAGTTCATATTTATTTTATTTCAAGTTAAAAATGTTCTTTATGATTTTAGTCTAATTAACAATGCTTTTCATATCAATCTGCTAAAAACTATTTAACATCCATAAAATGTAATTAAATTGATAAAAATGACATTATGTGAAGATTGTTACTAATTCCTAAAAAAAACTGGACCGTTTTTTTAGTTTGTTTACTTTTCATTCATCACCTTCAAAATCAGATCTTTACAACATTCTGAAAATATCTGTAAGCATTTGAAAATGATTTTTATTTTTAATTTTTATATTAAAGAATAATTTTGTGAGGAAAAAATATTCAAAAGCATTTTTCAGCTATTTTAAAATATAAACCCTCAAAATTCATTTAACGTAAAAACAGCCCAAATCCGAATCATTAAACTCTATCATTTAATAATAAACTTTATTCTATATAGCAACAAGCTTTTTAAGGTGCTATACACACAGACACACACTCACACACACACACAGACACACGCTCACACACATGCACACGCACGCACGCACGCACACACTCACTCACACACTCACTTACACACACACACACACACACACATGCTCACGCACAAACACGCACACGCACACACACATGTTGGTTTTTATGGTTTACGGGGACTCTCCATAGGCGTAATGGTTTTTATACTGTACAAGCTGTATGTGCTATTGCCCTACACCTACCCTACACCTAAACTTAGCCCTCACAGGAGACGGTGCATTTCTACTTTCCCCCCAAAAAACTTACTCTGTATGATTTATAAGCATTTTAAATTATGGGGACACTGAAAATGTCCTCATAAATCACCTTCTCCTTGTAATACCTATGTCATACCCATGTCATTATACAAATTTGTGTCCTCATAAACCACATAAACATGCCCACACACACACACACACACACACACACACACACACACACACACACACACACTCACACACATACACAGATGTTGTTAAGATAAAAAAGTAAATATGCATAATAAATGAATATGTGAGAAGGGCAGGGTGGTGCTATGTTGTGATAGCACACAGTCCTTCAGTGCTCACCTGTCTCTAAGCCTATTAAACATCCAGCAAACCCTCATGAATGTCTGACCTTGTTTGTTGCCGTTGGCAGGGATCAGGTGACTGTAGAGTCAAAGCTCTCGGGCTTCAGATGGGGGGGGGGGGGAATAGAAGCTGCGCTGATCCGATATTACAGTAATCCACTGACTGCTGTTACTGTACACATGTGACTGCGTGTTATTGAGGGGCATTATAGCTATCTTCAGCTGCTAACTCTTTTATATACCTGCCGATGCACAGGAATTGAGCACATGTACCGGACAGAAGTATTTCTAACTGCTTATGTAGCTTTGCATTATGCATTATGATGATGAATTATGAACAGTTTTCTCTTGTATATCAGTGTCAGTCCAGCAGGTTATTGTTTCACTCATAACATCATATCTTGCCACATAAGACAAAAACGTTATAATTATGAGATAATGACATTGAGATTAAAAAGTCACGATTATAAGCAAAACATTTTAATTTAAATGTTTTATGACTTTTATCTCATAATAATGATTTTGTATGTCATACTTTTGACTTGTCATAATTATGACTCCTCTCATCTCCTCTTATCATAATTATGGTTTATTATTTCATAATTTTGTATTTATATGTCATAATAGACTTTTTCTTAATTTCGATTCTTATAACTCTGACTTTCATAATTATGACTTATTGTATTTTTCGCCATCTCATAATCATGACTTTTAATCTCATAATGACTTCATCTAAAAATGTTTATTTTTGCCTCATTATTATGATTTTTTTTTTTGATTGATAATTTTTTACATCATTTTGACCTTTTATCTCATATAAATGTCATACTTTAGACTTTTTATGTCATAATTATGACTCATTATCTCATAATTGTGATTCTCATAATTCCGGCTTTTTATCTCATAATTTTGGCTTATTGTATCCCATTTTGACATTTATCTCATAGTTATGACTTTTTATCTCAAAATGTATATTTTTACTTCAAATTATTTTTAAATCTCATAATTAATTATTTTACCTCATAATTTTGACCTTTTGTTACTCATCCCAGATAAACAGCTTTTAGATGATGTGCAAGTCATATTTTCTTTAGAAGTGATCATTTGCCGTTCCAGTCTCGTGTAAGAGGCTGCGGGACGCTTTACCTTTGTTCTTGTGCAGCTGTCTGTTGATCTCGATGAGGATACAGGTGTAACAGCAGCTCATGACCAGCAGAGGAATCACGTACAGCGTCACGAAATGAAACATGTTGTATGCCGTCTCATGCCAGCGCTCGTGGAAACTCCCGTGTGTGACGCACTGAGTAAAGTCCACGCTCTCTGCTTTGACCGTCCGGAAGATGAACAGCTACAAAAGGATGAATGATGGATGAGTTGATCAGAACCAGTGAGTATTCATGCATCTGCTATTTTACTCCATAACATGCCTTCTTCCAGGTTAGTGGAAAAAAAACATTCAAAATACACACTTGTGAGTTAGTCAGTGAGCGTGAGTGAGAGTGAGCGTGTGAGTTAGTGAGGGTGTGAGTTAGTCAGTGTGTGAGTTAGTCAGTGAGCACGAGTGAGAGCCTGTGACTTAGTGAGTGTATGAGTTAGTCAGTGCGTGTGAGTGAGAGCGTGTGAGTTAGTCAATGTGTGAGTTAGTCAGTGAGAGTGAGTGAGTGTATGAGTTAGTCAGTGCGTGTGAGTGAGAGCGTGTGAGTTAGTCATTGAGAGTGAGTGAGATTGTGAGTTAGTCAGTGAGCGTGAGTGAGAGCCTGTGACTTAGTGAGTGTATGAGTTAGTCAGTGCGTGTGAGTGAGAGCGTGTGACTTAGTGAGTGTATGAGTTAGTCAGTGCGTGTGAGTGAGAGCGTGTGAGTTAGTCAATGTGTGAGTTAGTCAGTGAGAGTGAGTGAGAGTGTGAGTTAGTCAGTGAGCGTGAGTGAGAGCCTGTGACTTAGTGAGTGTATGAGTTAGTCAGTGCGTGTGAGTGAGAGCGTGTGAGTTAGTCAATGTGTGAGTTAGTCAGTGAGAGTGAGTGAGTGTATGAGTTAGTCAGTGCGTGTGAGTGAGAACGTGTGAGTTAGTCATTGAGAGTGAGTGAGATTGTGAGTTAGTCAGTGAGCGTGAGTGAGAGCCTGTGACTTAGTGAGTGTATGAGTTAGTCAGTGCGTGTGAGTGAGAGCGTGTGACTTAGTGAGTGTATGAGTTAGTCAGTGCGTGTGAGTGAGAGCGTGTGAGTTAGTCAATGTGTGAGTTAGTCAGTGAGAGTGAGTGAGAGTGTGAGTTAGTCAGTGAGCGTGAGTGAGAGCCTGTGACTTAGTGAGTGTATGAGTTAGTCAGTGCGTGTGAGTGAGAGCGTGTGAGTTAGTCAATGTGTGAGTTAGTCAGTGAGCGTGAGTGAGAGTGTGTGAGAGTGTGTGAGTTAGACAGTGAGCTTGAGTGAGAGCCTGTGAGTTAGTGAGTGTATGAGTTAGTCAGTGAGCGTGTGAGTTAGTCAATGTGTGAGTTAGTCAGTGATTGAGAGTGTGAGTGTGAGTTAGTCAGTGAGAGTGAGTGAGAGTGTGTGAGTTAGTGAGTGTATGAGTTAGTCAGTGAGTGTGAGTGAGAGCGTGTGAGTTAGTCAATGTGTGAGTTAGTCAGTGAGCGTGTGTGAGAGTGTGAGTGTGAGTTAGTCAGTGAGAGTGTGAGTTAGTCAGTGAGCGTGAGTGAGAGTGTGTGTGTGAGTTAGTGAGTGTGTGAGTTAGTCAGTGAGTGAGAGTGTGTGTGTGTTAGTCAGTGAGCGTGAGTGAGAGTGTGTGAGTTAGTGAGTGTGTGAGTTAGTCAGTGAGGTGAGCGTGAGCGAGAGCGAGAGCGCGTGAGTTAGTCAGTGTGTGAGTTAGTCAGTGAGCGTGAGTGAGACCGTGTGAGCTAGTGAGTGAGTGAGAGTGTGTGAGTTAGTGAGTGAGTGAGTGAGAGCGTGTGTGAGTTAGTGAGTGAGTGAGAGTGTGTGAGTTAGTGAGTGTGAGTGAGTGAGAGCGTGTGAGTTAGTGAGCGTGAGTGAGAGTGTGAGTTAGTGAGTGTGTGAGTTAGTCAGTGAGCATGAGTGAGAGTGTGTGAGCAAGTGAGCGTGAGTGAGACTGCGAGTTAGTGAGTGTGTGAGTTAGTCAGTGAGCATGAGTGAGAGTGTGAGTTAGTGAATGTATGAGTTAGTCAGTGAGCGTGAGTGAGAGTGTGTGAGAGTGAGGTGAGTTAGTGAGTGTGAGTGGGTGAGAGCGTGTGAGTTAGTGAGCGTGAGTGAGAGTGTGAGTTAGTGAGTGTGTGAGTTAGTCAGTGAGCGTGAGTGAGAGCGTGTGAGCTAGTGAGCGTGAGTGAGAGTGTGAGTTAGTCAGTGAGCGTGAGTGTGTTAGCTAGTGAGCGTGAGTGTGTGAGTTAGTCAGTGAGCGTGAGTGAGAGTGTGTGAGTTAGTCAGTGAGCGTGAGTGAGAGTGTGTGAGTTAGTGAGTGTGTGAGTTAGTCAGTGAGCATGAGTGAGAGTGTGTGAGCAAGTGAGCGTAAGTGAGACTGCGAGTTAGTGAGTGTGTGAGTTAGTCAGTGAGAGTGTGTGAGTTAGTCAGTGAGAGTGTGTGAGTTAGTGAGTGAGAGTGTGTGAGTTAGTGAGTGTGAGTGTGTGAGTTAGTGAGTGGGAGTGAGAGTGTGTGAGTTAGTGAGCGTGAGTGAGAGTGTGTGAGTTAGTGAGCGTGAGTGAGAGTGTGTGAGTTAGTGAGCGTGAGTGAGAGTGTGTGAGTTAGTGAGTGTGAGAGTGTGTGAGTCTAGTGAGCGTGAGTGAGAGTGTGAGTTAGTCAGTGAGCGTGAGTGAGAGTGTGAGAGTTAGTGAGTGTGAGTGAGAGTGTGTGAGTTAGTCAGTGAGCATGAGTGAGAGTGTGAGTTAGTGAGAGTGTGTGAGTTAGTGAGTGTGAGTGAGAGTGTGTGAGTGTATGAGTTAGTCAGTGAGCGGGAGTGAGAGTGTGAGATAATCAGTGAGTGTGAATGAGAGTGTGTGAGTTAGTGAGCGTGAGTGAGAGTGTGTGAGTTAGTGAGTGTATGAGTTAGTCAGTGAGCGTGAGTGAGGGTGTGAGTTAGTGAGTGTATGAGTTAGACAGTGAGCGTGAGTGAGGGTGTGAGTTAGTGAGTGTATGAGTTAGTCAGTGAGCGTGAGTGAGAGTGTGAGTTAGTCAGTGAGCGTGAGTGAGGGTGTGAGTTAGTGAGGGTGAGTGTGCATATATGAGTGTAAGTGTGTTTGTGTAAATGTGTGTGAGTGTGACCTGTGGCGATGCGATCAGTGCGCTCAGGCTCCAGGCCAGCAGTAGCATCCTCCTGTTCCTGTGGTGTGCGTTGAGCGAGTCCAGCGGGCGCAGGATGGCGTGATGCCGGTCCAGACTGATGACCACCAGGATGAAGGCAGAGGTTTGCATGGCGAACAGCTTCAGGAAGCACAGCAGCTTACAGAGTCCATCTCCAGCGTACCACTGCACCGTCACGTTCCACACCATGTCCAGCGGCATCACGATGAAGGTCATCATCAGGTCGGCCGATGCCAGGCTGATGATGAGAGGACGCAGGTGAGACGCCAGACGCCGGCCACGCGACACGCTGATGAGGAGCGCCAGGTTACTGACCGCGGCGAACAGAAAGAGCACCATGGTGGCTGCGACGCGGGCCTGAGCCGCGGGGGTGAAGGTGGGCGCCGTCCAGTCCGTCAGCGGCGGCGGGAGAGACGCGTTAGACACGGACGGCAGTGACGTGTTCTCAGACATCACACTGCTCTGATCTACACCTGCATGAAGAGACAAAAACAGCATCTGAACGAGGTAAAACTGAACAACGGCGGTGATGCACTATAACAAAATGTATATAATATACTCCCTTCTAAACCAAAATACATATACATTGCAGTATTAGTCATTTTGACTATTCAATCTCATAATTATGACTTAGTATGTTATAATTTTGACTTTTTATCTCAGAATTTAATGTAACCTTTTATAATATTGTAATAATTATGACATATCTTATTTCAATTGTAATCTCACAATAATGATGTGGTATGTCAAAGTTGACTTTTTTCTCATAATTTTGACTTTTTAATCACATAATTGTCACTTAGAAAAGTTGTAATTGTGACATACTAAGCCATACTTATGATATTTTAACAATCATAATTATGACAAAAAGTCATTATTATGAGATAGTATGTCAATATTTTTTAATATAATTATGACTTTTCTCATAATTTCACTTTTTTTATGGTGTTGAAATGGGCTTCCACAGAAACTGAACCTGACACTAAAACACATATTATGAAACATATTCCACATTTGTGTCGCCACATTAATTTTTTTTTTGTCATGCTAGATAAGCAAAATGAATGTGTTTGCTAAGCATCACTGTTATTGCTCTATATTAAGTTGAGATAATAGAGTTAGTAATTAACATATTTAATATTACATAATTACATTGCATAATAAGCATTTCTGTTATGGCTCATCATAGTTAGTTATTCGAACAAACCATTTTGAGTATTAAAGTTGCAATGAAATTGAAGCAGCAGCAGATCTTCCGTATTCTGACGTGAAAAATGTTTGGAGAAGTTCTGCATGTTACGAGAGATGATATCCAGTTATGACATTCAAATTAAACATTACCAGGTCAACAAAACTGCAAAATG
>CM049823.1:35216908-35224408 GCA_027422435.1 Schizopygopsis pylzovi | reverse complement strand
TTTTTCTGTTATAGCTATGCAAAGATTTGATTTCAAAAACAGCATCATAGCATTTAACTATTTCTTGTTATGCTCTTAAACCTGTAACACCAGAATTATTATTAGAAGTAAATAGTGGCGCTAAAGTCTGATTTGTGGTGGCTGTGCTTTAAAATTTTATTTATATAATCTTAATTCACACGATGAATGATTTTGACAATCTGTCAGTAATCAGTGTTAAGCGCTATATAAGGCTAACCCTGCCTGCTTTTAAATGATTAAAACTTTAACAGTTGAAAACATTAGAAATCAAATGTAATCAGTTACATTACTTTAAAAAAGTAAATAGTTACATTTCAAATAGGGTTACTTGTAATCTGTTACATTTCTAAATTAACCTTCACCATCTGGACATTGTATCTTCATCATTCATGATGGCAAAGGTGTAGAATTTGTAGAGATGCTTTAACATGTCCTTATTAATATACAGCCACTTCTAATGGTCCCTAGCAATAATTTAAATCCAACAATTAAATGTCTGTTATCTGCTGTTATGTCCCCACCAATGCCAAAATCAAACCTACACCCTTGATTGGGTATTTGGACTCGTTAGGTGAGTTTTAATGGAATATCACACATTAAATGGCCATTGACAGACAGGAATTAATTCACACCTGTGCATGTGAGTAGATCAGTCATCCTTCAGTAGTTATGGATGCTCTCGAAACATTGTGTTGTGAGGCTTTGAAACCTTCGCAAATCATTTATTTCGAACAAGCGGAAACCTCCCGCTCTCTCTCGTGAAACCAACACGGACGTGTTTATCGACGGGCTCCAAAAGGGAGTGAGTCCCCATAGACCCCCCCCATGTTAAAATGCCCAACTTTACAGCAGAAACACGTATGTTTACTGCCTGGTACAAAAAGTGGTTTTGGTCTATATCGCTAATTTTGCCCTTCGTGACAACTGTGAGGGGGGTAAAAATTTTTTGTATTACTCATCCGTTTAAATTATATTATGCTTTAAATTTCTGCATAATTAAGGGCGTGGCCACTTGAGTGACAGGTGGATTGCCGCTGCTGTCACCACTGTCGCACTTGGTGGGCGTGGTTTCAACAACCAGCTC
This sequence comes from Schizopygopsis pylzovi, assembly GCA_027422435.1. NCBI lineage: Eukaryota > Metazoa > Chordata > Actinopteri > Cypriniformes > Cyprinidae > Schizopygopsis > Schizopygopsis pylzovi. Next base: position 35,223,303 of record CM049823.1, on the reverse strand, counting down.
CGCCCACCTCCCGCCTTTTTGCCCATTTTTGATTATCCGGGAGTGATGCGCTGCCAAGATGGCGACGGATGGCTCCGCCCACTTTGAGTTTCAAAAATCCTCTTCAGAAACCGACGGGTGACATCACGGACACTACGTCCATTTTTTTACAGTCTATGTTAGGGATTCTCAAATCTGGACCATTCCTGCAGAGTTGAGCTCGAACCCTAATTAAACACACCTGAGCACGTTAATGAGTCTTCAAGATCATTAGACCATCACAGGTAGGTGGGTTTGATCAGGATTGGAGCTAAACTCTGCAGCTGATTGGCCCTCCAGGAACAGATTTGAGGAACCCTGGCCTATGGTTTCCAACCAAGCGAGTATCAAAGTCACGTGATTTTAATCAACAAGGCTTTGTTGTGTCATAACTGTTTTGAAATGTTGTCTCTGTGAGTATAAGCCAATGCTTAAGATAATGTAAGTCAACTTGAAAATATGTATTTGCACAATATTGCATTCTTAATAAAAAAATAAATCAGTGGTTTGCCACTTTACTGAGACTTTAGTTTTGGTTGATTCTAGTGAACTCATAAACCAGCCTTTGTCTTTTTTAATACCTAATATCAGATTAATTATATAAAATAGTAGGCGTTTTTAATGACATGCTTGAAAGGTTAAAAATAAGAGCTGTATTTATTAGTCTTATTTGGCTAATTAAGCAAGCTCTCCGTAAAGCCCTACAAATCAATAAAACATCATTCAAGTTTAATTTAATCAACTTTCATCTTCTTATTTAATGGTATTTGATGATTTGTAAATTGCATTTAATAGAGTTGACTTTCAATAAATCATTTGATTCAGTTTAATTTCTCCGCATTGGGTTGGCTGACGTGTCGTTGTGGGCGTGGCTTTGTATAAAGTGGGCGTGGTCAGTATGGTAGAAGTTAGCAAGTGGCTTTTCACCATTAATAACCATTAAAACCCAAACCTGAGCACTTACCGGTAAGTTTGCAGAAAATAGCACACAGTATTAAATATTTTGCAACATGACATATTTTGAATCCTAACACAAGAGTATTTATTACTCACTTAGGTTTATTTATTGTGATTTAAATCACATTCTGGACTGGATGTCGTCCAAGATGTTTACGTCTTTTTTCTTCAGTCGTAAATAAATGAAGCAATCCTTTAAACATGTTATGCTGTACTACAAGGAACAGTGTGGCTATCATATAATTTTAAGTATAAGACATAGAAATTTCAGACTGACTGGATTTAAATTGGTAGGTTTTTTTGGGACATGGAAAATCACTTTACTGACTGATTTTGATATAAGATGTATTTGGATGATATCAGTGCAGTAGGTGTTTAATATTGCATTGGAAAGTGTATTGAGACTGAAATGAGACAATCCAAAAATACTGCATGAAATAATACTTGATTTATGATCACACTGTTGGCATCACAAGAGCTCAGGGCATCTCATCCACCTTTTAAAATATCAAATTTTAATAAGAAAATATGTTCAGTAATGCAGGTGCATCTCCTGCTTCAGTTTGTGTTCATGTTGAGTCTTGAATCCTCGTGTTTGCGATCTGCCATGGCAAACACAATTCCCCAAAAACTAGAATACCTCACGTCTATGGAGATATTATCCTTTATGTCACATGACCGTGCAGAATCTGGACTTTAGTCTCCTCCTCAGGGGCGTGGCCTCGTCGAGGGGCGGAGTCTCTGTGCTGCTGTCCAATGGGTGTCTGCTGAAACATTGACTTCATGAAAAAACATGCAAGATTAATTTACATAAACTACATGAGAGACAGATTCGCACCCGTTCATCTGCACCGGCCTCGGCTTCACAGATTCAGCAGACACGTCACCTGTGAAGGTAGAGTCAGATTTCATTAGTTTGATGTCTTCTCTCTATATTTCTCTGATATTTGTGAGTTTGTTCAGACGGACCGTGTGCAGGGGATCCTGAGGTCTCTGATGAGAGGATCTGATTCATCTCGGCTTTATCATACGTGTTATTCAGATTCCTGACGAGCACATTCAACAGCATGAGGACTCAGAGACATGTTTCAAGTGTAAGTGTTATCATGTAAAGGCTGTGATCTGACATGATCAAAATTGTGATTTAAGAAAGAAAAAACTCCTGTTTGCTTGTTTGTAGGGCAGCGCAATTTGGTATAACATTTTGTGATTATGTATTGCTGTATAATAATATTAATAAGATTTTTGTTAATTATAATTAATATTACTAAATTAAAAATGATACAAAATGTACCGTATTACAATAATAATATTTCACTGTAAAATAAAAAAAATCCAGTACTAATATTTGTCTTAATTTCTTCATTTTCCACACGTGCGTGTGTTCATATATCCACACGTGTGTGTGTGTGTGTGTGTGTGTGTGTGTGTGTGTGTGTGTGTGTGTGTGTGTGTGTGTGAGTGTGTGTGAGTGTGTGTGAGTGTGCGTGCGTGCGTGCGTGCGTGCGTGCGTGCGTGAGTGCGTGCGTGTGTGCGTGCGTGTGTGGTGCGTGTGTGTGTGTGCGTGCGTGAGAGTGTGAGTGAGTGTGTGTGTGCGTGCGTGCGTGAGAGTGTGAGTGAGTGTGTGCGTGCGTGCGTGCCGTGCGTGCGTGTGTTTTGACCTGTTGGCCTCTGGCAGTGTGTTGTGATGCTCAGCTTGTTGTTCCTGCTGCAGGTGTGTCTCTGATGAGGTGATGGTTTGGCTGTGCTGCTTCACGTCTGCTGAGAATAACAGAATGACACACGGTAACTCTGTTCTTCTGTAGTGTACAGTATTGTGAGTCTCTCAGCCGTGAATGCATGTGTTCAATTCTTACAGGGTGCGTTCTCTCTCCTCCAGTGCTGGACATCAGACCTCACAGCCGTCGTCCTGCAGACACATGAGAGTGAACATCTCTCACAACACCCTACAGCTTCATTCAACACCCTACAGCTTCATTCAACACCCTACAGCTTCATTCAACACCCTACAGCTTCATTCAACACCCTACAGCTTCATTCAACACCCTACAGCTTCATTCAACACGCTACAGCTTCATTCAACACGCTACAGCTTCATTCAACACCATACAGCTTCATTCAACATGCTACAGCTTCATTCAACACCCTACAGCTTCATTCAACACCCTACAGCTTCATTCAACACCCTACAGCTTCATTCAACACCCTACAGCTTCATTCAACACCCTACAGCTTCATTCAACACCCTACAGCTTCATTCAACACCCTACAGTTCATTCAACACCCTACAGCTCCATTCAACACCCTACAGCTTCATTCAACGCCCTACAGCTTCATTCAACACCCTACAGCTTCATTCAACACGCTACAGCTTCATTCAACACCATACAGCTTCATTCAACACCCTACAGCTTCATTCAACACCCTACAGCTCCATTCAACACCCTACAGCTCCATTCAACACCCTACAGCTTCATTCAACGCCCTACAGCTTCATTCAACACCCTACAGCTTCATTCAACACCCTACAGTTCATTCAACACCCTACAGCTCCATTCAACTACCCTACAGCTTCATTCAACGCCCTACAGCTTCATTCAACACCCTACAGCTTCATTCAACACGCTACAGCTTCATTCAACACCCTACAGCTTCATTCAACACCCTACAGCTTCATTCAACACCCTACAGCTTCATTCAACACCCTACAGCTTCATTCAACACGCTACAGCTTCATTCAACACCATACAGCTTCATTCAACACCCTACAGCTTCATTCAACACCCTACAGCTTCATTCAACACCCTACAGCTTCATTCAACACGCTACAGCTTCATTCAACACCATACAGCTTCATTCAACACCCTACAGCTTCATTCAACACCCTACAGCTTCATTCAACACCCTACAGCTTCATTCAACACCCTTCAGCTTCATTCAACACCCTACAGCTTCATTCAACACCCTACCGCTTCATTCAACACCCTACAGCTCCATTCAACACGCTACAGCTTCATTCAACACCCTTCAGCTTCATTCAACACCCTACAGCTTCATTCAACACCCTACAGCTTCATTCAACACCCTACAGCTTCATTCAACACCCTACAGCTCCATTCAACACCCTACAGCTTCATTCAACACCCTACAGCTCCATTCAACACCCTACAGCTCCATTCAACACGCTACAGCTTCATTCAACACCCTACAGCTTCATTCAACACCCTACAGCTTCATTCAACACGCTACAGCTTCATTCAACACCCTACAGCTTCATTCAACACGCTACAGCTTCATTCAACACCCTACAGCTCCATTCAACACCCTACAGCTTCATTCAACACGCTACAGCTTCATTCAACACCCTACAGCTTCATTCAACACCCTACAGCTTCATTCAACACCCTACAGCTTCATTCAACACGCTACAGCTTCATTCAACACCCTACAGCTCCATTCAACACCCTACAGCTTCATTCAACACCCTACAGCTTCATTCAACACGCTACAGCTTCATTCAACACGCTACAGCTCCATTCAACACCCTACAGCTTCATTCAACACCCTACAGCTTCATTCAACACCCTACAGCTTCATTCAACACCATACAGCTTCATTCAACACCCTACAGCTTCATTCAACACGCTACAGCTTCATTCAACACCCTACAGCTTCATTCAACACCCTACAGCTTCATTCAACACCATACAGCTTCATTCAACACGCTACAGCTTCATTCAACACCATACAGCTTCATTCAACACCCTACAGCTTCATTCAACACCCTACAGCTCCATTCAACACCCTACAGCTCCATTCAACACCCTACAGCTTCATTCAACGCCCTACAGCTTCATTCAACACCCTACAGCTTCATTCAACACCCTACAGTTCATTCAACACCCTACAGCTCCATTCAACACCCTACAGCTTCATTCAACGCCCTACAGCTTCATTCAACACCCTACAGCTTCATTCAACACGCTACAGCTTCATTCAACACCCTACAGCTTCATTCAACACCCTACAGCTTCATTCAACACCCTACAGCTTCATTCAACACCCTACAGCTTCATTCAACACGCTACAGCTTCATTCAACACCATACAGCTTCATTCAACACCCTACAGCTTCATTCAACACCCTACAGCTTCATTCAACACCCTACAGCTTCATTCAACACGCTACAGCTTCATTCAACACCCTACAGCTTCATTCAACACCCTACAGCTTCATTCAACACCCTACAGCTTCATTCAACACCCTACAGCTTCATTCAACACCCTTCAGCTTCATTCAACACCCTACAGCTTCATTCAACACCCTACCGCTTCATTCAACACCCTACAGCTCCATTCAACACGCTACAGCTTCATTCAACACCCTTCAGCTTCATTCAACACCCTACAGCTTCATTCAACACCCTACAGCTTCATTCAACACCCTACAGCTTCATTCAACACCCTACAGCTCCATTCAACACCCTACAGCTTCATTCAACACCCTACAGCTCCATTCAACACCCTACAGCTCCATTCAACACGCTACAGCTTCATTCAACACCCTACAGCTTCATTCAACACCCTACAGCTTCATTCAACACGCTACAGCTTCATTCAACACCCTACAGCTTCATTCAACACGCTACAGCTTCATTCAACACCCTACAGCTCCATTCAACACCCTACAGCTTCATTCAACACGCTACAGCTTCATTCAACACCCTACAGCTTCATTCAACACCCTACAGCTTCATTCAACACCCTACAGCTTCATTCAACACGCTACAGCTTCATTCAACACCCTACAGCTCCATTCAACACCCTACAGCTTCATTCAACACCCTACAGCTTCATTCAACACGCTACAGCTTCATTCAACACGCTACAGCTCCATTCAACACCCTACAGCTTCATTCAACACCCTACAGCTTCATTCAACACCCTACAGCTTCATTCAACACCATACAGCTTCATTCAACACCCTACAGCTTCATTCAACACGCTACAGCTTCATTCAACACCCTACAGCTTCATTCAACACCCTACAGCTTCATTCAACACCATACAGCTTCATTCAACACCCTACAGTTCATTCAACACCCTACAGCTTCATTCAACACCATACAGCTTCATTCAACACCCTACAGCTTCATTCAACACGCTACAGCTTCATTCAACACCATACAGCTTCATTCAACACCCTACAGCTTCATTCAACACCCTACAGCTTCATTCAACACCCTACAGCTTCATTCAACACGCTACAGCTTCATTCAACACGCTACAGCTTCATTCAACACCCTACAGCTTCATTCAACACCCTACAGCTTCATTCAACACGCTACAGCTTCATTCAACACCCTACAGCTTCATTCAACACCCTACAGCTTCATTCAACACGCTACAGCTTCATTCAAC
>CM049823.1:35171908-35211908 GCA_027422435.1 Schizopygopsis pylzovi | reverse complement strand
AGCGCGAATCATTTGAGTCGGTTCGGGACCGCGGAGCGCGAATCATTTGAGTCGGTTCGGGACCGCGGAGCGCGAATCATTTGAGTCAGTTCGGGACCGCGGAGCGCGAATCATTTGAGTCAGTTCGGGACCGCGGAGCGCGAATCATTTGAGTCAGTTCGGGACCGCGGAGCGCGAATCATTTGAGTCGGTTCGGGACCGCGGAGCGCGAATCATTTGAGTCGGTTCGGAACCGCGGAGCGCGAATCATTTGAGTCGGTTCGGGACCGCGGAGCGCGAATCATTTGAGTCGGTTCGGGACCGCGGAGCGCGAATCATTTGAGTCGGTTCGGGACCGCAAATCGCGAATCATTTGAGTCAGTTTTTTCTTTCTTAATTAACACAGTAGGCTACATAACAAAACACATAAAATACAAACCCCTTAAGAAAATGACCCATGCTTTTATTATAGACTGTAGGCCTATGGTTTGATTTGATTGATGTTGTGCTGTATGACGTCAGAGTGAACGCTCGTGAATGAAGCATTAGAGCAGCTCGTGATCAGATAACACACAGAGACGTGAAGGGTTCATTAGGAGCTTGTTAGGAGTTCATTAGGAGTTTTTATTATTAGTTTTTAAATATCTATTTTAAGTTATAGTTACTTTCTTAATATTTTATTACTTTAGTTACACATTTTTTTGTAATGATTTTATCTTTAGTTGACTATAACAACTCATTCAGCACCAATACAAATGTGTGGCTTTGAGCCTGTTTGATGTTTAATGCATTATAATATATCTCACAGCATGTTTCAGATGATAAACACACTTGTATTCTGGGAGATGTGGTAATGGTTCTGTGTTCAGATCTCACCTGGCATTTGCACAGCAGCCGTAGGGCGTCTTTATAGTACATGGCGGCTTTATCCGGGTCCCTCATCTGAAGTTTGATCCCACCGAGACCCTCACAGGCCTGCCACTGACCGGACGAGTCGTCTGCAGGGAGAGAGACAGACAGAGACACACTGCATGTGTACGTTTGTGTTTGAGTATGTGTGAGTGTGTGTGTGTGAGTGTGTGTGAGTGTGAGAGAGAGAGAGAGAGAGAGAGAGAGAGTGTGTGTGTGTGAGTGTGAGAGAGAGAGCGAGAGTGTGTGTGTGTGTGTGTGTGTGTGTGTGTGTGTGTGTGTGTGTGTGTGTGTGTGTGTGTGGTTGTGTGTGTGTGTGTGTCAGTGGTTCAGTACCTGTGTGTGTGTGTGGTGTGTGTGTGTGTGTGTGTGTGTGTGTGTGTGTGTGTGTCAGTGGTTCAGTACCGGTGTGTGTGTGTGTGTGTTGTGTTGTGTGTGTGTGTGTGTGTGGTGTGTGTGTGTGTGTGTGTGTGTGTGTGTGCGTGTGTCAGTGGTTCAGTACCGGTGTGTGTGTGTGAGAGAGAGAGTGTGTGTGTGATTGAGAGAGAGTGTGTGTGTGTGTGTGTGTGTGTGTCAGTGGTTCAGTACCGGTGTGTGTGTGTGTGTGTGTGTGTGTGTGTGTGTGTGTGTGTGTGTGTGTGTGTGTGTGTGTGTGTGTGTGTGTGTGTGTGTGTGTGTGTGTGTGTCAGTGGTTCAGTACCGGTGTGTGTGTGTGTCAGTGGTTCAGTACCGGTGTCTCTGAAGGCCTGTTGTGCGTGTAGGTAACTCTCCCACGCCTCCTCCAGCTCTCCCAGCTCCACGAGAGCGAATCCCAGATTACTGAAGCAGCGACCCTGAGCTCCGCGACTGCCCAGAGAGCCTGCGGGACACACCACACGTCACTCGCTCACTGATATTACAGTAATCACGATGACACCAAACATAACATGACATCATCACACTACCCCTGAAGAATGTGATTTTATGAGGCATCACTGACTACATCATCTCTTTTCACCTGTAAGCTATTTTGTAATTTACTTTACGAGTTCTATGAATTTTTAATGTAAATTCTCAATTTATATGAGCACAACAAACTGCATGCATATTAATTCCCGGAAGCAAAATTGGCCACCCACATGCACATGGACACGTGTTTCGTGTCTGAGGTGTGTGTGTCTCACCGTGGAGCGCCGCTGCCTCTCTGTGGTATCTCAAGGACTGCTGGTACTGACCCAAACTGTTATAGACGGCGCCCAGATTCTGCAGAACCACAGCCAGTCTGTGCGGTTTGGAGGAGACCAGAGGAAGCGCCTGCTCGTAACACTCAGACGCCTCGGAGAACAGCCTCATCTGAGAGAAACACAGAGCCACGTCACTCAGCAGCTTCCCTGAAACACAGGTGAGCACAGAAAGTGTTTTCATATGATAAATACATAAAAGGATTTCATATAGGGCAGTGCACGTGACGTCACACACTCTATAACAAGCATAATACAAAGTTTTGTGAACAAGTGTAATAATAGTAACAGCTACAAATTGTTTTATTGACTATAAATCTATGTGTATTCACAAATTACCTCAAACGCCACACAGGGCGTTTCCTTTAGACTGGCAGGTTTGAGCGCAGGACAATATGTTTATTCAGCGTATTTATTTGGTGATGAGCGATGGACCTTGTTGGGAAACAAATACTACATCGCTGATCTGGAATCATCTCCATTCATGGCACCCATCCGCGTTTGTACGAGTGTCTTCAAGCACTTGTGTCAGGTGTGTATTGGTATATACGAACGAGACAGCGGTAAATGGAAGATGCTAACAAGAAATGTGGCAACGATTCCTCTTCCTTCCTTCCTTTAACTTAAGGCTACATTTCTATGTAACTGTATTATTTATTTGATATTTATTTGAGTGTTTTGCAGGCTGACGTAAGTGCTCGAATAAACACGCACGTTTGTTTATAGATGATTGAGCATCATTTATTTATTTTTGCGTTTCAGAATTATATATATATTATAGATATCGCCACAACACCGCGCCACCGGCGGTTATTGGTCCATTACCAAAACCAACAAAATAATGAATTGTATGCATACTACCATTTGAGAGTATTTATATTTCTGCATGTGGCAGATGCTTTTATCTGAAAGACGCATTAATTGCATACATTTGTATCAGTTCACTGAAGTTCATTTGGCTGGGAATCGAACCTATGATCTTGGCGTTGCGAGCGCTGTGCTTTTTTTACAGCTTGAGCTTCAGAAACACTCAGAATTAGTGCTTTTTGTTAAAATGTAACAAACACTTACAAATCGGTTTATAAAATGTATCGTTTTTCAACAGCATTACTTATGTAATATATAAAGAGCATCAAAATGCATCATAATAGAAGGTTTTTATTTTTACACGCATCCCACAACTCATCAGTGTGTCAAAACTTGTAATTATTATTATAATATTTATAATAATTAGTAGTAATTGATAGAAGAGTGTTGTGTGATTGTAACACTGATTTAACTGATATTTTCTGACAGCATCTGGCATCTTTGATTGGATCTAATATTCCTGATTTTGATATTTATGATGCTATCGGCACGTTATTGAGACAATCTAATAATCTTAACCCGTGTATGTTCATCATGACTCGTTATGACCCTCTCAGTGAAATCTCAAGACCTAATGAGATAACGAGCATCAAAGCTTGATTCCTACCATTATTTGACACGGCCTAACTCAGTCAATATTAAAGATATAAAGGTAATATTTTCACAGAATGTTCTTTAACGTGTGATGTTTTGTAGAGAACAGTAAAATGGCATTAGCTGGGTTTTCGCCGAGAGTGTCACATCAGTGAGTATTAATGATGCTGAGGTTAATAAGCATCACTAATCGATCGTTCCGAGCAGCAGTGATACCTCGCGTCTGCTGATGGCTTATGTTCACGCTCATCTCCAGGCTGTCGGTCAGCACGCTGATGATGTCCTCGCCGGAGCCGCGGCCGCTCTGCAGCATGTGTTTCCCAGCATCCTTCAGTGCTAGCGCAGCCGCAGACGCGTCTCCCGCTAGTTTATAACTCTCAGCGGCTCGCTGGAAACTCTCTGCAGCCTCGTCCCACTCCTGCATCACACAAACACAACACACATTAGAGACGCCAGAGCAAGTCCGTTCAGACCACAGGCAGATATACTGATCACATGCGGTTCATAACATTATCTATAAATCAACGTTTGAATGGAGTTTGTATTAATTATAAAGACAGTTTTAAAGGTGTAGAACAAATCTTATATTGTGTTGTGGTCAAGTTTGGAGATGTCTGGTTCACCTCGGATGTTTTTCTTGATATTCGGTGACTTTTATGATCATAAACATGCATGCAAAATTATGATACTGTGTCATGAAACAAGAAAACAACATTTCTATGACAATTATGATGTTTGCGGGTCAATGTGACTTGCATATTTAATGTATAAAGGCATTTTTTATCTATAAACAGTTTTCACTTAGAAATTGCGAGTATAATTTACAAATAATTGAAAATAAAAAGAGGCAAGTAACACTGAATTAAAAGTAACAAATTTTGAAATTACTGAAAAAATATTTTTTTTACTTTGAAAAATCATTTATTATAATGCAGCGGCACAGAACCAAAAATTATAATTTTTAAATAATATTTTATGTCAATTTATCAACTTTGAGGGTATTTACATTAATGTTACATTTATAGTTAACTAAAACTATAACAAAAAAAAAATCATGATGTGAAATAATTATTTCTAAAATATTAAATTTCTAATTATTGAAATAATTATTTCAATGCTAACTGAAATAAAATATTAAAAGTTCATATGTATAGTTTTTATTTTTTTATTTATAACAAATCCTAGAGTAATTTATTTAGTTTTTATTAATTAATAGTAATTAATTCAGTGTGGTACACTTTTTTCAAAGCACTTCAGTCTCTATAACTATTGATCTTTTTGAGCATGATCAACTCTGTATGATGGACAGTAAAGGGTCTTCACCACAATTGTGTGTGTAGCACCTGTTATCGTTTTAAGTGTGGTACTGAGTCCCAAAACGGGGCGTGGCTGATCCAATGAGGGTTCCTGTGACAGCGAACGCAACACACCTTTCCCAGCAGGTGGCAGTGTGCGAGTCTGACGCACGCGTCTCCCTCGGCTCCGGCGGCTCCCTGCGATCGGTACAGCTGCGCGGCCTGCAGATAGTGTCTCAGCGCCTGCGTTCGGTCCCCCAGAGCCTCGTGGGCCGTGGCCAGGTTAAACTGCAGGTCTGCGACCCGCTCGCCTCTCTCGCCCGGCTGTGTGCGCGACAGGACATCCAGCCCCTTCTGAGGCTCGCCCGCCTCCACGTACGCCGCGCCCAGATTAAACGCACAGCTGCGCTGCAGTCTCTTCTCTCTGAGCTGGAGACCAGAGCAAACAGGAGGATGGAGAAATACTTATTAACAGCTCATTGATTGATTTATTCTAAAACCTAAATGTTCTGATAATAACGGGGTCACTAAAAATAACACTGAATGACCTAAACCAGGAGTTTTTTCATCTTTCAGATGTCTACGATCCCCAAATCTAACCCTTTGTGTGTGAGGGATAGAGGTCTGCTGAAGCCCGAACCCGAGATCGTCCGACCCGACCCGACCCGGACAGTTCAGTTTAGAGCCCGAACCCGACCCGAACCCGAGATCGTCTGACCCGACCCGAGCCGAGCAGGACAGTTCAGTTTAGAGCCCGAACCCGACCCAAACCCGAGATCGTCTGACCCGACCCGAGCAGGACAGTTCAGTTTAGAGCCCGAACCCGAGATCGTCTGACCCGACCCGAGCGGCACAGTTCAATATGTTATTTTATATCATAATCATAAACACTGTTTTTACTGTTCACTTTGTTTTTCCTTCTTGGTTATTTAGCTATTAGCACATTAGAGAAAACAATTTACTTTCACGTTTCATAATAAGGTGGATGTGAAATATTAGAGAAAGTTATTACATATTGATATGTAGAAGAATGCATTGTCAAGTCCGTTTTGATTTCATGTTTTCTTCACATCCTCACCTTAGCGGCAGTCTTTAAAGCGGTCCTGAAGCTCTGCAGCGCTGTGTTATTGTCTCCGCTCTGCAGCGCTGCGTGTCCAGCTGCGGTCAGTCTCTGGATCTCCAGATGAGCATCGGTCTCCTCCACATCAGCTCCGTCCGTCCCGCTACGCTCCGCTTTCTGCTTCTGCTTCTTCTCTCGAGCATCTCTGACTGGAGACCCATCAGAGGCCATGAACTCAGTGTAGATCACCGCTGAGAGGAGCCATGATGCTCAACCTGAACACACACACACACACAGACACACACACACACACACACACAGAGACACACACACACACACACACACACAGAGAGAGAGAGAGAAGAGAGACACACACACACACACACACACACACACACAGAGACAGAGAGAGAGACACACACACACACACACACACACACACACACAACACACACACACACACACACACACACACACAACACACACACACACACAGACACACACACAGAGACACACACACAACACACACACACACAACAACACACACACACACACACACACACACACACAGAGACACACACACACACACACACACACACACACAACACACACACGAGCACACACACAGAGACACACACACACACAGACACAGAGACGACACACACACACACACACACACACACACACGAGACACACACACACACAGCACACACACACACAGAGACAAACAAACATACACACACACAGAGACAGACACACACAGAGACACACACACACACATACACAGAGAGACACACAGAGACACACACACACACACACACACACACATAGAGACAGACACACACACAGAGACAGACACACACACACACACACACACACACACAGAGACAGACACACACAGACACACACAGACACACACACACACACACACACACACACACACACACACACACACACATACAATGCATTACAGTATCTAGCGAGTGGTTACAAAGGCATGGATTACTGTCTCATGGAAGATATGGCTTTATTTTGTATTATCGGTAATTTAACTAAAGACCCTAATTAGCATATTAATATTATTATTGATATTATTACATAGTTCTAATGAAACACACGACAACACACGTTACATTTAAAGTAATTAATTCAGAATTTAAACTATAAAAATTATATTATTAAAAAAATGATATTTCCATAGATCTGACTGGGCGGGAAAGCTGTCAATCAGACCCACCCGTAGCCCCGCCCCTCGCTTTATTATGAAAATAATTAAATATTCCACACGAATTCTTATGAAACTTCAACTAAATGAGTAATGATATGAACCATAATTGACTTTAAAAATCAAGGTTAATAAAATAAATGGTAAACTGAAATAAGTTTGCCGTCATTAGCAGGACAGTAGTTTAACGTGTGTGTTAATGGCAGAGAGGATTCACACTTCACTAATTAATCATTCATCAGGCTTCTAGAGTGTCACTAAAACACACAATTACCACAGCGAACTGAACTCTCACCACACACACAATCTGCGCCATAACACTACAGTAAACCATGTACATAATAACACTATAACAGACGTATAATAACACACTTATAAACTGGAGTTTGGTTCACTTACACGAGAGCTTCCACTGGGATACCCGGATGATGCGCGTGCTCGATGCTCATATATTCCTCCTTTACAATCATGTCGCTAACTCTGATCTGATCGATGTATGAACAGGTGAACAGACACACAGGTGTCTCTCTCTCTCCGCACACCTGAGCACGAGGTTTACATCCGTCTCTATGGAAACGCCATCGGTGACGTCTCCAGGACCGTGACTGGTATTTTCTTTGAGCATCTACATTTTATTATAATTTACCTAACTACATATAATTTACCTAAATGATAAATTAGGTTAGCAAAAATCTAAGTATTTTATAAAAAAAAATATATATACGTGTTTTTTTATATTATTAAAAATAGTTTTACGTTACAAAATTATCTTCAGAACGTTGCAGATAACCTTAAAAGATTAGCAATACTTTTTAAACCTTCTTACAGTCTGGTTCACACGATTATACACGTTTACTACTTAGTTTTGTTTTTTGACAACACGTTAAACTGCATTACCCATAATGCGCGGCGGCTCTTCCTGCCGTCATCGGGTGGGTGGAGCCGTACCGCAGCCAATAGGCGCGTTCGATTTTAACCAGCGCTGTACAGATTGGTCAGTGTGTGACATCAAAGTACCGCGAGAGCTTTTCGAAAGCATAGAATCCGTCTGCTCTCTTATCACTCTCGCGATACTTTGATGTCACACACTGACCAATAAAGTCGAATGCTCCTAATGAGAAGAGCGGGCGGGATATTCAAACCGTAAACAACCGACAGGCGGTAGCGCTCGCGTTTTCAGGCGTCGTTTATCACTATATTATTAATCAGAGCCGAATGAGAGTTTAATCCTAGTCATCGATATAGATGTATTAGATATTTATTGAGCACTACAGAGAGAGAGCGCGTCACTAATTCGCGGCTTCAGACAGAAACGGTTTGATCGGTTTGAACGGTTTGAAGAAGTTAATCACGTCGCTTGTCAGAGATCAGCGCGTGTGTTTGATCTAACGATAACGTTATCGAAATATTGATCAGATATCGACAACACAGTGATGGGGGACGGTGTTCAAGTCCGGTCTGGCTGTAAGTAACGTTACTGAAATAAAAAACTTTCACCTGAAGTGTGTGTGTGTGTGTGTGTGTGTGTGTGTGTGTGTGTGTGTGTGTGTGTGTGTGTGTGTGTGTGTGTGTGTGTGAGAGAGTCAGTCTGTCTGTCTGTCTGTGTGTGTGTGCCTAACGTTACCTAACCATATTTGTGGGGACACATTTGTACCCAAAAGTGAGCTAAACCTCCCTTAGGAGAGGTTTTCATGTGTAAAACTGCTGTAAAAATAAAGTAAGCAAAGTTTTCTGTGAGAGGTAGAGTGTGGATTGGTTTCTTTAGCATCTGTAACTAACGTTATCTGTTTATAAACACAATAGAAGTCTAAGTAATGTCCCCATTTAGATAAACTCTTGGAGAGGTTGTTGTGTGAAAGCTGAAAGATAAAGTTAACATTCTCGTAGAGTGAGTGTGGATTGGTTTCTTTAGCATCTGTACTAACGTTATCTTTTTATTGCAATAGAATCTGAATGTCCCCTTTTAGATAACTGGTAAACGTGGTGTGTGTGTTGTGTTTGATTGGAGGAGTTATTACATGATATATGTTGTTTGTACGAATTATTATTGTGGTTTTGTATTGAGTTTGATTGAGGTTTTGTATTGAGTTGAATGAGGTTTGTATTGAGGTCAAATGTGTGTTTTGTTCACCGCTGATGTTGATTTCAGATGAGCGTCTGACCGCAGAAGAGATGGATGAACAGAGGGTTCAGAATGTGGCTTATCAATACCTGTGCCGTCTGGAGGAGGCCAAGAGGTGCAAAACACACACCTTTACACACACACACATCTTTACAGCATACACGTGTTCAGTAGAACACACAGGTTCGTGTGTGTGTGTGTGTGTGTGTTATATATATGTGTGTGTGAGGTGTTTTTGGTGTCTTTTTTTTTATCCATAAAATGTTCTAACAATTAGTTTTTTTGATTATCAATACTGTATGAAAGACCAAATGACCACCACATGATCTGTATAAGTGCTATACGTTTTATTAGTCAGAAAAATAAACCAAAGTTATTGACAAGTATGTTATTAAACATCGGGTTGAGTGTCATTCGACAGCCACATTGAAGACTGTACAAACCAACATGTTACACTGTGACCCTGGAGCACAAAACCAGTCATAAGGGTCAAATTTTGTGAAATTGAGATTTATGCATCATCTGAAAGCTGAATAAATAATATTTCCATTGATGTATGGTTTGTTATGATTGGACAATATTTGAAAATCTGGAATCTGAGGGTGCAAAAAAATCTAAATATTGAGTAAATCACCTTTAAAGTTGTTCAAATTACGTTTTGATATATTTACGGTACTAAATATCTTCATGGAACATGATCTTAATATCTAATGATTTTTGTCATACTATAAAAATGTATAATTTTGACTCATACAGTGTATAGTTGTCTAAATATACCCGTGCTGCTTATGACTGCTGCAGGGACACATATAAGAGCAGATATCCAGCTCATGGTCAGCTTCTGTGATCCTCATCTGATTAGTGAGTTGTGTGGAAACACCTGTGCTGTCTGCAGGTGGATGGAGGCGTGTCTGGGGGAGGAGTTACCTGCTCCTATCGAGCTGGAGGAGGCGCTGAGGAACGGGGTTTATCTGGCTAAACTCGGACACTGCTTCGCTCCGCGTGTGGTGCCGCTGAAGAAGATCTACGATCTGGACCAGGAGCGATACAAGGTCTGCGTGTCATGACTGCGACAGTGTACATGTGTGTTTGGCATCACTGCAAAAAATCATATTTTATCCTGTTTTCCATTTCAAACATCCTAATCCAATATACAAGCAAAATGACATACGATATAAAGTCTAGTGTCAAAATGAAGGGAGTTCATGCTTGTAAATAAGAACAAATATTTGCTAGTGGGGACCGAAATATCAATTTAATTCAGGGAATAAACACAAGTTTATTTTCCTGACATGCACAGTTAAATCAAAATACGCTGAAAATGAGATTATCACTGAAAAAAATACTGTCAGTTTAACTACTTATTGGAGATATTTGTTTCATCTTAACTCACAATAATACTTATTTAAATAAACAAATTTCATAGATGTTTTTTATGTATTTCATTTAAGAATTAAACTTCGATTAAATAAGATATTAATTACGTTCGAAATTGTCAAAATTATCCATTTTGGATTAGTGATTAAACATACGTGCGATTTATGCTTCATAAGTCAACAGACAACAATAACTGCCTGGAGGAGAATGGACGAAATATTATTTGTTCTGACCTCATGATGCACTGCAGGTCACATGTATAGTTTGTGTTCATGCAGATTTTCAAGCACCGTGTGCAAGAATAAATGCACTTTATGCATTTGGTCTGGTTTTAAGAAAACATCCTTATTATTGTTCAGCAGAATGCACAGCGAAGCAATGGTTCATTTAACTGACATAAAAAAAAATCGGTTCAAAATAGGGCTGTGGCTAATGATTATTTTTTATTGTCGTCTAATCTATTGATTATTTTCAATTAATCTATTTATTATTTTCTCATCAGTTGATGAATTATTTGGTTAAACTATCAATAAATAATAACAGTAAATTCTGCTATTAATCTTTTATTTTATTCAAACATTTTCTCATAATTAATACTTTACAAAAAACATAAAATAACAACAACAACAACAACAAAGGAAAGAAAGAAAATAACAATAAATAAGAAAAGAGAGAAAAATAATAACAATAAATAATTAATAAAAAAGAGAGAGAGAAGGAAAGAGAGAGAGAAAGAGATAATTACGGGGCAGTGATAGTCGAGAGAGATGCAGATTGTGGTGCATACACAGTTATTGTTTGGGACTGACAGCACTTACAGGTGAGAGAATTGAAAGGTTTTATTTATTCAGCAGATTAAAACATCTGCTTGAATACATATCTGTATATGAATGAACCGCTGAAGTCACGACCGCATTCAGGACACGAGAGCCACACAATCAAAACACGGGGAAGTTTTATCACAGCAGACAGCAGGTTTTACCCAGCGGGGGGGTAAATGATGACACCGTAGTCGTCTGTGCACAGATCTGTCGTTGATGTTAAACATGATCCGATGTCTCGTCTTCAGGTCACCGGGCTTCAGTTCCGTCACACAGACAACATCAACCACTGGAGGAGCGCCATGATGGAGGTCGGCCTGCCGGCGGTAAATCACCCTCCTCTGTCTGTCTTATATCCCATGATGCACTGCAGGCGCTCCACATTACTGAAGATCATGTGTTCTGCAGATCTTCCATCCAGAGACGACAGACGTGTACGACAAGAAGAACATGCCCAGAGCTGTTTACTGCATTCACGCGCTCAGGTCTGGGTTTGAATGTAAACGCTGAATGTTAGGTGTGCGAGCGGTGCACGACTCGATGTAGGTGTCGTTGCATTAGCCTCTCCATTTAAACCCACTGCATGCGGCGCTGCTCGTTCACAATCAATGTGAAGATGGCGAAACTGAAACAAGCCGTTCACACAGAACACATATTTATCACATCTGATCTAGATGCACATCTATCAGCGTTACACTCGCGTCTCACAAGAGAGACGCATGTCAAATTAATGCAAATTCAACTTTTAATAAACATGTCCCAAGACCTTATGCCGGTTTTTAGGCGTCCCATCTCATGATTTTAAAGTGCTCCTATTATGCCATTTTTAAGGTTGCTAATATTGTTTTATGAAGCAGGTTTACATGCATACAAGGTCAAAAAACAGTTGAGTGAAAAAAAATGTGCTTCTGCAGATCTTGACCTCATTCTAAATGATTCCTACAGACTCGTGTACAGACCATATGAAGAATCATGTCTCTCTAGAGCCCGCCTTTACTGCATTCACGCGCTCAGGTGCTGGTGTTTGAATGTCAGATGGCGCAGTCCTTTGTGATTGGTCTACAGCACGAATGACAGCCAAGGGGCGGAGATTATGCAAATGTGTTACTTCGTGATGTACAGCCGTAACAGAATAAAATTCCTGACGACTCGTTTAGACGATTGCGAAGCGACTCTTATGTTTTAACTTTATTTATCGTGTGCTGTCGGCTTCACAACTTTGCAGAAAGTTTGTTCACATACTGGTACATGACACACTTCATGAAAGGTGATATCCGAAAAGGCATAATAGGGGTGCTTTAAATGAACAAGTGCTCTGTGATTGGTTTTCGGTCCTTTGTATTAGACTATACATGCAAACATGATGCTTTTTGTTTCTAATTGTTTAAGCAACTTAGTTAAATTATGGTTTATAAACATTATGCACTTTTTTTCACAGATGGGCGTGTTATTTTATTGATTTGTAGGAACGTGCATTAGTAATATTTCGCTCGATGCGCCCTCTTGTGGCCTCAGGAGAGAAGACAGAAGCTATTTTTTAACCCTTAACAGAAATTATGTCTTTTATATTTCAATATTGTTCATATTTTATTGCAAAAGTCTCCTGTAGTTTTTCAGCCCCGCTCTGTATGTGCTTATAGTCTAATTGTGTGTTTGATTCCAGCTTGAAGTAACGATCCCATGCTCTCTGATCTCTTGTGTTAGCTGGTACTTGTGTCGTTTGGGACTCGCCCCTCAGATCCACGACCTCTGCGGGAAGGTCAAGTTCACAGGTGAAGCCGCTTCGTCTTTCTAACGCGATCAGAAGCACAGCGGCGGCTTTTCTAAAGTGTGTGACATGTTCTGCAGAGGAGGAGATCAATAACATGAAGCTGGAGCTGGATAAATACGGCATTCAGATGCCAGCGTTCAGTAAGATCGGAGGAATCCTGGCTAACGAGCTCTCTGTTGACGAGGCCGCAGGTAAAGCACAAGCCTGCACCGCGACACTCTCTCCACACGTTACATTTACAATTAATTTAAGCGCTAAAATAAATAGGTAATTATTTTATTTTTTAATACAACAGTTATGCATCCAGATCAGTGTGTTGTTGTAGGATCACTGAGACCCTAATATCGTTCTTAATTAACTTTTTATTTAAACTTAATTTTTTATTTTATGTCTATATAGTTGAATTTTTATTTCAATTTTAGTAAATCAGGTTAAACTACATTAAAATGAGATGTCTCTGAAATAATTTTTTATGTATTATTTTTTTTACTTCAGTTGACATTTATTATATTTCAAGTGGATTTAGATGTAATTTTAGTTGACTATAATAACCCTGATCTTGTTTTTCAGCACAAATGTCTAAACTTTCAACTTTTACTTGAGATGCAGAATGGCACAAGTCTTGAGAAACTGATTAAAAATAAGTGAATTTATGCTTAAAACGAGAACAATATCTGTCAGTAAAGTCAGAAAAATAAGAATTTTTTAACAGATATGTGTTTTGTTTATGACATTTTTGTCACTGCATCCCAAGTAAATGTATCTTTAGGTGTTTGTTCTGGAAAACGAGAGGAAGAACAGCAGTGTGAGCAGAACTAATGTTTTTGATGTTTAAATGTCCTCTTCATTTGCCAACTTGAACAAAACCCGAAGTATAAAAATACACTTGATTTTTAAACAAGCAGAATGAGGCTGTGAGGTGTTTGTGTCGTGTCTGCAGTGCATGCGGCTGTGATCGCCATCAACGAGGCGGTGGACGGAGGCTGTGTGCAGGTCACCGCTCAGGCCCTGAGGAACCCTAACGCCATGCTGACCGCTCTGCAGGACACACTCGTGGCCGTCTATCAGGAGTGCTGCGGCAGGCGCGTCTGCAGAAACACACACACGTGAGCGCCTCACAGCACACAGACTCGTGATGAGAGACCGACACACTGCTGAATGACTGTGTGTGTTTCAGGGGAACGGATCGGCAGAGAAAGACATCTATGAGGAAATCTGACGCAGAGAGAAATACAAGACTGTGTTAACACGGTCAACAGTGAGTGCCTAAACTACACACGTCTGTGTGTTGACAAATGTGTGTCTCGTGTGTGTCTGTCTTCTCAATGTGTGTGTGTGTGTGTGTGTGTGTGTGTGTCTCTGTGTGTGTGTGTGTGTGTCTGTGTGTGTGTGTGTGTGTGTGTGTGTGTTGCAGTGCGGGCGGCGGTGGAGCGGGTGGACGAGGCGTTGGACTGCGCTGATTCTCTGGCGCTGATCTCCGCTCTACAGAACTCCAGTCTGGCGCTCACAGGACTGATCCGAGATCACTCCGGCTGGTACCTGGAGCAGCTGACCGCTGACCGAGAGCAGAAAGCCCTGGTGAGACGCTCACCATCATCTCACACACTCATACACAGTACACACACCATACTCCGCTGACTGAGGTGTGTGTTTGTCAGGATCTGGGCTGTATGGATCCTCTGGAGAGAGATGAGCTGCAGGAGGGCATCAGTGTGGCCAATGAGGAGGCGCAGAGAGACCGAACACGTCAGTGATGCATCTAAAACACTCTGAGCTGTGGAAAAGAGCAGTCTGTGGTGTTAAAGTTTGTTTGTGTGTGTGTGTGTGCGCAGTGCAGCAGGCGGTGTGTAAAATAAATGAGGCTGTGCGGCACGGAGAAGCTCGTCAGACGGTTCGCGCTCTAATGAATCCAGATGCTCATCTGCCAGACGTTTATCCGTTTGCTGCGGAGCTTTATCAGAGAGAGCTGGCACCACTGCAGCGCCAGTGTCCACAGGTAACACACTCACTCTCTCACTCACACACTCTCTCACACACACACTCACTCACTCACTCACTCTCTCGTTCACACTCGCTCACTCTCTCACTCACTCACTCGCTCTTACACTCACTCTCTCACACACTCACACTCTCTCACACACTCACTCTCTCTCACACACTCACTCTCTCTCACACACACACTCACTCGCTCACACACTCACTCGCTCACACACTCACTCACTCTCACACACCTCACCTCTCACACAGCTCACATCACTCACTCGCTCACACACACACTCCTCACTCACACACTCTCTCACTCATCACTCACTCTCTCACCGCTCACTCTCTCACACATCGCACACACTCACTCACTCTCTCACACACTCACCTCACGCACGCACAGCACTCACTCACTCACTCCTCACACACACTCACACACACACAGCACACTCACTCACTCATCTCACCTCTCTCACAACATTCATCACTCACTCTCTCACACCACACACACACACACACTCACTCCTCTCTCTCTCACACACTCACACACACTCACTCTCTACACACACGCACTCACTCTCTCACACTCACTCACTCTCTCACACACACACACACACACACACACACTCACACACTCACTCTCTCATCTCACACACACACACACACCACTCTCTCTCTCTCTCAAACACTCACTCTCTCACACACACACACATCACCACACACACCACTCCTCACACCTACACACACACTCGCCACACACCACTCACTCTCTCTCACACACACACTGACTCACACACACCACACACACACACTCGCACTCACTCTCTCTCTCACAACACACACACACACACACACACATAACTCACTCACTCTATCTCTCTACACACACTACACACACATCACTCACCTCCTCACACTCATCTCTCAAACACACACACACTCCTCTCTCTCACATGCACTCACTCTTTCACACACACACACACACACACACACACACACCTTGATTATAATACTTTTGGGGTCACTAATGTCCCCACACAAGATAGTAACAAACAAAAACTCACTCACTTCTCACACACACTGCTGCACTGTCTCACTCTGTTCAAAACATCCTGCTCTCTCTCTCACATGCACTCACTCTTTCACACACACACACACACACACACACACACACACTTGATTATAATACTTTGTGGGGTCCTAATGTCCCCACGAAGTTAGTAAAAACTGAAATATATTACTTTACTCTGTGTGTGTGTGTGTGCGTGTGTGTGTGTGTGCGTGCGTGCTGTCTCTGCGTGTGTGTGTCCAGGGTGAGCTGCAGCAGGAGGAGGTGTTTGTCGCGGTGGAGATGTTGTCTGCGGTGGCTCTGGTTAATCAGGCCGTGGAGGTTCAGGACTTCGGTGTGTTCAGTGCTACACTGGTCAGTCCTGCAGCTGGACTCGCCGACATCGATGACAGTCTGATCCAGAGGTCTGACCACTCGCTCATCAAAACCTGTCACACACACTTCTGTCGTCTGATTGATAGTTTAGAGCGTTTTATCCAGTAAAAGCTCGTTTAGTGTAATTGTGTTCAGCGGCTGCTTCAGAGTCAAGATCTGGACTGATTTTGATCAAGTAAGCGTCAGAATAACTGCAGTAATATCTCCAGAAGCAGCTCAGCTTTACTTGATTCTCCATCAATCATGTTTTAGTCTCAAATCTGATCATCAGGATCTTCTGAGGAGTGTTTGTTTAACTCATCTCTCAATCAGCATTGCATTATAAGTTTGAATCACTTACATCTCATCTTACTGAGAGATATTACTGGAGATATAGAGCGACCGCTGATATTTAGATCATTTTATGTCAGTATCTGCTGTATACTGTTTACATCACAAGCGCCATAAATATCAGCATCTGCTGCAAATTCATATTTTTGCTCTGTTTGAGCTTCATATTCTCACTATATCAGACTAAATGAGCCATAAAAGCCTGATTGAGGAAATATGACACAAAACATGTTTTTATTTTATTGTTTATCAATAACATTGTGTGTGTTGTCTTCTCTCTCTCTCTCTTCTCTGTGTGTGTGTGTGTGTGTGTGTGTCTCTCTTCTCTCTCTCTCTCTGTGTGTGTTGTGTGTGTGTGTGTGTGTGTGTTCTGTTGTGTGTTTGTATTGTCTCTCTCTGTGTTGTTGTGTGTTGTGTGTTTTTTCTCTTCTCTCTGTGTGTGTGTGTGTGCTTCTTTCTCTCTTCTCTCTTCTCTCTTGTTGTTGTCTCTCTGTGTGTCTGTGTGTGTTTGTATTGTCTCTCTGTGTGTGTGTGTGTGTGTGTGTGTAGGTATTTCGAGGAGCTGTGTGAGCTGAAGAGGAGGGCAGGTAAAGCTCTTCTGTCCTGGAACGATCTGCAGACGGGACTGAACGCCGTCAACACGACTGCTCACGAGGAACATGATCGTCAGTTCATCACAATGATTCTAAAGTGATTATAATAGTTCGCCAGCAGCATTAGTGACGTTCTGGTGGTTGCTCTCCGCAGAGATTCTCACCATCGGTCTGATCAATCAGGCTCTGAGCCGCAGCGATCCTCAGAAGATGCTCTCGGCGCTGATGCTGCCCTCCA
Organism: Schizopygopsis pylzovi; assembly: GCA_027422435.1. Lineage (NCBI taxonomy): Eukaryota > Metazoa > Chordata > Actinopteri > Cypriniformes > Cyprinidae > Schizopygopsis > Schizopygopsis pylzovi. The sequence goes on along the minus strand of CM049823.1, from coordinate 35,194,080 downwards.
GCGGCCTGCAGGACATCTTCCCGCTCAACGCCAGACGCTACCACGATGTGCTGACCCGCGCCAAACGACACAAGGCTGAGGTGACCCTTGATTCATCTCTGCTGCTTTACTCACTAGAGATGAGACCGGAGCGATGCAGAAAGATGAATGCACTTTGGGAGAGGGATAATATTAATATGAGGGGTTCAGTCATTCTTTCATAAAGCTGCAGCTTCTCTTTATTGCCATCTTTGATTGAAACATAATTGTAGAATATTATATTTTTTGTGCTTTTGCATGTAATGTTACTGACATTTAGGGAGAGGAAAATCGCTAAAGTTAAAATACTGGTCATAATTTGTGTATTATTTTATTAATTTTCTATGCACAACAATCTCGGAATTACTTCAATTTACTTATTGCATGTTGTTATGAAAATTATGAATTTACATAAAGTTATTATAATTAACTAAAACCATAAAGAAATGTTCGTTTTAATTACTTAAAATAAATGTTAACTACTAACAATGTCAAAACCACACAACAAAATGTAAAAAAAAATATTAAAATGAAAACAAAATATGAAATTAATACACAATTATAATATCTCAATGATATTAAAATAACCTCGTTAAGAATATAGCATTCGTGTGAAATTGTAGTCTTCGTCTTTCTTTGTATAGAAATGATGTAAAACTGAGATTTTCTGCTAAATCTGACTCAACAGCTCAAATTATGACTCGTTATTTATTAATAAGCCTAGTCTTGTGGATTGGGGGGGGGTAAGACGAGGAGAGATCGTTCTGAGCTTTGATGTTGACGTCCATGCACCTTTAAATGTGTTGAGTGTGATTGCTCCTGAGTGCTGAATGATCTGTGCTTCACGTCTGAGCGAGTCAATGACGATGTGTTCTTGTGTAGTTGAGCCGTGACGCTGGAGCTGAGCTCTGGTTGGCTGATATTCAGGACGGTGTGAGACTGGCCAATCAGGACACTCAGAGAGCGCTGAAGAGTGAGTGAACGCACCTGACACACGTATAACTGCAAAGGTTTCCTATAGATTTTTTTTTTAATTATAACTGAAGGCAAAACCTTTTTTTTTTTTTTACCCCCCCAAAAAAGCCCTTCTCTCAAACTAGTGGAAAGAAACCTCCAAAATACACATTTAAGGGTTAATTTTATTGCACTACATTAATTCCAATCCATATCTTTAGAGTATCACACACACACAATCACTCTCACACACACATTAACAAGAAACACACAAACAGACACAGACACACGCGCACACACACACACACAGACAGTCACTCTCACAGATGCAGACACGTGCACACACATACACTCACAGACATGTGCACACAGACACGTACACACACATACACTCACAGACATGTGCACACAGACACGTACACACATATACACTCACAGACACGTGCACACACAGACACACACGCGCACACACACAGTCACACACGCAGACACAGACAGACACAGTCACTCGTTCACACACAGACACACACAGTCACTCTCTCACACACACACACACAGCACACTCACACAGTCACTCTCACAGACACGTGCACACACATACACTCACAGACATGTGCACACAGACACGTACACACACATACACTCACAGACACGTGCACACACAGACGCACACACAGACAGACAGTCACAAACACACACACCAAACTTTACAGTTTTATTCCTCTCTGTATTCTGAAAGTTTAATCATATTTCATTATTTATACAACATTTAACTCTTAAAAACATGGTGAAAATGTTTGTTTTCTGTCTGTTGACAGTATTTTCTGATTTCCGAGTGATGAAAAGAGAAATCCTTTAATATGACCACAAAATCAAACTTATTTGCTGGAACTGTATGCTAATTAGTGCATATTTCATTAGATATAGTCTCATTTGCATATTTAGAGATGCATTTTTAGAAACTGGGTAAGAGTGGTGATTATTAGTTTTTTTCCCGTTATTGACCTGTTGTGCCTCACTTTAAAATGTAATTGTTACATGCCCTACAGCTTTAGATTGTAGGAGTTTATCATATCATTTTCAGTCCTCACATGGAAACAAATGTTAACTTCCTGTTCGTATGTGTGCGCCTGTGTGTATGTGTCTCTACGCCTGTGTCTGTGCGCGTGTGTGTGTGTCTGTGCACGTGTGTGACTGTGTGCGTGTGTGTGTCTCTATCTCTCTCTGTGTGTGTCTCTATCTCTGTGTGTGTGTGCGTGCGTGTCTCTGTGTGTGTGTGTCTCTATCTCTCTCTGTGCGTGTCTCTATCTCTCTCTGTGTGTGTGTGCGTGCGTGTCTCTGTGTGTGTGTCTCTATCTCTCTGTGTGTGCGTGCGTGTCTCTGTGTGTGTGTCTCTATCTCTCTCTGTGTCTGTGTGTGTCCTGTACAGTGTGTCTGGGTCTGGCGGCGGTCAATCAGGCTGTTAAAGAGGGCCGAGCATCTCAGACGTTGCGTGTTCTGCGTCTGCCAGAGGTGGCGCTGCGGAGCGTGGTTTCTGAATGTGCTGATGGGTATCAGACGGAGCTGACCGCCCTGCTCCGCGCCAAAACACTGGAGGGTCAGTCCAACACACACACAACTATAGCTCCGTTACACAACTGGACCCGACAAGCTGCTGCATTAAGTGTGTAACGTCCAGAGTTCCTATGGTCCCTGTCGAGTGTAGGGTTCGGTGGCGGGGATTTAAGTTTAATGCTATTTATTTTATGCTTGCACAGTCTTTGAGATTTAACATGTTATAGTGGATGCAGCTACAGAGGACATGTTGACTTCAACACTAATGTGTCCCTGGAGCACAAAAGCAGTCATAAGCAGCACAGGTATATTTGTAGCAATAGCCAACATTTTTGACCGACATTGTGTTGGTCAAAATTATACACTTTTCTATTATGCCAAAAATCATTAGAATATTAAGATCATGTTCCATGAAGATATTTGTACTGTAAATATATCAAAACTTAGTTTATGATTAGTAATATGCATTGCTATGAATTTCACTTGAACAACTTTAAAGATGATTTTCTCAATATTTAGGTGATAACAGAAGCCCGTGGATGAGGATGAAGCTGCCAGACAGCAGCTCTTATTTCTTTCACCTGCAGAAGCTGGAGGGCACCTGGGAAAGACCTCAAGGCTTCGTCCAGAACAGCATCTTCCTGACACGCGAGGAGATACAGGTACAGAGAGATACAGAGACACACACACACCTGAACCGGAGAAGACTAGGGGGGGATGCACATCAAAACAGCGTAACTTCTGCCACACTCTACAACAATAATTACTGTTTTTGCATGCTTGTAAGGGTTAGGTGTAGATGTTAATAAAACCCAATCTAATTTTCTGTGCCGCCCCCTGCAGGCCGTGTGCAGTAGTGTGTGATGTGTGTTCTGTGTCGTCTCCCTGCAGGCCGTGTGCAGTAGTGTGTTCTGTGTGTCCCTGCAGTAGTGTGTGATTTGTGTTCTGTGTCGCCCCCTGCAGGCCGTGTGCAGTAGTGTGTGATGTGTGTTCTGTGTGTTCCCTGCAGGCCGTGTGCAGTAGTGTGTGATCTGTGTCTGTGTCGCCCCCTGCAGGCCGTGTGCAGTAGTGTGTGATGTGTGTTCTGTGTGTTCCCTGCAGGCCGTGTGCAGTAGTGTGTGATGTGTGTTCTGTGTCGCCCCCTGCAGGCCGTGTGCAGTAGTGTGTGATGTGTGTTCTGTGCTGTTCCCCTGCAGGCCGTGTGCAGTAGTGTGTTCTGTGTCGCCCCCTGCAGGCCGTGTGCAGTAGTGTGTTCTGTGTGTTCCCTGCAGTAGTGTGTGATGTGTGTTCTGTGTCGCCCCCTGCAGGCCGTGTGCAGTAGTGTGTGATGTGTGTTCTGTGTCGCCCCCTGCAGGCCGTGTGCAGTAGTGTGTTCTGTGTGTTCCCTGCAGTAGCGTGTGCAGTAGTGTGTGTTCTGTGTCGCCCCCTGCAGGCCGTGTGCAGTAGTGTTTCTGTGTCGCCCCCTGCAGGCCGTGTGCAGTAGTGTGTTCTGTGTCGCTCCCTGCAGGCCGTGTGCAGTAGTGTGTGATGTGTGTTCTGTGTCGCCCCCTGCAGGCCGTGTGCAGTAGTGTGTGATGTGTGTTCTGTGTCGCCCCCTGCAGGCCGTGTGCAGTAGTGTGTGTTCTGTGTCGCCCCCTGCAGGCCGTGTGCAGTAGTGTGTGTGTTCTGTGTCGCCCCCTGCAGGCCGTGTGCAGTAGTGATGTGTTCTGTGTCGCCCCCTGCAGGCCGTGTGCAGTAGTGTGTGTCTGTGTGTTCCCCTGCAGGCGTGTGCAGTAGTGTGTGTTCTGTGTCGCCCCCTGCAGGCCGTGTGCAGTAGTGTGTGATGTGTGTTCTGTGTCGCCCCCTGCAGGCCGTGTGCAGTAGTGTGTGATGTGTGTTCTGTGTCGCCCCCTGCAGGCCGTGTGCAGTAGTGTGTGATGTGTGTTCTGTGTCGCCCCCTGCAGGCCGTGTGCAGTAGTGTGACCGTGGCTCACAGCAGAGATGCTCAGTGGAAGGCCAGTGAGCCGTTGGTGCTGATGCTGCAGGCGCGCATGCGAGGAGTCCTGCTGCGACAGAAGCTCGCCGAGCGTCTGCACTTCCTAAACAAACAGCTGCCCGCCGTCATCACCATCCAGGTGAGACTCATGTTCAGGGTTCCTACAGGGTTTGGAAAAGTATGGCGTTTGATTTAAATATTTTCCAGGTCTGGAAAAGTATGGAAAAAGAAAGCAGAGCATGGGAAAGTATATGTTACTAGACTTTTGCCCATATTTATTTTTTTTATAATGGAAAGTTACGAATTTATTGAAAATAAATTTCATTTACAAGACTGAATGAATTCAAGGTGAGCTTTTTGATTATGCAAAATGCAAGTTATAAGCATTTTGGGTTTCTTCTCACAATATTCTTAGCACCATATTACAAAGGACCTTTGCAAAAATAAAAAAATATACAGACTTTTATGTGTGCATGAGGAACTTAGCATATAGGGCGATGCTTATTGAGCCACACATTGCACCATCAGCACATTTTGCAGTGTGGTATATATGTGTCCCTGGAGCTTAAACGCAGTCATAAGCAGCACCGGTATATTTGTTGCAATAGCAATATACATTTTTCTTTTATGCCAAAAATCATTAGATATTAAGATCATGTTCCATGAAGATATTTGTACTGAAAATATATCAAAACATAATTTTTGATTATTAATATGCATTGCTAAGAAATTCATTTGAACAACTTTAAAGATGATTTTCTCAATATTTAGATTTTTTTGAACCCTCAGATTCCAGATTTTCAAATATTGTCCAATCATAACAAACCATACATCAATGGAAATATAATTCATTCAGCTCTCAGATGATGTAGTGATGGAGTTTACTCTGGCGATGCAATGTGTTTGTGTGTTCAGTCTCACTGGAGGAGGTTCATTCAGCAGAGAGAGTATCGCCACAGACTGCAGTATCTCTATCAGAACTGGAGAGCCGTCGTGAAGGTAAAGCACAATGAGGAATACGTGTGTGTGTGTGTGTGTGTGTGTGTGGACTGACGTGTGATTCTCCCGCTCAGATCCAGGCCATGCTGAAGATGTGGCTCGCCCGCAGGAGATACCTCGCCCGCCTCGCTTACTTCAGGAGACACGTGAGGATCACGCCTGCTTGGTCACCAGTGTGTCTGCGTCTGGCGTACGTGTTCACGTGTTTGTGTTTGATTCATCTGCTCAGGTCGGAGCTATAATCCGGATCCAGGCGTTCTTCAGAGCCAGCAGGACCCGAGAGGAGTATCACTTACTGGGTCAGTCAATGCAAACACAATATTTGAGTCTCTTCTCGGGTTGGGAATCGAAAATCGAATTACAGAACCTGATACTTGTTGGTAAATTAAAATTTACCTTTCTGTGTGTGCGCATATATATATATAATTATTTTTTTAAAGCACTGATTCATTCAGTAATGAAAGTGACTCTTGAGCGAGTCATTGAATCATGAATTACACAGAGATATTGTTTAGTCGTCTAATATTTTTTAAAACTCATTTAAAAAAAATAAAAAATTGTGCACTCAAACGGCTCTTAATCGAGTTAGTTTTTATGTATTATTTTTCATAGTATTCAGCTGCAATTCAATATTTTGCAAAAAAGAGACCTAGAATAAATATGTTTGATATCTAAATGTTTAATTATTATAATTGTTTTATGTTGGAATCAAACCTGGGAATTGATAAGAATTGTAATTGATAAAATACATACATCAAAAATACAGTAAATATTATTAGAATTTAAAACAGCGGTTTTCTATGTGAATACGTGTTAAACTGTAATTTATATCTGTGATCGAAGCTGTATTTTCATCATCTTCAGTGTCACATGATCTTCAGAAATCATAATAATATGCTGATTTGCCATCACTGTCTCAGACAGACGATTCACGATACAAAGGGTCATGAAACTAGTTAAATGACATGCTTGGGTAGTTTAATCACAGTATTCATGATACACGTCATCAAGAGTATATAGACTCAAGCTGATGGACTGCAGATGTGTTTGTGTGGGAATGAACCGGTCCGTGTTGAATGTGGTTCAGTTCACTCCAGCGCTCCGCCGCTCTCCGTCGTGCGTAAGTTCGCTCACCTGCTGGAGTTTGGAGACAGTGACATCCGTCAGGAGGGAGAGCTACAGCGTCTCAGAGAGGACGTGGTCAGATCCATCCGCGCCAACAGACAGCTGGAGACTGACCTGGACCTGATGGACCTGAAGATCGGCCTGCTGGTCCGCAACAGAGTCACGCTGCAGGTCAGGAGAGACAGCGGGGAACCCACAGCTCTGTGTGTCTGTCTGACCGTCTGTCTGTCTGTCTCTCTCTCTGACCGTCTGTGTGTCTGTCTGACCGTCTGTCTGTCTCTCTCTGACCGTCTGACCATCTGTCTGTCTGACCGTCTGTCTGTCTCTCTGACCGTCTGTGTGCGTGACCGTCTGTCTGTCTGATCGTCTGTGTGTCTGTCTGACCGTCTGTCTGTCTCTCTCTCTGACCGTCTGTCTGTCTGACCGTCTGTCTGTCTGACCGTCTGTCTGTCTCTCTGACCGTCTGTGTGCGTGACCGTCTGACAATCTGTCTGTCTCACTGATCGTCTGTGTGTCTGTCTGACCGTCTGTCTGTCTGTCTGATCATCTGTCTAACCGTCTGTGTGTGTGTCTGTCTGACCGTCTGTCTGTCTGTCTGTCTGATCGTCTGTCTGTCTGACCGTCTGTGTCTGTCTGATCGTCTGTCTGTCTGACCGTCTGTCTGTCTGACCGTCTGTGTCTGTCTGTCTGACCGTCTGTGTGTCTGTCTGTCTGATCGTCTGTCTGTCTGACCGTCTGTGTGTCTGTCTGACCGTCTGTGTGTCTGTCTGTCTGTCTCTCTGACCGTCTGTGTGTGTGACCGTCTGTCTGTCTGTCTGATCGTCTGTCTGTCTGACCGTCTGTGTCTGTCTGTCTGACCGTCTGTATCCGTCTGTCTGTCCGACCGTCTGTGTGTCTGTCTGACCGTCTGTGTGTCTGTCCGTCTGTCTGTCTGATCGTCTGTCTGTCTGATCGTCTGTCTGTCTGATCGTCTGTCTGTCTCTCTGACCGTCTGTCTGTCTGACCGTCTGTGTCTGTCTGTCTGTCTGACCGTCTGTCCGTCTGTCTGTCTGACCGTCTGTGTGCGTGTCTGTCTGTCTGATCTGTCTGTCTGTCTGTCTGACTCGTCTGTCTGTCTGATTGTCTGTCTGACCGTCTGTGTGTCTGTCTGACCGTCTGTGTGTCTGTCTGACCGTCTGTGTCTGTCTGTCTGTCTGTCTGATCGTCTGTCTTTCTGTCTGACCGTCTGTGTGTCTGTCTGTCTGTCTCTCTGACCGTCTGTCTGTCTCTCTGACCGTCTGTGTCTGTCTGTCTGACCGTCTGTGTCTGTCTGTCTGTCTGATCGTCTGTCTGTCTGTCTCTCTGACCGTCTGTCTGTTAGGAGGTGGTGTCTCACTGTAAGAAGCTCACTAAGAAGAATAAGGAGCAGTTGAGTGACATGATGGCTCTGGACAAACACAAAGGCCTGAAAGCTCTCAGTAAAGAGAAGAGAGCCAAACTGGAGGCCTATCAGCACCTCTTCTACCTGCTGCAGGTACACACACACACACAAACACACACACACACACACTTCTGTTTATTTCTGTTGTGCTCCATCTCACTGATCAGCGTGAACAGCCCCTGAACTGTTTATTTATATCAGTTTCCCAAACTAGGGTTTGTGAGTTCATGATAAAGCTAATTAATAAATAAATCATAAAAATGTAAATAAATTGTACACTCCATACTCCATTATGACAAAACAGATTTGTGATCATTTTGCAAATGTTTTAGAAAATCAATTGTGTGTGTCTCTGTGTGTGTTTGTGGCTGTGCGTGTGTGTGTCTGCGTGTACGTGTGTGCGTGTTTGTGTCTGTGTGCGTGTTTGTGTCTGTGTGCGTGTTTGTGTCTGTGTGCGTGTTTGTGTCTGTATGTTCGTGTTTGTGTCTGTATGTGCGTGTTTGTGTCTGTATGTGCGTGTTTGTGTCTGTATGTGCGTGTGTGTGTGTGTCTCTGTGTGTCTCTCTCTCTCTCTCTCTCTCTCTCTCTCTCTAGACGCAGCCGCTGTATCTGGCTCAGCTGATCTTCCTGATGCCTCAGAATAAAAGCACCAGGTTCATGGAGACGGTGATCTTCACGCTCTTCAACTACGGCTCAGACTTCAGAGAGGCGTTCCTTCTGCTGCAGCTCTTCACCGCCGCGCTGCGTCACGAGATCCAGTACAGAAACACACACACACCGCTCGTGCCATGTTGCATCGCCTCATTCACACACAGTCAAACCAAACCTTATTCAGACACCTTCAACATTAATCACATCATCAGTTTATTCTCTATAAGTTAGAAAATAGTAATAAAATGAGTTAAACTGTGTCAGAACAAACTCATCTTGATAATATCTTTGATAGAACGATCATGTAATGAATTCAGTTGAGTAGCTGTCAGCTGTTAAATTTAAGAACACAATTAGATAATCCCAATTTAGCTCCAATTACCAAGAAATGCTTCATTTTATTCAGTCGGTGTAAAAAGATCGCATCAGCAATTGCTCAGATCTAAGTGTCTGGATGTTTTATTTTACTGCTAGTCCACTATATGAAGACTTTTTGTGTATAAATGTCACCGTTTACTTTATTCTGCTATCTTCACTTACATAAATTAACTATAGTGTCATGCACCGACTAGTAAAATAATATCTGGTGTCTGAATAATTTATTATATTAAAGGGACAGTTCACCCAAAAACTCATTCACTCAGCATCAAGTAGGTTTGTTTTGCTGAACACAAAGGATTTTTTTTCCTACTATGGAAGTCAATGGTGTCCCAAAACACCTGATTACAAACTTTCTTCAGAATATCTTCCTTTGTGTTCAGAACAAACAAACTTAAGGCTGAGTGCATGATTTTTGGGTGAACTGTCCCTTTAAATACATTCACAATGACTTGTGGTTCTTTCATAAATCGATCTGCATTGAAGTTAGATGAAAAGTCAACTGATTCCTTTATTGTCATTGAAACATGTTTGTTGGTAAACACCTGCAGAGTGAAGGTGGACCGGCCGCAGGAAGTGGTCACAGGAAGTCCCACCGTCATCAAGATGCTGGTGAGTTTCTACCGTCACGCTCGCGGGCAGAACGCGCTGAAGGACGTCCTCGGACCCGCCATCAGAGACGTGCTTCAGGACCGAAGCCTCAACATCCGCAGCGACCCTGTGGAGATCTACAAGAGCTGGATCAACCAGAGCGAGAGCCAGACGGGGCAGAAGAGGTGCGTGTGCCACACACAGCTACATCCGGTTTCAGTTCAGCTTTACTCCTTAATCACGTTCTGTACACGCAATTCACTCGAATACGGGAGTGACAACCGCATTTACAGTAATTACATGCGGTGTGAACTCAACTACACGAAAAAAAAAATTTATTGAGTTGGCCAACTTAAATTTACAGTGCTGTAAAAAATAAGTTGTTGCACTTATTTTTTAGGAGATTTTTGAGTTTTCTTTTTGTTGTATGTAACTTGTTGAAAAATCTGCTGAAATGGTTGCCTTAATTGTTTAGTTTGCTCAACTTTTTTTTTTTTTTACAGTGCTGTAAAAAATCAAGTGTTAGGCACTTTATGGATTTATTAAAATGGTCTGTTGTGTGTGTGTCTCTGTGTGTGTGTGTGTGTGTGCGTGTGTGTGTGTGTGTGTGTGTGTGCGTGTGTGTGTGTGTCTCGTGTGCGTGTCTCTGTGTGCGCGTGCGTGTCTCTGTCTCTGTGTGTGCGTGCGTGTGTGTGTGTGTGTGTAGTTGTTTGCCGTATGAGGTGAGCGTCGAGGAGGCTTTGAGTCATTCTGAGGTCCAGCAGAGGCTGAGCATCTCCATCACTAACCTGAAGAACCTGACGGAGCGCATCTTACACGCCATCATCAGCAACACACACAAACTACCGTATGTATCACACACACTACTGACAGAGTCTGGAATATGCTTTTGAAAAAGGCTCTTCTGCTCACCAAAGCTGCATTTATTTGATCAAAATACAGTAAAAATTGTGAAATATTATTGCAATGTAAAATAGGTGTGAATATATTGTAAAATGTAATTTATTCCTGTGAAGCAATGCTAGTCTTCAGAGAAAAGTCACCTTTATTTCTATTATTTGTTTCTATTGTGCTCTATACAATACAGAGTCACATGATCAGTCGGATTCAATCAATATTAATAATGATTATCATCAGTTATAAAAACTTTCAGGATTTGATCAAATAAAAAATGGTAAAGTAAAAAAAAAACATCTTTCCTTTTCACACAAAAATGTGATTAATAATAAAAAAGATAATTATATACAATTGTTATAATTAGTGAAAATTATTTTGTTCAGTTTGCAAGAATTTATTAAAAATACCCCAAATATTACCTCAATTTTTAAGAAAATTGCAGGACATTAGTTATGTTTGGGCTGCAAAAATCTGAAAAACATTAAGTGAAACCCTGGCGGGACTGGAATATTAGATGAGACAAATTAATATTACTGTTTCTCTCAAATTAATTTATTTTTAAATATTATTCCTATACAACCATATTGTAAAATGTAATTTATTCCTGTGATGCAATGCTGAATTTTCAGCATCAGCGCTACAATTGTAACGTGTTATAATTAATGCAGTCAATCACTGAAGTTTCATTAGTTATGCACAAACAATATATTGTATTTTTACTATCACTAAAACAAATGATATGACTCTGTGTTAGACGACATGCTGTTTTTCACAGATGTTAAATCTTGTGTCCGAAGGGTTAGACGTGTTCACACACTCGTGATGTACCTGTGTGTGTCTCAATCAGGTACGGTTTGCGTTACACTGCTAAAGTGCTGAGAGACGCCCTGCGGGAGAAGTTTCCTCAGGCCGGGGAAGACGAGCTGTACAAGGTACGACTATCAAACCTTAAAAAAGAGAATCAATTGTTCATTTTATTTATAAATAATACATTGCATATATATATTTGAATACTTGAATTATTTGTAGAAAAACAAATCTGGAATCTGAGGGTGCAAAAAAATCTAAATATTGAGAAAATCATCTTTAAAGTTGTTCAAATGAAGTTCTTAGCAATGCATATTACTAATCAAAAATTAAGTTTTGATATATTTACGGTACAAATATCTTCATGGAACATGATCTTAATATCTAATGATTTTTGGCATAAAATAAAAATCTATAATTTTGACCCATACAATGTATTGTTGGCTATTGCTACAAATATAGCTGTGCTGCTTATGACTGCTTTTGTGCTCCAGGGACACATATTTTTATTATATATTTCAAATGTACAAATAACTCTTTGATGTGTTTATTGTGTGTGTGATCAGATCGTGGGTAACCTGATCTACTACCGCTACATGAACCCTGCGATCGTGGCCCCGGACGGCTTCGATGTGGTGGAGCTCGGGGCCGGTTCTGCTCTGCTGCCGGGTCAGAGGAGAACACTGGGGTCCATCGCCCGCATCCTGCAGCACAGCGCCGCTCTCAAACACTTCCACGGAGACTCAGCACACCTGAGAGCTCTGAACGAGTACATCACACACACTCACAGCCGCTTCAGGTGAGGGACACACACACACACGCTCACACACACACACACTCACAGCCGCTTCAGGTGAGGGACACACACACACACACTCACTCACACACACACTCACTCACAGCCGCTTCAGGTGAGGGACACACACACACTCACATCACACACACTCACAAACACACACACAGCCACTTCAGGTGAGGGACACACACACACACACACACACACACACACAGCCGCTTCAGGTGAGGGACACACACACACACACAGCCGCTTCAGGTGAGGGACACACACACACTCACACTCACAGCCGCTTCAGGTGAGGGACACACACACACTCACACTCACAGCCGCTTCAGGTGAGGGACACACACACACTCACACACACACACACACTCACAGCCGCTTCAGGTGAGGGACACACACACACTCACACACACACACTCACAGCCGCTTCAGGTGAGGGACACACACACACTCACAGCCGCTTCAGGTGAGGGACACACACACACTCACAGCCACTTCAGCGCTGCAGGTGACAGCACACACACACACACTCACAACCGCTTCAGGTGAGGGACTCACTCACTCACACACACACACACACACACACACACTCACAGCCGCTTCAGGTGAGGGACACACACACACTCACACTCACACACTCACAGCCGCTTCAGGTGAGGTACACATACACACTCACAGCCGCTTCAGGTGAGGGACACACACACATCACACTCAGACACACACACTCACAGCCGCTTCAGGTGAGGGACACACACTCTCACACACACACACTCACAGCCGCTTCAGGTGAGGGACACACACACACACTCACAGCCGCTTCAGGTGAGGGACACACACTCACACACACACACACACACACTCACAGCCGCTTCAGGTGAGGGACACACACACATGCACTGACAAACACACACTCACAGCCGCTTCAGGTGAGGGACACACACACACACACACACACAGCCGCATCAGGTGAGGGACACACACTCACAACCGCTTCAGGTGAGGGGCACTCACACACACACACTCACAACCGCTTCAGGTGAGGGACACTCTCACCACACACACACTCACACAGTCACAGCCGCTTCAGGTGAGGGGCACTCACACACACACACACTCACAACCGCTTCAGGTGAGGGACTCACTCACTCACTCACACACACACACTCACAGCCGCTTCAGGTGAGGGACACACACACACTCACTCACTCACACACTCACAGCCGCTTCAGGTGAGGGGCACTACACATACACACTCACAGCCGCTTCAGGTGAGGGACACACACTCACACTCACACACTCACAGCCGCTTCAGGTGAGGGACACACACTCTCACACACACACACACACACACACTCACAGCCGCTTCAGGTGAGGGACACACACTCACTCACAGCCGCTTCAGGTGAGGGACACACACTCACACACACACACTCACAGCCGCTTCAGGTGAGGGACACACTCACACACACACACACACAGCCGCTTCAGGTGAGGGACACACACACACTCACAGTCGCTTCAGGTGAGGGACTCACATCTCACTCACACACACACACACTCACAGTCGCTTCAGGTGAGGGACACACACACACACACTCACAGTCGCTTCAGGTGAGGGACACACACTCACAGCCGCTTCAGGTGAGGGACACACACACACACACTCACAGTCGCTTCAGGTGAGGGACACACACACACACTCACAGCCGCTTCAGGTGAGGGACACACACACACACACACTCACAGCCGCTTCAGGTGAGGGACACACACACACACACTCACAGCCGCTTCAGGTGAGGGACACACACACACACACACTCACAGCCGCTTCAGGTGAGGGACACACACACACCACACACACACACACAGCCGCTTCAGGCGAGTGACACACACACACTCACACACACTCACAGCCGCTTCAGGTGAGGGACACACACCTCACTCACACACACACACACACACACACTCACAGCCGCTTCAGGTGAGTGACTGATATCAGAGGAGCAGCTCAGAACACACACTTCCTGTCTCAGCGCTCTGTTGTCTCCTGCTACAGGAAGTTCCTGCGCGCTGTGTGTGACGTGCCGGAGCCGGAGGAACGCTTCAACATCGACGAGTATTCAGAGACGCTGATCCTCAACAGACCCGTGATCTACATCTCCATCAGTGAACTCGTCAACACACACCGAGTCAGTCTGCTCGTCTTAGATCACGATACTCAACCAGTTATGAGTATGAGATATATCATGTTTATGGAAACATTAATGTATAGTACTAAAAATAGTAATTGTCATTATGACACTTTACACACTAATAGTAGCATTGACTTGCATATTTTTTTCATTTAAATAATCATGAACACTGCAATTAAACAGCTTCATTAATAAATGTTATACTATTTTATCTATTGTTTTAAATTCAAAAACAGCCATTCAGAAATTGCATTAATTTTCACAAGCTTCAAGTGCGCAAAAATTGCTTTTTATTTAATTAGATGTCAATAATGCACCAAAAACTAGTTTTTTACCAAAACGGAAATTAAAGTTGATATACATGTGTGTTTGTGTGTGTATATTTATATATATTATTTGATTGGGTTTATTAATTAATAATCAAGTTTATTTCTCAAATAATAAATTGAGTTGCATGTAAATATTTAAATTGCAATATAAAAAAAAAAAATAAGGTTATAATTGTTTCTGCTCTTATTCATTGTTGAAATAAACATTTAAAGTTGCTGCAATAAAACAATATTTTTATGCAAGATTTCTTAAAAACATGCATTCAATAATGAAAACTGGTAGTAATATGAACTTCTAAAATAGTGCATACAGTATATTTACCAAAACACCCCTAAAAATAATGTACAAATATTCTGAAACTGAATAAATGTTTTGCAGAATATTTTCAGTTGCTGTAATTTCGGTGCGTCGCTAAAATGAGTGAATTTGACTTCACTTAATATCTCATCAGATTCAGTTTAGACTGTAAAATGATATTCATAAATTGTGTAAATGTGTTTCTTTATGCTGTGGTGCTGGAGGTTATGTTTGTAATTGTTTATTGTGTACTGCACTCGGTCCGTTTACTACTTAAAGTAATAGTAACTGAACCAGTGTCACTCAGTATGCAGTGATCCAGATTCCAGATTATCAAATATTGTCCAATCATAACAATTACAGGAAACATAAACAGGAAATATTATTTATTCAGCTTCCAGATGATGCATACGTCTCAGACCCTTATGACTGGTTTTGTGCTCCACATTGATTTGATAAATATGGATGTTTCTCTCGGAGCAGCTGCTGCTGGAGCATCAGGATTGTCTGTGTCCCGATCCGTCGGATCCTCTTCAGCAGCTGCTGCAGGATCTGGGCTCGGTGCCGTCCGTTCAGGACCTCGTAGGTTCGTCACGCTCCACGTTCATTTGCTCTGTACAAAGCCCAGTACATAAGGTGTGCGTGTGTGTGTGTGTCTGTCTGTCTCTGTGTGTGTCTGTCTGTCTCTGTGTGTGTCTGTCTGTCTCTGTGTGTGTCTGTCTGTCTCTGTGTGTGTCTGTCTGTGTGTGTGTGTGTGTCTCTGTCTCTGTGCGTGTGTCTCGGTCTCTGCGTGTGTCTGTCTCTGTGCGTGTGTTTCTGTCTCTGTGCGCGTGTTTCTGTCTCTGTGCGCGTGTGTCTGTGTCTGTGCGTGTGTCTCGGTCTCTGTGCGTGTCTCTGTGCGTGTGTCTCGGTCTCTGTGCGTGTGTCTGTCTCTGTGCGTGTGTGTCTGTCTCTGTGCGTGTGTGTCTGTCTCTGTGCGTGTGTCTGTCTCTGTGCGTGTGTCTGTCTCTGTGCGCGTGTTTCTGTCTCTGTGCGTGTGTCTGTCTCTGTGCGCGTGTTTCTGTCTCTGTGCGCGTGTGTCTGTCTCTGTGCGCGTGTGTCTGTCTCTGTGCGTGTGTCTGTCTCTGTGCGCGTGTTTCTGTCTCTGTGCGCGTGTTTCTGTCTCTGTGCGCGTGTTTCTGTCTCTGTGCGTGTGTCTGTCTCTGTGCGTGTGTCTGTCTCTGTGCGTGTGTCTGTCTCTGTGCGCGTGTTTCTGTCTCTGTGCGCGTGTGTCTGTCTCTGTGCGCGTGTGTCTGTCTCTGTGCGCGTGTGTCTGTGACTGTGTGCGTGTGTGTCTGTCTCTGTGCGTGTGTGTCTGTCTCTGTGCGCGTGTGTCTGTGTCTGTGACTGTGTGTTTCTGTGACTGTGCGTGTGTGTGTCTGTCTCTGTGCGTGTGTGTGTCTGTCTCTGTGCGTGTGTGTGTGTGCGTCTGCGTGTGTGTGTGTGTGTGTGTCTGTCTCTGTGCGTGTGTGTCTGTCTCTGTGCGTCTGTGTGTGCGTCTGCGTGTGCGTCTGCGTGTGTGTCTGTCTCTGTGCGTGTGTGTCTGTCTCTGTGCGTGTGTTTCTGTGACTGTGTGTGTGACTGTATGTGACTGTGTGTGTGTGTGTGTGTGTGTGTGTGTGTGTGTGTCTGTCTCTGTGCGTGTGTGTCTGTCTCTGTGCGTGTGTGTCTGTCTCTGTGCGTGTGTGTCTGTCTCTGTGCGTGTGTTTCTGTGACTGTGTGTGTGACTGTATGTGACTGTGTGTGTGTGCGCAGGAGAGGGACATCTCAATCCTTCAGATCCAAACGTGGAGCAGACTTTGTCTAAGATGGAGGTTTCTCTGACCCTCACCAGCAAGTTTGACGTGTTTAAGAGCTCTGATGATAAGTCTGACGCGCGGGGGGTCCTGCTGAGGTGAGCTGCGTCTGTCTGTCTGTCAGCTGCTGTTCTGATGATGATGATGATGAAGAGTTTGGGCTGATTGCCTGTCTGGTTGTTCTTCAGCACTAAGCAGCTGATCATCGATGTGATCAGAACACAGGCTGGTGACACACTCAGTGACGTGCTGCGAGACTCCGCCTCCAGAGATCAGGTACAGATGACTCCGCCCACACACACACCTCTATTGTCCCATTTTTATTTTAAGTTAGAGAGCCGAGATGGGCAGCTTCGGTCCTGTAGCGGACAGTCCTGCAGAATTTAGCTCCAATCCTAATCACACACACCTGCCTGAAGCGTTCTAGAGATCTCGAAGACATTGATTAGCTTCTTCAGGTGTGTTTGATTGAGGTTGGAGTTAAACTCTGCAGGACCAGTTCCCAGCTCTGGGTTAGAGGAGAGAATATACCGTTTGTACCATATCAAAATCACTACATCTATGGATAATCCCCATAAAACTCAACGCTGTGTGTGTGTGCGTCTCTGTGTGTGTCTCTCTCTGTCTGTGTGTGTGTGTGTGTCTCTCGTGTGTGTGTGTGTGTGTGTGCGTCTCTGTGTGTCTCTCCGTGTCTCTCTGTGTATGTGTGTGCGCGTCTCTGTGTCTCTCTCTGTGTGTGTGTGTGTGTGTGTCTCTGTGTGTCTCTCTCTGTGTGTGTGCTGTCTCTGTGTGTGTGTGTGCGTCTCTGTGTGTCTCTCTGTGTGTCTCTCTCTGTGTGTTTGTGCGTCTCTGTGTGTCTCTCTGTGTGTGTGTCTCTCTGTGTGTCTCTGTGTGTGTGTCTCTCTCTGTGTGTGTGTGCGCGTCTCTGTGTCTCTCTGTGTGTGTGTGTGTGTGTGTGTGTGTGTGTGTGTGTGTGTGTGTGTGTGTGCGTCTCTGTGTCTCTCTCTGTGTGTGTGTGTGTCTCTCTCTGTGTCTCTCTCTGTGTGTGTGTGTGTGTGCGTCTCTCTGTGTCTCTCTCTGTGCGTCTCTGTGTGTGTGTCTCTCTCTCTGTGTCTCTCTCTCTGTGTGTGTGTGTGTGTGTGTTCAGGAGGTGCAGCACGGCTGGATGATGCATCAGCGCGCTCGGAGAGACGCACAAACACCAGAGAAGATGAAGCGGAACCAGTCGCTGATCGCAGACGGGAACCTGACGTTGGAGGAGAAGAAGAGGAAGATCCAGAGGAACCTGAGGAGACTCGAGGCCATCGGGACCCTTAGCCCCCCCGACACACACACACAGATCCTGCAGCTCATCGCCAAGGTACCCAGAGTCGTGTGTGTGTGTGTGTGTGTTGACTGTCTATGTGCATCTGGCTTGTTTATGGAGGATTCTTACTGCTCTAAGACTCTAAAATATCAGTCATTGATATCGACCGTTGAGAGCCTTGGGTACAAGTGCCAGCTTATTGTGCTAGTGTTTGGTAGTCTGGGTCATGTACACAGGCTGGCGATCCGTGGACTTTGCATCGGGGGGCTATCTAAAACAAAATACTGCTCAATCTCAGCAACTATAGGAAGCATGTTTATTTGGAAGAGGCGATGTTTCCTGTACCCTTAGAACTGTAGAATCCATAACAATGTGCTGATCTGTTTTAATCTGTTGGATTATTCAAAAAATTTGATTCCTAATGAACTTTAACTTGTAATGTGGAATCAAATAAAGTATATATAAATGTGTGCGTGCGTTCTGCTCTGTGTGTGCGTGCGTGCTGATGTTATGCTCTGTGTGTGTGTGTGTGCGTCCTGCTGTCTGTGTGTGTGTGTGCGTGCGTGCTGACGTTATGCTCTGTGTGTGTGTAGGACATCCGTCATCAGCGTGTGTATCGTCAGAGGCGTCAGGCGGAGCTGGTCAAACTCAAAGAGACACTGAACGGCCTGCAGTGCAAGAGCTGCTTCCACTCAGAGCAGGTGGATTATTACAGCCAATACATCCACACCTGCCTGCAGAACCTCACCAACAGGTACAACACACACACACTCTCATTAACACACTCACTTGTGCACACACACACATGCACACTCTCATACACACACACACACACACACACACTCATTAACACACTCACTTGTGCACACTAGGGGTGTAACGATTCGTTTTAACAACGATTCGATTCGTATCACGATTCGTGGTTGTCGATACGATACAAGGACGATATTGGTTCATTTAGAACGATACGATCCAAAACGATTCAGTGACTTGAAATCGATTCAGTAACTTTTTAGCCAAAAATTCAACCAGTGTGACTGAAATAAATACCTGGATACTGGACAGTGCAGGTGAAGTTTCCTAGATTACTGTTGTTTCTTGTAAGGGAATCAGGTATCAATTAATTATGGATATAAACAAACAAGTAAACAACAATTAATGGCAAATGCATTCACATTTTATTTGAATAAAGTGCAACAAACACTGTAGGTTGAATTAACAAGAAGTTAACCTTTTCTTCTCTCATTTTCAATATTCAATACATTTTCAATAAAAGTACAGTAAGTGCAACCAACATTTCAACAGTAGGTTTACCTGCTACATCTGCTTTTGTTTTTCAACATAAAAATATTATAATATTAATATCAAAAATAAAGTGCAACCAACATCTCTTCAGGTTGAATTAACAGTAAGTTTACCTGCTACTTTTGCTGTTGTTTTTCAACATAAAAATACAAATACAGTATTAACCAACATTTCTTCAGGTTGAATGAGCAGTGGCTGAACCTGCTACTACTCTCATTTTAATAAACAAACAATATTTAACAAAAGGTCAAGTGTAACCAACTACTCTTCAATGACTCTACAGATTTTTTTTTTTTTAAATATCAACTGATCAACATGATCTGGCCGCAGAACACTTCTCTGTGCGTTCACTATGTCGCCAGCAGTACTAAAAACTCGCTCTGCTGGCACACTGGTGCCTGGAATGCACAGGAAAATCTCCGTCTTTGCAAAAGCCAAAGTGTTTCCACACACTGGACCGCAATGGTGGCTTGATAATTTCTCGCTCGTCGACTTCTCCTCTGCCATCCGCCATGCTATGTTTTGTTGTCTTTGCGCTGCTGCTGGCGCGTGGCGATGACGTCACAGGTAGGCAGACTGAACCGAGTAACGTTTAACGCCTTTATCATTAAAAGACTAAGTGCTAAGAAAAAACAACCATATAAAGTCTGATGTGCTTAAATCCAATGCGTTATTTCCCAGTATCGATACAATCGATTGATTACCTTTTAAAACGATGTTAGATCGATATATGTCGTCCGGAAGGCCAACTTGCCGAGCACAGATCGATGTAGTTGGATCATATGAATATAAATCGATACATCGATGTAGTTGATGAATCATTACACCCCTAGTGCACACACATGCACACTCTCATACACACACTTACGCACACTCTCATACACACACACACACACACACTCATTCAACCTCATATACACACACACAACCCTACTCCTACAAGAAACTTTCTGCAATTTTAGATTTGCAAAAAAACGTAATTCTGTGTGATTTATAAGCTTGTTTCCTCATGGGACATTTGTACACTCACTCACTCACACACACACATATCAACACCTACCTGCAGAACCTCACCAACAGGTACAAGACACACACACATGAAGTGAAGGTGTGTGAGTGACGTTCTCTGTCTCTGTCCGTCAGTAAAGTCAATGGGAAGAAAGCGTCTGACAGTAAAGGGAAGAAGAAGGCAGCGACTCTCACGTACACCGCTGCTCGTCTGCATGAGAAAGGAGTTCTGCTGGAGATCGAAGACCTGCCCGTCACACAGTACGACACACACACACACACTCGATCCCATGCTCGATGCTGATTGGTCGATACACTGATTCCGAGCCTGAGTGAATCAGTCAATGACTTTGTGAGTCTTTTTGAAATAAATTAATATTTTCATATTCATCAAAGATGCATTAAATCGATCAAAGCTGAGAGTAAAGACATTTCTAATGTTACAAAAGATTTCTATTTCAGATAAACGCGGTTCTTTTGAACTGTCTATTCATCTGTGAATCCTGAAAACTCATTTCCACAGTGATAATGTTTCTTGGGCATATTATTATGATTTCTGAAGATCATGTGACACTGAAGACTGGAGTAATGATGCTGAAAATACAGATACATAAAAGAGTTTAACACACATTCACATAGAAAACCGCTGTTTGAAGTCACAGAAGAGCCTCGTTCACAGTGTTGGTTCTCGACCTGTCTGCAGGTTCAAGAACGTGATCTTTGACATCGCTGGCGGCGAGGAGCACGGCACGTTCCTGGTGAAGGCTCGGTTCATGGGTGTGGACATGGAGAGGTTCCCGCTCAAATATCAGGTGAGGTTCTCCTGCTGCAGATGCTGTGAGCGTGTTTGATGGGAAGCTGAGCAATAAGCCGTGTTTGTGCAGGATCTGCTGCAGCTGCAGTACGAGGAGGTCTCCGTGATGAAGATGTTTGATAAAGCCAAAGTCAACGTCAATCTGCTCATCTTCCTCCTCAACAAGAAGTTCTTCAACAAGTGACGTCGATATTATTACACTTGACATTTATGACTGGTTAGATTCATGACACTATCATATACCATATATATATATTCAATTATGAATCATGTGCTTTTATAACGAAGCTTTACTTTATTCGAGTGAGTCACAGAAGATGTTACGAGGACACTAGTTATCCGGCGATCGTTAGCGCTCATTAATGCTCTTTTACTGGAAAGTGTCTCAAACTAATAAGTGTAAATATTTTCTCTTTTGAAATCTTTTCTCTTCCTCTCGTCTGTTTTATGAGTGTCCAGTTACTCTTTTAATAAGCTGGGGTTTCTTATTGACAATAAAAGGTTTTGCATGAATAAACAGTGTTTGTGTCTCATTGTGCATGTTTTGTTCAGTGAGTAATATTTTTATATTTAATCGCATCATATAATCATTGCATTAATAGTGTTCACCGTGTGTTTGATTGCGTGTAATTTGTATTAAAATGCATGATTTTTACTGTACATTTCTGTCATAGTCACCTCTAATAACCTGCTCCTAAATATAATGTGTATATATATAATATATGTATAATTTATAACTTCATATTTTCTGACAAGCTGCTTTGCAACGATTGGTATATAGTGAATCTTGTATATTTCTGGCAGGTTTTCTGCCGTTATATTGGACTCGAGGTTGTTTGTCGTGATGTTTGATGACCCGAAGGATCAGATTTGGCTCAGTTTGATGATGTTTGGCTTTATGATTATGAATATGG
>CM049823.1:35149408-35166908 GCA_027422435.1 Schizopygopsis pylzovi | reverse complement strand
CGCAGATAAACATGCCTCTAATTTATCTCCAATACAATAGGAATGAAGTTGGTTAAATTGTGATTAAGATGATTGACAGGGCAGTTTAAAGGATGCACATAACTCGGCAACAAAGCGTCCGTTAAAAACACAAAAGTGCAATGCATGCTGGGAAATTGAGCAATACTGTTCAATGTCAAATTTTGGGTAAGACTTTATTTAGACAGTCTACTAACAGTGAGTAACTACATGCAGTCGTTATAGTATTAGACTTAATATCGTCTAACACACAACATACTGAGTATGAGAAACTTTAGTATACTCAACTAACCCTAACCCTACCCTACTGAGAGTTAGTAGACATGTAGTTACGTACAGTTAGTAGAGTATCGAAATGAAGTGTAACTTTATTTAGCTCTATGTTGAAAAGTTGGGAGAACTTCTGGATGTGTTGTGAATACTCGAGTATCTAAGTGAGGTAAACAAATCAACTTTAGAGTATTTTTGTTCGGTTCACACAATAAAATGAAACTAACTTCTAATAAAAATTCTTTGTTCAAAAAAAAGTAGGACTTTCCGAAAGTTGTGTAAGGCTATGTTCACACTTGACGTCGTTTTACATTATAATCCTACGGAGTAAACAGTGTATTCAAAAGAGTCCCGAGCGCTTTTTAAAACAACACGCCGGCGTCTTTACTGCAGCTCAGAGCGTCTGCTCATGTTGAGAAAAGCTGAACTTTTCATGTTTTTGACTGCTGACCAATGACAAGCGAGATCGTAGATCTAGTTTCGGTTCGTATGAAACCGTGCATCGTCCCGCCCGAGCTCCTGGACTCAATAGTTGGAAGCGAGAGATCTCGATATTATTTGGGATTTTTTGGATAACGATAATTAGACGATATTTTGGCGAGTGTGTTATTGTGCTGATATCTGAATACCGTGCACAGCTGCAGTTTATGATATTCTTCATATTCTGTGTGCTCGGTTCACATCAGTGATAAATCAATCTTTTCATTTAAGTTTAAATAGATTTTTAACATTTTGTTTCTAAAAGTGTACATCTTTTGAGTCAAATTGTTACATTTAATCAGTCAATTAAGATAATACACATTTAGGCTGTTACTAAACACATTAAACCAGTATCATCAACATTAATCTCTGCAGAAGCTGCATCTGAAGATGTCTGTACACACGGTTTAATGCAGCGCAGAAGGACATGGAGTGCTTTAACCAGTTACAAGTGCATCATTTGACGTTTTAAACATAAAACATTGAATACTGATATTTAAAATTATTTAAAAAAATTTAAATAGACTTTAAATGTGAAATTAAATCGCCAGCAGGTGGCAGCACGTCACTGTTAACAAGTGAGTCCTTGCGACTGAACCGAATCATTTAAACGATTGAATCATTTAACAAGTGAGTCACTACGACTGAACCGAATCATTTAAACGATTGAATAATTTAACAAGTGAGTCACTACGACTGAACCGAATCATTTAAACGATTGAATAATTTAACAAGTGAGTCACTACGACTGAACCGAATCATTTAAACGATTGAATAATTTAACAAGTGAGTCACTACGACTGAACCGAATAATTTAAACGATTGAATAATTTAACAAGTGAGTCACTACGACTGAACCGAATCATTTAAACGATTGAATAATTTAACAAGTGAGTCACTACGACTGAACCGAATCATTTAAACGATTGAATAATTTAACAAGTGAGTCACTACGACTGAACCGAATCATTTAAACGATTGAATAATTTAACAAGTGAGTCCTTGCGACTGAACCGAATCATTTAAACGATTGAATAATTTAACAAGTGAGTCACTACGACTGAACCGAATCATTTAAACGATTGAATAATTTAACAAGTGAGTCACTACGACTGAACCGAATCATTTAAACGATTGAATAATTTAACAAGTGAGTCACTACGACTGAACCGAATCATTTAAACGATTGAATCATTTAACAAGTGAGTCACTACGACTGAACCGAATCATTTAAACGATTGAATCATTTAACAAGTGAGTCACTATGACTGAACCGAATCATTTAAACGATTGAATAATTTAACAAGTGAGTCACTACGACTGAACCGAATCATTTAAACGATTGAATAATTTAACAAATGAGTCACTACGACTGAACCGAATCATTTAAACGATTGAATCATTCAGGAACGAATCACTGCAACTGAACCGAATCATTTAAACGGTTCATTGATTCATTCAGGAACGAATCACTCTCATGTTGTTCAGAGACGCAAAACAAACTTGAATAATCATTCTTAATGCATTTTAATCGACTGAACCATGCGGTGAAAGAACACGCTCTAAATGCGCGCGTGCACTGATTAACCCCTTCATCACCACGCAGGATAATAGTTGTTTTGTTGGGTTTTTCAATACTCAATATTGTCAAATTGCACATCGTTAAAACAGCAATTACTATATTATCGCAGACGATATATATCGCACACCCCTACCTCACAGTTTCCATCCCCATATAATGTCGCGTTCCCATTAACGTCTCCTCGTTGACTTCAAAACCCGGCATCACACCGCGGTATGCTACCGTTACATCTGTTGTCATATCAACAAAAAACGCAATTTGTAACCAAAACACCATTTTTTATTTGACTAAAAAGCTTTTTCCGGTCAAGAAGACGTCAAGTGTGAACACGGCCTAATGCTGAATGTCTTGATGTGTATCAGTGACGTGTTTGTTGTAGATCGTGGGAGCGGTTCTGCGAACACATTTCCTGAGCGGCCGCTTGGAGACGTCTTCTTCTCAGACCGCGAACATCGCCTTCATCGCCTGTAATGTTCTGGCGCTCGTCTTGTCTCTCATCATCCTCGTGACGTCGTGCTGCTGGTGCAGATCGGTAAATCAGTGTTTGTCTGGGACCCTGGAGCACAAAACCAGTCATGTGTAGCGCAGTAGACAACAACGCAGGCTTTTTTTAATGCCAAAAATCATTAGATCTTAAAATCATGTTCCATGAAGATATTTAGTACCGTAAATATATCAAAACTTAATTATTGATTATTAATATGCATTGGTAAGAACTTCATTTGAACACTTTAAAGATGATTTTCTCAATATTTAGATTTTTTTGCACCCTCAGATTCCAGATTTATCAAATATTGTCCAAACCATACATCAATGGAAACATGATTTATTCAGCTTTTTCACATTATGCATGCATCTCGATTTCTCAAAATGGACCCGTATGACTGGTTTTGCTCTCTTTTGAGATGTATGACGCCTGCATGAGATGCTCATGTGTCTGTGCTGCTTCTCCAGAGAAAGCGTCTGATGGTGATCCACATGAACGCAGCTTCGCCAGACGCCGTGGATTATCCAGAACTTTCCCCCCCGGCCTATAGTCCGGTTCCGTCTTCAGAACCGCCGGCCTACGAGGTGTGTATGAGTCATTCATTATCACAGAGCCGAATCATCTCCAAGTCCTCTTTTAAACCTCTGGAGCTCAAACATGACATTTGCACATTTCAATGAAACAGATATACTATAATTTTAGATTTTATGATTTTATAGCGCTTATTACCCGTGAATCACTTTTTGAGCGTAGACCTGAAAACGAAGTTTAACTTAAGATGTTATCAGATTTAAGAAAGTTGGGGTCTTTGGGAAAAAAAAGCTGATCATTGATGAAGTGAGAGTTTGATGCACAAAAAATACTATTTTCAAATATTAAATATGTATTTTCCAAAACATGCTTTACTCAAAAACTGTGAAGATCTCAAAGTTTATTTAAACGAAATTTGAGGTTATCACAATTTTTTTTCATAAAAATCACAGTAAAAATTGTATTTGGGTGCAGTACCAAACATCTCCACTAGATGAAATTAATTTTTCAATAATTTCCATTTTTTTCAGAGCCATTTAACCATTAACTTTATTTTTTGTGTGTTCACAAAAGTCCCAAACCTTTACCAAGTTTTATTTTGATGAACTAAAAAAAAAATAAAATAATAATTGTCAAAAATGACCCAAGGGCACTAAAGGGTTAAAAAATGATTTTTAAAGCATCCCAGCATGCACCTGATGAAGTTTACAATAATGCATTTGGAAGATGAAAAACGAAATTTTACTTAAAATGTCATCAGATTTAAGAAAGTTGGGCTCTTTGTAAAAAAGCTGATTATTGCTGAAGTGAAAGTTTGATGCACCAAAAATTGAACATGCACAAAAAATACAATTTTCAAATATGAAATATGTATTTTCCAAAACATGTTTTACTCAAAAAACTGTGAAGATCTCAAAGTATATTTAAACAAAATTTGAGGTTATCGCAAAAAATAAATCAAAATCACAGTAAAACTTTTATTTGGGTGCAGTACCAAACATCTCCACTAGAGAGATTTTAATTTTTCAATCATTTCCAGTGCGAAAATTTCAAGTGTGATTAATTTTTTTCAGAGCCATTTAACAATTAATTAAATTTTTGTGGGTGTTCACATAAGTCCCAAACTTTAATCAAGTTGTATTTTGATGAACTAAAAAATTATGTAAAAAAAAATCTGTCAAAAAATGCTTTTTAAAGCATCCCAGCATGCACCTGATGAAGTTTACATTAATGCATTTGGAAGATGCTTTTATCCCAAGCAACATGCAGTGCATTTACCTTCCACATGTGATCAGTTCATGCCTCCTGGTGCTCCGACCCACTGTTTGAGCTCCAGAACGAGTGAACCTGTGTCTTATTTCAGCGTTTCCTCGCGGTGCTTTTACTCTGAAGTGAGTAGATGATGACCTGAATGTCTCTGTCGCTGCAGGAGGAGCGCCGCTCGACTCTTTCTGGCGTCTCGACTCAGAAGTGGGCCATGAGAAAATGGAAAGAAGAACTGCAGCGCAGCAGAAAACCCATCCAAGTCTGACCTTATATTCCAGATCAGTGAGATTTCTATGCTCTGAATAGAGCTTTAATGACTATCCGATCTCATAATGTCCACAGCGCTCAGTTTAAGACCCTTTATTAGTGTACTGTCTGTTATCATGACACTATTTTATCAGATGCACATCTCAGAACTTTCTGCATTTTATCTGAAATATGCTTTTTTATCATTTTGACCAATAACCTCATTAGAAGGTTTTAAAAGAGCAAAAAAAGTCACGTTCTTAAACCCGTGGCATTGTGAATATCTCCCTCAGTATTTTATCTAACCATCCTGAAATCAAGAAATGAAGTCTTGCTTTTCTTTTAAAGACATGTATTAATATGAAGGACGTTTATGGCGAATCAAAACTTGTTTTTGCTTTGAATGAAGTAGATTTTTATGTGTTGGACTTGTATTCTCCTCATGCTTTGAATTATAGAAATCATTGTATTCACGTTTAGGACATATTGAAGTATTGAGTTCCCTTTTATTTATTCCTTTAGTTTTAAAGTCTTACATTTACGTTCAGACACACAAGATTTGAGCATTATTCACGGGAAAGGAATACGATGAAATGCTGTTTAAATGTGAGTTTGGTGAGTATTCGGTATCAGGAGCTGTCTTTGCATGACTGAAAACAACCGCTGAGATATTATTTATGATATTTCTTCATTTATGTACAGTTAGAAAGTGCTTCTGCATTACCTCAAACTCACACGTTCGTCTTGTGTGCGATGTTAACTATTTAATGATGTTTTTTCCTTTCTTATGCACATTGTAAACCGTTTTGAAGGTGTGATATAAAGTTCATGTTTTGTTCTTAGTGTCTGGTTTCTCTCAGAAAGACCGTCTGTTACCGTTTCTCTCAAAACCTCTGAAGATGTTCGTTCTCCAAACTCTGGAAACCAGCCAATCGGGACCTTTTCATTCGAGTACACGTCTGAATTCAGTGGATGATTTCCCAAAAGTAACGGGTTGCTTTCATCTGATCCGTTTATGATCCGTTGGAGAAATTGCATGATCGTATTGAAATAATGATGATGTTAAATTCTATAAATAGACTATTCATAATTGAGCAGGACTCTCGCAAACTACACTGAAAAAAAGCTACTACGTTTTTTAATGTAAGTGGTTGCAATCAATTTATTTTATCTACATTTAAACAAACATTTTACTTGTTTATATATATATCTATATATATAGCTAAAATAGATTTATTGCAACCACTTACCTTAAAAAAATTTAGTAAATTAAATTAGTCTTTAGTTTTTTTCAGTGAAATGTAAGTCATGCAGTTACTTCAAAAATCATTAAACGCTGCTACTAATTTTTTTTAAAGGTATAATTTATTTTTAGCTACATAAAAAAAGAAAAATGCAAGTTAGTCAGCTACATGTGTTTATTTAAATATAGCTAAAATAAATTGCTTGCAATCACTTACCTTAAAAAAAAATTATTCTGTGAATTTTTTTCAGTGAATGGTTTAATTTGACGTCATCAAACCTAAGTTTGTATTTTAAAGGGATTTTAAAATGTCTTTTAAAGGGACAGTTCACCCAAAAATGAAAATTGCCATCATTTACTCAAGCTCAAGTCGTTCCGAACCTGTACGAGTTTTGTTGAACACAAAAATATATTTTGTAAACTATTTGTAACCAAACAATTGCTGGCAGCCATTGACTTCCATAGTATATAAAAACAGATACTATAGAAGTCAATGGCTACCAGCAATGGTTTGGTTACAAATAGTCTTCAAAATATCTTCTTTTGTGTTCAGCGGATGAAACAAACTCATACAGGGTTGGAACAAATATGATGAAAAAATATATATTTTTAGTGCACTGTCTCTTTAACCCCTTCAGTCCTGAATTATGTTCCAAGTTTCAGAAAAATGTAAAAGTACATTTTCCGTGATCTTAAGGCTTCCATAAATGAGACCAAATAATAATAATTAAAATTTCAACACTCTTTAATTTAATTTTGTTTTGTCCATTTCAATGGACATCAGGTCAAAACAGTTGTACTTCACAAACAACATACCAACATGAAATTAAAAATAAAATAACACAAATTGTTGGTCTTTCCTTGAAGTTTCTTCTGAAGGTCACAAACTTGAACAGTATAACATTTCAACTTTAATTTTGAGGTTTTTGTTTTATAGACTGTACATTGTTTATAGCAAACTAAACATCTTGGAAATCAAACAAGAGGTGTGATGCCAATGAATATCTCTATTTTTTGTGACATTTGCAAGAGGATCATGTATTGGATCTACATCTGCCTCATGCTCATAATCATCTCTGACTTCTTGATCCTGACTTTCCTCTGCCTCAATCTCAATTTCTTCCCCTACCATTGGTAACAGTGGCTCATCTCTGTCCTCCCCTGAAATTAATAGCAAAAACTGTCCCTTACAAAACAACTTCATAAAAGTGTTATATTCTAAGTTATTTTTAAAGAACATATTATGAGACCATCCAATATAATAGCATTCAATAAATTGAGGAGCATTTTAATTGCATGAAATGTATTAACTAACTAACTAACTAACTAACTAACCCTAATTTTCATTCTACACTCACCAACTGTTATAGATCTAGCATCATTTGCATCTCCATCTTCCTCATCACTCCGCATAATGTCAACATCTGAGATATTTCCATCAGCTATATGTTCAAGAACTTCAATAACTGTATAATCTGTGTATGAAATAGTTTCAACAATTTATTAGCACGTTAATATAGATTTTTTTATATAAGAAAGTAAAATCAGCATTACTGGAGATTTAATTTCAGTAACAGACGTTTGAACCCACTGTACATTATAATGGACAGATATATTAGAAAAAATCCTGATTTAAAGCTTGCAATTCTACAATCGTTTTTTAACTTTAATTAGTAAGTGCAATCCTTCTTTTTTATATACAATCTATGAAATATTGGCAAACATATCAATAAATGTGAATAAAACCATTGAAAGTGTTGCTTACTTCTGTGTTTGGAACGAAGTGCTGCCATGCTTCTCTTCAGCATAGTGGATTTTTTTCAAATTACAACAGGCAGAGCCTTACTGTCGTTTGATTGGATGACAAACGTCCAATTTCATGGACAGCAGGCTTTAACTTAGGTGAAATGCTCCAGAAGCAAAAAAAACATGAGCTGTCATGTGATGTCCATTTTAATGGACACAGGGTCCGAAGGGGTTAAGGGACTGGTCACATGTTCTTCAGGCTCCATACTGTGTTCTTACACTAGAGGTCAGTGCCCTCAACATTTAATAATGTACTTGATGCATATTTCTTCTGGATTCCGGTTCATATATAATAATCCACCATATGTTTCATGCAGTATTTTCCACGCATCCAGTCTATGTTCATAACTCAAGCATAATCTGCAGATCCATTCGCTTATTAATCTGAGCTAGATTTGCTGTATTGTGTTTTGTGTTATGATTTTTTTTGGTCACATTTTAGTTTAGGCACCAATTCTCACTAACTATTAACAATAAAGACTTAATAAATCTAAATAGAAAGCCTCAATAATCTCCTAATTTCTGTTTATTAATAAGGTTGCAGAATATGTGCTGTATATAAACAGCCAGTAATATGCATGTTAATAGACAACTAGTTAATCATGAGAATTATTGCCTAAACTAAAGTGTTATATATATATATACAGCTTATATATCTATAGTTGTGGAAAATGCACCAGTTTTCAAAACTCTTTGTTGAATTTCTGAATATTTTTTTCATTATATCATGCATACTTTTAATTAATAACACTATATTTAGAAGAAAAGAGATGTTTTTAATAATAAAAAAAACACACAGCAGTGGTTTTAATGCATATAACAGCATTTTCAAAATGACACATCATCTTACTTTGGACAGAAATTATTTGCTTGTGATTTTTAATAAATTACAAAAGGACCAAACTGATGAATTCAGTTTTGCAGTTGAGCACATTCCCACCGAAGCCGTCCGAGACTGGAGGCGTCTCTAGCTGCTGCAGAACGCGTCATGGGCGACGGTCTTGGCGTTTGATGAAGTGTTCCTCACACTTGACCGCGGGAGAGTTCTCCGCTCACGGAAACCCGCCGCCGTTTGCACACCACCGAGTAAATGCTCGGTTCCACAGAGTCTAGAGGTTTCAAAGACGCCGGTGTGTGCTCCGTCCAGGCCGCGGTCTGACTAAACGTGTTTCCTTCCCGTGATTTGTCCTTATCTGGCATGTGGTCGTCTGTGAGGTCCGTGGGACTCGGTCTGGGAGACCAGGGCAATCCAGACGCCACTTTTCTGGGGTACGAGCCCCATCCCGCGGTGACGGAGGCGAAGGCGGCGTCGGGATAGTAGCCCAGCGGGTGCGCGCTCTGCAGAGGTACGGATTTGAAGCTGTACGGTAATAACGAGCTGGAGTAATCGCCCTCGTATGCCGTCAGCTCCAGCGTGCTTCCACCGGTTTGCTGCACTGAAGTCACCAGCCACCTCTGCGCAGCTCCAGCGTCCTCCACCGGAGGAGAAAGCATGCTGTTAGTCTGCGAAACGGTCCGGTCAGGGTTATAAAGGCGGCTCGGGGTCAGATTGTTGACGAACTGATCCTGCAGAAACGGTTGCATGGTGTAGCGTGTGCGAGGTGACGGTGTGAGTCTTTCACGCTCTGAAACATCGGTGTACATCCTGAAAAATCAATGCAAATCAAATAAATAACAGTTCCTCAAAGAACCTTTTCCACCAAAGCAGTTCCAGTGCTGTTCAGAGCCTAGTTTTAAAGCGGTTCTTTGTCTTTCGACACCCAAAGCACCAGCTCCGAACCAAGAAAAGCGGTTCGTAAGTAGCACCAAAACATTGCTGGGCTAGAACGAAGAACCGCTTGCGTCAGGGTTACCGTGACCAACAAGACGAACAGAAACTTTGGACCGCCATATTTGAAATAGCAGCTAAACACGAACACGTTTGGATGCCGATGTAGGTTCACAGAGCAACATCAATAGCAACACAACATCCGCCGTTGTTGATAGTTTGTTTAGGGATGGATCGGCGCTGCGAGGACCGGTCGGTGCTGCGGGAGCGACTGGAAAGCACACGGCTCTTTGTGCTTCTGGATCGCTCTCGGTGCTTTAGTGTGTTGTGTGCTGATCGATCGATTTATCGGTCTCTGCGCGGCTCCGATGCACCTCGAACAAGCCTGTTGTGCCGCGCTAGTCAACCAAAACATGACTCGTATTGTGATCTAAGACCTGGCTCTGTATTATGGAAAAGCAACCGGTTCTTAAAGGACTCGCCAGTCCGAACCAACTAAGAACCGGCAAAAGCACTGGCTCTGAACTAGCACCTGGTTCCTGCTGGTGGAAAAGGGTATCAGTGAACGGTTCTTTAGTGGTTCCACACTCTTAAAAATAAAGCTTTCATAATGAGGTTTTCACCGTAACCTTTCAGTGAAAAGTTCATAAAAGAACCAGTGGTAACACTTTAGTTTAATGCTATTACATTTTAACTTGTACTTACTAAAATTATGCATAATTGCATGCAAGCCAAACCCTAGGTGCATGTAGTTAATTAATATTACTCGGTGCTTAAATGTATTATTAGACTGTAACAAGGACTCCTTAACATAGTGTGATCCAACCATTTATGTCAAGATTCAATGGTAGAAACGGTGGAACGTTTCTGTGGATGTTGAAGGTTCATCATTAAACCATCAATGCCAATAAATAATCTTTATTTATAAGAGTAACTGATTTGGGTTCCTCAAAGAACCTTTCCAGTGATCTCACTTCTTAAAAGAACCATTTAAAGGACTTTTAGTGGTTCCACGCTCTTAAAATGAAAGATTTCAAAGTGAGGTTTTCACAGGGTTCATTTCATTAAAGAACCATTTATTTCAAGATTTTAATTTTTTTTAGAACCTTTTGTGAAATGGAACCTTTTTATGGTTCTTCATGGAATCATCAATGCCAATAAATGATGTTTAATGAACAAAGTTCGGGAGGAGCGCGTCAGATACTTGGCCTAATCAAACACAAGTGGCACTCAATCAAGGTAATCAACACTTGGATATAAATACAGCTGACTTGCCTCCATTCATTTGATGGTTAAGCAGCACCACTTCTCC
The DNA here is from genome assembly GCA_027422435.1 of Schizopygopsis pylzovi. Lineage (NCBI taxonomy): Eukaryota > Metazoa > Chordata > Actinopteri > Cypriniformes > Cyprinidae > Schizopygopsis > Schizopygopsis pylzovi. Next base: position 35,155,899 of record CM049823.1, on the reverse strand, counting down.
ACCAATATCACTAGAATTCTCATCTCATCTGGGTTCGGGCCCTTCCCCAGGACCGCACGCCAACAACGGATTACCATACTCGCCAAATACGCATTACGTTTATCGGGCTAATATATGCAAGTGTGAAATCGTGAAAGAACCTTTATTTGTACGACGTAGAGGAACTGATTTGGGTTCCCCAAAGAACGTTTTTAAAAGCACCATGTTTTTCTTAGAACCTTTTGTGCATTGGAAAGACTCCCTGGATGTTAAAGATTACCATCGATGCCAATAAAGCAGCTTTATTTTTAAGAGAGTATGGTGAAATATCAATGGGAATAATATACTCACGAATCATAATTATCTCTAAAACCCTTTGCGAACGGATTGTGGTCGATCTTGAGTTGAGTGATCTAGAAGAAGAACACAGAAGTGAAGATCACTAACACTAATTAAGTGTGTAAAGTACACCTGTCTTGATTTATGGTCATACATCAGTGTTCTGGTAGGCCGTAACCGCAATGAACTGGTTCTCAGGAAAGGTGAAGATCTGAGTCTTAGAATCGCGTTCAACTCCGTCGTCCGAGACTTCAACGATGTGAAGCCTTGGTTGGTACTTGTGTAGAGACTGAAGGACGATCATCTAATTAAGAGACGTAAATGAGATGAAAACAGAACTGAAACCTCTATAGACTTTGTGCTATAGCTGCTAAAACGGTAACACTTTACAATAGTTGTAAACCTTAGTTAATGTATTAACTAACAATGAACAAATCATTTATTACACTATTCATGTTTGTTAATGAAAATACCGTTGTTTATTCATGATAGTTCACAGTGCATGAACTAATGCACAACTTGTGATTTTAATAATACATTAGTAAATTAACTAAGATTATTAAATGCTGTGGAAGAATTTTTAATTCTTAGTTAATGAGCTTTATTGTAAAGTGTTAGCACTAAAACTATTCTAGCACAAAACAGAGCCTAATGCACACCAACACAAATTATTTTAGCATCAGTAATTCATCAAAAAAAATGATATGCGTTATTTACCTGTGCAGAATTAGTATTTGCTCCTTTGTTGTTTGTTAGTTTGAGTTTCCCGAAAGATATTTCTTGTCTCATCCAATGAGCGCCGGTATTTGGCGATTCGGGGTGGACGAAAATCTTATTTCCTAGAATCACAAATGTAAATAAAGTAATAATCAGTTTCGGGGATAACGCATTACAAGTAATGCGAGTTACGTAATAATATTACTTTTTTCAAGTAACTAGTAAAGTAACACATTACTTTTTAATTTACAAAAAATATCTGAGTTTTTCAAAAAAGTGCACCGTGTGAACATGTTACTGTAGTTATAGACTAAATGTGAATGTGCATTAATTAATCACAAAAAACTGATTCAGTATTCATCAAAATGAATTAAAACTCAGAATATGATGCAAGCCTGCAATAATTAAATATGTTAAACACAAATGCATTCCATTGTATCAAATTAATCCCATTTTATTAACCGATGTGTTTGCTGATGACCTTTGATGATCCAGTTCAATCATACTAATAAGCAAAAATGACTTTACATTAACAATGGTACTTGATTGCTTTTTAATTGCTGAAGAGTTTTAAATGTTCTTCTGTACAGACGTGATTTACTCGTCCTTCAGTCTGAGGTTTATTCATTACACTTTTTGGTGTGAAAGGCTTTTATATTTGCTATAAATATAACTTCTTATATTAAAAACAAACAATCAAGCCCTGCTCATATTTAAAAAGTAACGCGAAAGTAACGCAACGCATTACTTTCCATAAAAAGTAACTAAGTAACATAATTAGTTACTTTTTTTAGGGAGTACCGCAATATTGTAACGCATTACTTTTAAAAGTAACTTTCCCCGACACCGATGATAATAATAATAATAATGGAGCATATTGAATATTCTTCAGTTCTCCGTACCTTGCATGTTATTGTCGGCTTTCCCGCAGGTGACCCATTTCCCGCCCTGGAATCTCCAGTGGTTCGGATCGGCTAAAACTATCTCCACGAACACGTTATAATGCGTCGTCAAACTCAAGCCGGTCATATTGAAGCTTAGAAACGGGAACATCCGCCTGTGCAACACACAAAACAAGGGATGAATGCAAAGTATTCTGTATTTTATCAATGAAATTATATAGGAAATTAACGTTTAGCTTATAAAGAGATTCTAATCTGAGGAGCATTTAAAAGCGTTTAAATCATCCTTGATTATCTAATGGCGCTATTTCAGGTATTTTTTTTTTATAAATAGTAGGCTTAACTATGTGATATATGTATAAACTGATCAATTAGGCTATATAGTTTCGCCACAACTATAGAAATACTAGCCTATTAGAGTATTTAAAAAGACCCCCATATAGCCCACGTGATATAGGCCTATTAAAATGCGTGATTATTTAAACAATCAGCATTATTAGCCAATAGTATTTCGATCAACTCCAAAAATATTTAAAACAACACAAGGGCGCGAACTGTTGCTATAGTAACTAACGCCTCAGTTCGGGATGGCGGTTATTTTTCCAGATCTAATACTTATATTATTTTAATCCTATCTCTCTTTGAAACGTTATTTCTGTAATAGGAATATTTAAAACGCTTTTTAAAGCCCCATCAACCAGCTGTTGTTTTCTTTAGAGCGCTCTTAAAATTAAATGTTGATTAAAAGCGTTACTACATTATTATGGAACATCTATAGCTTCAAAATTATTTACGACAACACAAACGCGTGTTACTGTTGCTATAGTAACACGTCAGTTAATTTCGCGCCAGGTTAATACTTATTCTTATGATATAAATATTGAAAACACATTTCTGTAATCTGAAACTCTTTTTAAGATCCTCTCAGGTTGTTTGTGATTTGGGCTACTGGTATATTTATTAAAACAAAACCGTTTATTTGTCTATTTACAGTTTACCATTATTAAAAAACATCTATAGCTTCAAAAAAGACATCAAAAGCGCGCGTTACTGTTGCTATAGTAACAGTCAGTTAATTTCGCGCCAGGTTAATACTTATTCTTATGATCTAAATATTGAAAACACATTTCTGTAATCAGAATATATCAAAACTATTTGTAAGATCCTCTCATGTTGTTTGTGATTTGGGCTACTGGTATATTTATTAAAACAAAACAGTTTATTTGTCTATTTACAGTTTACCATTATTAAAAAAACATCTATAGCTTCAAAAGTATTTAGTTCAACACAAACGCGCGTTACTGTTGCTATAGTAACATGCCAGATCCGGATCGCGTCGCGTTATTATTTTGCGCCAGGTAAAAATACTGTATATTAATTTAATCTAAATTCTATTTAAAACGTTATTTCTGTAATAATATTTTTTTAACTGTTTTTTTTTTAATCCCTTCATCCGGCTGTTTAAATAATGTCTATTTTGTATTTTAAAACATCTATAATAATAAAAAAAATGACTAGAATGGACGTTTCCCGTGTTCCCGCGCTGTTCGCTCCGCTCACCTGCCCTGTTTGGTGATGATCATCTCGGTTTGGTGCCGGTGGAATTTGAGCCACAGCGGCCGGTTGCACAGGTACACCTGAGCTCGGTGTCCCGCCCCGGACAGAGCCATGGAGCCGATACCGGAACCGGAGCTCTGGTACGAGTGGTAGCTGTTTCCAGAACCGTGTCCGAACTGATATCCCGCGCTGAAGTCGCCGCGTCCCGCGCACAGAGACTGGCAGAAGCCCGCGGAGGGAAGCACGGGGCCGTAGTGCAGCGACGAACCGGCGTACACGCCTCCGGTCTGGCTCGTGTACGGAAACAAGGAACACGGACTCGAACTCTCCTGCGTTTGCTGCGTCGAGCCCATCATGAAATAGCGATTGGACCCGAGCCCGTCGAGTATGTACCGGCCGCCGTTCAATAGTTCATCCTCACAAATGATCGGTGAAACTCTCCCGTTGTCCACCTCCGCGTCTGAACCGGATCCTTCCCCGGGCATGTTTGGGTGTTCTGTCGAACCGAACCCGAGGCTTGATAATGCGATCTCCGTCAGAGACTGTCGGGTCGCGGCATCACTGCAAACGACAGAATCAACCGGGTTTTCAGTCAAATCTACAGCAAATTCGATTTGTAAAAAATTTAAATATTATTTTTCTATAGGTTACATAAAATTGTTTAAAAATGCTTCACCTGAATTTCAGTCACAGATAGCGTATAGCGACATTGAGAACGTTTTTGCTTTTAGGGATCTGAAATAAAACAATTATCCATTGCAATTAAAATAATAAAATACAGTAATTGTATTTGTATTCATCATACTTTAGCTGTTCAATTAAATGTATTTGATTTAATCGCGAGGCGTTTATTAAGCCTATACATCAGATATTCGTTTTTAAAATACTTCCTAAATATCACTTTATTATTTTCTAATATGTGCAGGCAAGCAATATTATTTAATTACGTGTATAGCATTAATTAATTGAATATGTTATGTGCGCTATATTTACCGCTCCGTTAATGCCGGGTTTAATCGAATAACAAATAATAATATTTTTTATAAACATTAATCATACATAAATATGACGCTTTCGATTTTTAAAATTCATTATCAATATATATGCAATTAATACTTTATTATTCTCACGTGACCGTAAGCTTAATGTTTTCGATTTTAGCTAAATTCTGCTTTTAATGAATTAACAAAAAACAACCGTTTAATCCTAATAATTACCTAAATTCGTTTTTAACCAAGTTTATTGTAAAATAAGGTCCGTTTATTAATCTTTAAGTCTTATATTAAAACCTATTGCACAAACGAATTCTGCAAAAGTAACACAATAATTAATCTCTGACTTAAAATAACTGTATTTTTATAGCAATGACGCGTTAATTAGTGCTTCATTAGACATAAGTGAAAAATCCGTCTCGTGGTCGAATTATTCTTTTTATACATCTATATTTAAAAAAATATATTTTTCAGGGAATTTGTGCGTAAGAGAACAAAATTACGCCTATTGATTAATAAGGTTTCCGATAGACAATTAGACACATAAATATATATATTATATATCACTCTTAAGTGCTTTTCTAAAATTATTAAACCAAATAACAACATGATGGTAAATATCAGAGAGGATGGTTCCGTGACCAGCTTCTGGTTTAGATGCAAAATAACAGTAAATATCATGCGTTATTAAAACAAATATGAATAACTGACCAGCCTTGATCTCCTCCACTGATCGAGAACCGATGGCTCCGGTTGACCGGGGCTCCTGAGGGCCACTGACTCCGTGAACGAGGGAATGACCGACTGAAGCACCTGCCATGCTGCCGCTGTATTTATCGCCTCGGCTCTCGAGCGCCTCCTAGCGGCAGCGCGTGGCGGTGACTCCGGCGCTGTGCGTCACAAATATACAGCTTCTCTCGCTGTGTGTGTGTTTTAGCTCCATTACAAATGTCTTAAATCACTTTTTGTAGTTTTATAGCTACTCCGAGCACATTTTAATATCCAATATTATCATTTTGGGATATTGATATCTATTGAGTATAGCCTATGAAGTGAAAGCAAAACCAAACTGCGTGTCACACGTGGACTCATTTTAATATTTACTAATCTGAAAAAACAGGTTTTATGATTCTTTTGGATGTTTAGTTTGTGACAACATGCCCCGGTCACAGTGTGCTGTTCATGATGTCAGAGGTAAGAGATATTAAACATGTACCTTCCTTACAAGCACTTGAGCAATGAAGAGATGAATGGATGAATATTTCTGTTTTCACAGATATGATCAATGATGTTTCGAGGCTCTGTTTGCTCTTTAAATGATTAGAAAAGGTCAGTTTCTGACCAAATGCATGCAGCTGGAGTTCTCCGTATCAACATTGATTTGCCATTACAAAAGCTTTTACCGAGGGTTAGACTAGGCTTAGGTTAGGTTAAGCCTGGCTTAAGCCATATAGTGCACTTGGGGAATTTAAGTAAGGTGTAACACACTAATGCTGTGCATCTTGAGACTAAACAATAAAGTTATTTTAAGATCAGACAGTGCAAGTTTCTTTCAGCTCAGACGTGAATTTTAGTCTAGCTTAAACCTGGTCTATGAAACCAGGGGTTAATGTCTAAACATGAGCATTTGTGACTAAAGATATCATCATTTTGATCTTAATAAATCATGTTCAAGGGAGTTCGTGGCTTGACAGATTTGTTTGTCATGATGGCTTTTTTAATCATCTATTTCTCACACCGATATTCGATCCTCTAAAGATCCAAATCTGATGTATTTCTGAGTCAAAACCGCTGTGGCAGCACTTGGATTTGATCGGTTATGAAATTATGAGATGTGTCTCTATATGAGGGTGGTTGTAATATAAGAGGGACTGATGACGTCTGAGAAAGACAATAGAAAATATAATTTATAGAAAAGATATACAGTATAATGTTTACTGATGAATCGTTCATAATAAGGAACATGAGTGAAAGTACAGTAAATAGAGTGCATGAATTAAACACT
>CM049823.1:35139408-35146908 GCA_027422435.1 Schizopygopsis pylzovi | reverse complement strand
TATTTTCTGTTTCATCAAGTGATAAAATGAGAAATGCACCCCCCCCCCCCCCCACGCAGAAATGAATGCAATATTAGTGCATATTTAATTAGGTAATGATTTGTTTAGAACTTTAAATACAATTTTATTTTGCAATTCAATAATGTAATCAACTGAGAAAGTATGGTGATATATATTTTATTAATTTTTTTATTTAATTTAACTTAAAAAAATATTTTATTATTAATTTTTTATTTATTAATTTGTTTTATTTTTTTTATTATTATATATATATATATATTTTATTGTTATTATTTTGTTATTTATAATTATTTATATATTTTATTTTTATTTAATTTATTAATCTTTTATTTTTATTGTTATTATTTTGTTTAAGTTATTTACCTTATTAGTATCTTGTCTTAAAGGAAAAACGAGTTTATTTGTATAACTCCATTGGCAGATTTACTAATAGACTGATTTTCATTTTAAAGCATAAAAAGTAGGATCAATAAAAAAAAATGATGCTATCCATCTTATGCCATTTTGCATAATGTTTTTTGATTCAAGAATAATTTATATTTCTATTCCATCTACTTGTGTTCTTTCATTCTTTAATATATCTATTATAAAAACTGACCCTCTGACACCAAAGTTATCTATTAATTTTCTATTCTATTTATTGTAATTAAAATAAAAGTTAATAACTTGACCATCTAACACTAGATCTTTTCAGTCTACTTCTTATGCCTTCCATTTATTACAATGAACTCGTTACAGCACGTGCTCGTTGGTTGGTTTTGCTTCTATTGTCCTCATGGCTTCGGATAAAAGCATCGATGTTTAATACTAAGAAGATCATCATTTAGCCAGTATCTGCTGCATGCACTACATCTCCTCAGAACGCGGCGCACGCAGGGTTGAGGGATCGACTGAACCAGGAATGCATGAACGGATCCCATGCAAAGCTTGAATGCAACGCATAAGAAGCGTGAATGTCGTCTAGATGCTGCCAGCGCGTTAAGAGCAGCAGACAGTGGGGAGGTTGCTCAAATACTCGCGTCCCCTGCGCTTTCTTTTTGACACGTCTAAAGGGCCCTTTCTGTCACGATGCCACTCTTCCCTGTCGAGTCCAGGCGGGTGGAAAGAGCCTGTGACCTCGGCACCACGGTCTTGGCAGAGAGCTTTATCCCGAGCAGAAGGGCCGAGCCAGATACACGGCTATATGAGCATCAGATGCTCGAGGAAAGGCCAGTTCGGGTGGGTTTTCAGAACCGTCTTGCTCTCTTCCCAGAAACTTGGGTCAGTATTTGGACGCCAGAAGGTCAAGCCCCGTTTTAACCCTCCCTTTTCACATCCCCCCCGTGTCTATATTTATGGTCTGCTCCTGTCTCGTGTAAGGAGCAGCAGCAGGAGCGGACCGTCACATTTGGTCCCCAGCGTGGGGGCCGCTGGCGTCCAGCTTTCCCGCCGAGCCGCTCTTCTGCTTCTGTCCTCATTTGCATCTGCTAATTACATCCATTTTGTAACGAGCCTGTGACCTAGCACCCTTTGAGAGGAGCTTTATCAGCAGACATTCCGAGCCAGATAATGCTAATATGAATTAGATACTCAAAGACCAGTTCGTGTAAGGGTTTCAGAGTCTTCTCTCTTTCCAAAAACTGCGCATTCCCAGAATCAAGCGTTTGAACCCTCTAATTAACATCTGACTATATTTATGGTATTACCATAACTCGAAAGCACAGCAGGAGCGGTCCATTTAACGTTCGTCATATCGTTCCCTATTTCTTTGATCCAATTTCATCAGTAAACATCATTTGTACAGAAGATTTGCACAACCCAACAAGATGCGTTGATATTTTTAGTGTTATAACTTCATAACTCATTTTAATCTAGCAGAACTTTCGGAAGCCGTTTTTAATGTAATTACTAGATAATTATAACTGAAAGAACAGTGTCTCTAACGTTTTATATGTTACCTATTTTTGACCAAAACTACTCTTCTGTTATCTTTTATAAGGTTTATTTTTATAACCGAATATTGATATTTTTAGGGTTATAACCATAACCATAATATTCAGATATTTAGTTTTATTTTTGAATAACCTAATAAACTTAAGCACGTTCTCTAATTGTTATTTTTAGCTTTCAGTTTTATCAGTAAACTACTCTCATGTTATCTTTTATAAGGTTTATTTTAATATGTAATCTATACAGATGGTTATTGTTTTTATAACCTAAATTTGCATGTTAGGTTTTATTTTTAATAACCTAAAATATTCAGCATGTTCTAGGTGTTTATTTTTAATAACCTAAAATATTCAGCTTTTATGTTCTATTTTTGAACCAAAATATCTTTGTGTTTATTTTTAATAACCTAAAATATTGAGCATGTTCTAGGTGTTTATTTTTAATAACCTAAAATATTGAGCATGTTCTAGGTGTTTATTTTTAATAACCTAAAATATTGAGCACGTTCTAGGTGTTTATTTTTAATAACCTAAAATATTGAGCATGTTCTAGGTGTTTATTTTTAATAACCTAAAATATTGAGCATGTTCTAGGTGTTTATTTTTAATAACCTAAAATATTGAGCATGTTCTAGGTGTTTATTTTTAATAACCTAAAATATTGAGCATGTTCTAGGTGTTTATTTTTAATAACCTAAAATATTGAGCATGTTCTAGGTGTTTATTTTTAATAACCTAAAATATTGAGCATGTTCTAGGTTTTATTTTTAATAACCTAAAATATTGAGCATGTTCTAGGTGTTTATTTTTAATAACCTAAAATATTGAGCATGTTCTAGGTGTTTATTTTTAATAACCTAAAATATTGAGCATGTTCTAGGTGTTTATTTTTAATAACCTAAAATATTGAGCATGTTCTAGGTGTTTATTTTTAATAACCTAAAATATTGAGCATGTTCTAGGTGTTTATTTTTAATAACCTGAAATATTGAGCATGTTCTAGGTGTTTATTTTTAATAACCTAAAATATTGAGCATGTTCTAGGTGTTTATTTTTAATAACCTAAAATATTGAGCATGTTCTAGGTGTTTATTTTTAATAACCTGAAATATTGAGCATGTTCTAGGTGTTTATTTTTAATAACCTAAAATATTGAGCATGTTCTAGGTGTTTATTTTTAATAACCTAAAATATTGAGCATGTTCTAGGTGTTTATTTTTAATAACCTAAAATATTGAGCATGTTCTAGGTGTTTATTTTTAATAACCTAAAATATTGAGCATGTTCTAGGTGTTTATTTTTAATAACCTAAAATATTGAGCATGTTCTAGGTGTTTATTTTTAATAACCTGAAATATTGAGCATGTTCTAGGTGTTTATTTTTAATAACCTAAAATATTGAGCATGTTCTAGGTGTTTATTTTTAATAACCTAAAATATTGAGCATGTTTCTAGGTGTTTATTTTTATGCATTGCAGGATTTTCTATTTTTTTTGCACCAAAAACTAACCTTGCTCTTGGTTTTATTTTTAATAACCTAAAATATTATAAGCATGAAGTAACCTTCCTTGAACATTACAAGCAATGTTTGTGCAATAACTCATAAAGAGCATTGTCTAATGGATATTAGGGCTTTATGGATTTATGGATATGATGTTTTGAGTAACTTCTGAGCTCTATTAGCATTCTACAGCCGAGCTTCATTTGAGTCATTGATTGATTTATTGTTTCTGCGGTTAATCACTTTCCCAGAGGTATTTGTAAGCTCTTTATCTTCACCAGAGGTAATTAATCCGATTTCTGTAGGTGATGCATCGTGAATCAAATATCAACGACATCAGTTCATGTATAATCACAATCTGAAGGCTTCATCAGAAGTTCAATCATTTGTAAAGTCTGCATCATTTCAGATTATGATCTTGTGAAACACATTGCTACAGACTTTTGATTTAATACCAGCTTTAATTTTTCCACTAATCAGTTTAGAAAATCACAGATACCTGTTTTGGCTTTACCTGTGGTAAAATCACCGTAACGCATGCTCTCGAGTGACTTTATTCCTTTTGTCATCCAGCACTGATAATCCATGGTGTTGATCCTTAAAACATCTTCTGTCAATAAATTGCCGATCACCTATTAAATCTGTTTATATGTAGCTGAAATAATTGTGTTTCTCTTTGCTTGGTGTCTTCTTTATGTGCAGGTTATATGTGAAGGTCACGTCTGGTCCTCGAGGCGGCTGCGATATGTTCAGGTCTGTCAAAACCACTGGATTCTTCCCCCTGTTATGTTTCGGAGATGCTCTTTTTGTTATGTTTAACAGTCTGGTGAAATCTTGAGCGATAGAAAGTGGCAGCACAGAGAGAGACGAGGTTAAAAAGGCCTTCAGAAGCGCCCGAAGCATGAGATTTAAGATCACCTTGAACCCAGATTTACACGAACACTTCACCCCAAAACAAATCAACTCACACGGGTGCAGACCTCTGCGCTGTGATTAACCGTTTCAGTGAAATCAGTGGAAGAATTAGTGTAGAATTGAGATGAAACGTCAGATTCCAAGATGTAAAATCAGAATTGCTAAATACTAATTCATTTAGAAGAAGAAAGTCAGAATTGTGAGATAGAAATGCCGAATTATTGTAGAATTGAGAAGAAGAGTGAGCATTGTGAGACATGAATGCATAATTACATAGAATTATTGTAGAATTATGAAGAAGAGTGAGAATTGGAAGATAAATGCAGTGTTGTGACTAATTATTGTAGAATAGGAGTCAAATATGATATGCAGAATTGAGATGAATTATTGTAGAATTGAGAAAAGAGAATTGTGAGCTATAAATGCAGAATTGCATAGAATTGTTGTAGAATTGAGAAGAAATTACATAAATGCAAGAGAAAAAGCTAAATTGATAAACGTCAGAATTGTGATATAATGTAGAAATGTAAGAATTATTGTAGAATTAAGAAGAAAAGTCAGATTCCAAGATATAAATGCAGAATTGCTAAATATAGATTAATTTTGAAGAAAAATGGTAGAAAAGTCACAATTGTGAGATAGAAATGCATAATTATTGTAGAATTGAGATGAAATGTCAGAACTGGAAGATACATGCTGTGTTGTGACTAATTATTGTAGAATAGAAGTCAAATGTGATGTGCAGAATTGCATAGAATTATTGTAGAATTGAGAAGAAATGTCAGAAATGCAAGAGAAAATCTAAATTGAGAAACGTCAGAATTGTGAGATAAAAATGTTGAAATGTTAAGAATTATTGTAGAATTGAGATGAAACGCAAAATTGTGATATGTATAAATGCAGAAATGTGAAGAATTATTGTTGAATTGAGAACATCATAATTGTGAGAAATTCAGAATTTTGAAGAATTTTCATAGAATTGAGAAGAAATCTCAGAATTGTGGAAATAGAAATCCATAATTATTGTAGAATTGAGAAGAAACATCAGAACTGGAAGATAAATGCCGTGTTGTGACTAATTATTGTAGAATAGAAGTCAAATGTGATATGCAGAATTGAGATGAATTATTGTAGAAATTAGAAAAGAATCAGAATTGTGAGCTATAAATGTAGAAATGTGAATAATTATTGTAGAATTGAGAAGAAATTTCATAATTGTGACATTTTTGATTCCATGCAGAAATAAGCAACACGTGTTTCTGGGTGAACTAATATTCCAGTCCGGTTCTGTAGTGGTCTGAGAGCAGACGTGTGTGTGTGTGTGTTTGATTATTACCGCTGACACACACACAAACAGAGAGAGACACACACACACACACACACACACACACACACACACAACACAACACACACACACACACACACACACACACACACACACACAAACACACACTGAAGCGTCTCTCCGCTGTCATCTCAACACCAAAATATGAAAGCAAATGTTTTTTCGTGTCATTAGAGCTGCGTGTCTTTTGTTCTCCTCGGACCTCTGCTTTCTGCCTTTCGTCTGCTGGACCAAAGCAGGTCCAAACTTCTCCACTCTGTAATTAACATCCCCAGCTCTCTGAGAGGAGAGTGCAGCAGAAGTGCATTCAAGAGAGAAATAAAGAAATAAATAAGTATAGAACAGCACATTGCAAAATGGGTTCTGAGAGCGTCTGTCTCGTGAGGCCGATCCCATTCAAAGCATCCGCCGTTCTTCCTCATCCTCTTCTTTTTAACACATGTGAGCTGCAGCATGTAATGAAGGAAAGCTGTGATATATGTGTCCGAGAGCAGATCTTTCTCTCTTAATGAATACAGAAATACACAGCGTTTCCTCCTGAAGAAGCTCTTATTAAAGCACATAAAGCACAGGCAGAGAAAGTCATTTTCTCCTGGTGGCTGAGCTTTTATGGAGCTCGTAATTATTTCGCTGAGAGTCCTCAAGCACAAACCCGGGAGGCTTTGTATCTTTTTGACATTTTTGGGAGAAAATGGATGTCATATTAACATTTCTGTCATTTCAGTTTCAAGTTCTTAACCAAGCACGTGCTTTATTAAACACTTCAGTGTTTTAATCGTATTATGTTTGGGTTCATTATTTGCTATTCAAAAGATTTGCAAATCTGGAATAATTGACCAAATCTCATTTTAAACTGATTCTTTTTGTAAATATTGTCCAAACATTTCTTCTCAGTTATTGTAACATTAAGGCAACATTGCATGTGTTTATTGGAACGATACTTTTGGGTCTTCTTTAAGCAACAAGTAACATTAAAAAACCTTTAGATGAATCTAAAACATTCCTTGAATGATATATAAATAATGTTTTTGTTTTAATGTTTGGCATTATTAAAGACCAGGTCACTTTAAATGAGCTTTCTGTTAACGTTACTGGAAGAACATTTGTTCAGAACATAAAACTTTGTAATGTTTACTTTAAAAGGTTTATAATGTAACATCCTCATTATTGTTATTGTATCCATTTTTTATTGTCACTGGTAACTTCTGATGATTAATAAATTGTCAATTTCAAAAAGTCAATCTTACACCAATTATTTTTAGCGTATGCTGATAAAGTTGGCATTAATATATTCAACTTTATATAAAGAGATGGGTGTTAATAGAGTTTTTGTAATCTTGTAAATGTTTCTTAGTTGATGCCACGTTAAGATAACATTCCATTTGATCTTTTTTCAAGCATCATGGGAACGTTACATTTGAATGTTCTCTGAACGTTCTGCAACATTCTAAAAATGTTACAATGTGAACAAACGGTCAATTATCAAGTGTATCAACTAAAGTTCCATGGATGACATATACATAATGTTTCAAGAACATTATTAAAGACCAGATAACTCTAAATTAATGCTACTGGAAGAACATTCACAGCAAAAAAAATATTGAATTTACATTTTTTTTAAGGTAAGTCGTTGCAATCAATTTATTTGAGCTATATTTAAATAAATAAACACATTTAGTTAACTAGCAACCACTTAACTCAAATAAAATGAAATATGATTTTTTTTCAGTGTTGCCAGAACATTAGCTAATTGCTCTGAGAACGTCCCCCTTCTAACATTAATAACATTC
>CM049823.1:35129408-35131908 GCA_027422435.1 Schizopygopsis pylzovi | reverse complement strand
AGGTACAGCAAGATTTTAATTCCCGCTGGGGTTTGTGTTGTTCCGCTCTTTTCTGAATGCGCGTGTAACGTAAACATCAGAACTACAACAACACTAACTTACAGACTTGTTAATGTTATATAAAACATTTAATTAATTCTTAATCACATACTGTGGCATCAGGAGCCATTCTGAGTGAATAAGAACCAACACTCAGTCTGTTTAGTGTTTAATTATTTAATTTAATTAATAATAATATGAACGTTGTTATGGCACTCAATCTCTAGCACTCTCTATTCTAACTTATGTATCTATTTATGTTTTATTTATTTACAACACTTGACCTTCTAACACTCATACTCTATTCTATTTCTATTCTACTTGTTATTATAATATTCTATATTTATTTCTGTTCGCTTGACTTGTTTTATTTGTATTTATGGGTTAAAGATGTCCGCATAAAAACATTAGTCCACAGAAAGCACATTAAATGTAAATAAAGTGTCTGCTTTTAAGATTTCAAACAAGTTTTTGGAAAATAAAATTGTATAATTTGGTTGAAACAACACAATATTTCTATACAAATCCAAACAACACGCTTATTCTGACTTATACATATTAATATATATAAAACATTAAGGGCGCATATTAAACTTTCTTGATGTCTTACAGACAAATGGGAGAAACCTAGGGTAGTGGCAAATTAAAAAATTTAAAATTATTACTAATTAGTATTTGGGATGAAAGTAATTAGTCTTTTAATATTGATTTTTGTTGTATATATGCCTGGCAAGATTGTTACACCGAATGATATTTTAGCAGCTGTCTTCTCTAAATCAAGATAAAATGTATGATATTTCATTTTTGCTCATAAAAACAAAATTGCAATTAATTAAACCGAAAACTATATATTTTTTTGGGGGGGAACAGCAATTTAAAGCAGTATTACACTTATTGTTTTTATGCTTGAACCATTTTTCGTCTTTGTCCCTTATGTAATAAAGAGACTAGCGTTCCCGATTCTATTTCTATTCTATTTCTCATATAAAACCCTTTTGTAAGGCTAGACTCATCTCAGCACTTGCGTATCATTGGTTTTGATTGCTTCTGGTTTGGATAAAAGCGTCTGCTAAATGACTAAATGTTATTTGTCCTCCTCCACAGAGCTGAGGCACGTGGAGAAAGATGTGTTGATTCCTAAGCTGATGCGGGAGAAAGCCAGAGAGAGATGCACTCAACATGTGGACGGTATGAATTATGAATCTCAGCTCAATACAGTATATTCTCATCATACAGCTACACTTTTTGATTATGCAAAATGCAGGTAATATGCATTTTGGGTGTCTTGTTCTTACATAGCCTCACTGACCTTTGCAACCATAAATATAAATATACAGACTTGTATGCATGCATGAGAAACTATTAAACTTATCATATAGGACGATGCACACTGAGCCACTTATGTCATGCTGCCTTAACGAAAGCCAAATCACACACACGCACATGCCTACACGTACACACACACACACACACTTACACGTACACACACGTGTACACGTACACTCACACACACACACACACACACACACACACACACACACACACACACACACACACACACACACACACACTCTCTCTCTCTCGCTCTCTCTCTCTCTCTCTCTCTCTCTCTCTCACACACACACACACACACACACACACACACACACACACACACACACACACACACACACACACACACTCTCTCTCTCACACACTCACTCTCTCACACACACACACACACACACACACACACACACACACACACACACACACACACCTCTCTCTCTCTCACACACTCACTCTCTCACAACACACACACACACACACACACACTCTCTCTCTCACACACTCACTCTCTCACACACACACACACGTACACACACACTCTCTCTCTCTCTCTCACACACACACACACACACACACACACTCTCTCTCTTTCTCACACACTCACTCTCTCTCACACACACACACACACACACACACACACTCTCTCTCACACACTCACTCTCTCTCACACACACACACACACATTGGACATCAGATCTTAATAATATTAGAGGTACTACCATAATAAAAGCCAAAGCCAAGTAGATCTTTATTCATTCATGTGCATCTATGCTCTTGTTTTAATCATAGTAAGATGGCAGTGATGCACGAAGGTTATATACAACTAGAAACTAATGCATAAGCATGCACAACATTTCCATGCACATGTTAATATTTTCTCAAGGGAATGCATTAGTCACTTAGAGAAAATGTATGTTAAAAAAAATACAAATATTTACAGATGACTATAATATATAGCAAATATAAAGCTGAAAATAAACCATTTGTGACCCTGGAGCACTTAAGTTTTAAGTCGCTGGGGTATATTTATAGCAATAGCCATTGTATGGGTCAAAATTATGAATGTTTCTTTTATGCCAAAAATCATTAGATATTAAGATCATGCTCCATGAAGATATTTTGTACTGTAAAT
>CM049823.1:35111908-35124408 GCA_027422435.1 Schizopygopsis pylzovi | reverse complement strand
AGATATCTTAACATAATTTTAAAATCTGGTTCCTAAGAAACTTTTATTTTGGCGTTTTCATGTTTTATGCCCTGTGTGGTTCAATTCCAGAGATATTGGGATCTCAATGTGGTGACATGCAGCTCCAATACTGACCTCTTGGTAGCTTCAGACGCAGTTAATATACCTGATATTGATTTAAATATAGAATCACAAATAGAGCAAGTTAATGCACTTCAACCTGATTTGATCGAAGGAAACCAGCTACAATTCTAATTTCAACATTATTAAATATTCAGACATCCCCGTTTAAATATAATAAGTATCAGCTGTATATAAAGTGAACTACATTGGGTTTTTCCTCCATTGAAAATGGGTCAAATTCAACTATTTAGCCACATTGAGATCTCCGTATCTCTGGGACTGAACTATATAGGGCGTTAAAAATGAAGATTACACAAGAAAAGTATGTTTAGAAACAGCACCTGAAATCATACCGAGATATCAGTAATATTTCTAGAGTTACAGGCATGCAAACTTTGTAAAACTGATGTTTATGGCACTTGGATAGATGCAATTTTTTTGACAAAAGGAAAAAAATACATTTCTAGTTTCAACATTATTTATTCTTCAGACCTTTAAAGAAATTAATTATCATCTCTGTGCAAAGTGACCCGCATTTGGTTTTTGACCCCTTAAAACGTGTATAATTTACTCTTTTAAGACATATCCAAATATCTTTGTAAATTAAGAGCCTTAAAAATGAGGACACAAAATCTAATAAATCATACAATCTAAAAGGATATTAATATGTCTTATTTGTCTTTCTTCAGAACAAAATATCAAAAAAAAAAAAATATTAGTTGGGGAAGTTTATGAAATTTGGTTGATTTGATATGCATTTATGAATATGCAGATTCTCAAATAAACTTGGCTGTGAACAACTTTTTAATAACTTAAATTAATTTATTTCTGTTATAAGTTCTGCAATAAGTTGTCGTAGATTGTGCTGATTTAAATGCAATCGGATATGGGAAATGTGTGTGTGTGTGTGTGTGTGTGTGCGTGCGTTATTTTGTTTCTATTTAATTCTTTTGGATTCCATTTTTATGGTTTAACTACATTTAATCTTAGAAAAACAAGTCTAATCAATTTAATTAATAATCTTTAACTATGCAACAATTTATTACAATTTGTATAATAATTTTAATTTTTTAAATAATTTAAACTGTAACAATGCAACAATTTATTAATAATTTTATAATAATTGTAACTTTTTAAATAATTTTAACTTTAACAATGCAACAATTTATAAAAAATAATTATAATAATTGTACCTTTTTTAATAATTTTAACTTTAACAATGCAACAATTTATTAAAATGTTAAAAATAATAGTTTCCAGTAAAAAAAAAATCCAGACGTTTTCTCTTTTTATAGAATTTGTTTTGGATTCTGTGTTTGCATAAAATGTTAATAGATTTGGATTCTTTTAAAAATGTTATCAAATCAAAATTAAGTGATAATAGTGTTATTTCTTGAAGATACATTGTCAAACTTTAGACTTTCTGTGTTTTAGTTAATTATTATTATAACTCATTAGTAATATGTGGCACTGAATGCCATATTTATTTTGCAGAAGTGTGGTTATGAATTTATAACATTACATGTATATATATTTAAATGTATTTTTAGGACATAACAATATATTTTTTATTTTGTATGTTTATTAATCTTTGCCTCCTGTACATTTTGTTTGTGAAAATGGCACGAGATTTTCATGTCAACAATTATTTTATTGTTTAGGATATTTAATAAAAAAATCACGTCTTTTTTGTATCCAATAAACAAAGTTACACATAAAATGTCTAAATTTAAATACTGATTTTATATAATGTGTAATGAATATTCACTAAAATATTTAAATAAGCAGAAATTCCAATCAATTTGATTCATGTCAAATGAGTCAAACGCTCTTCAGTTCTTAACGACTTGTTTTCTTGATTTGACCGAGACACGTTAATATCAGCTGAAGTGTGTGTGTGTGTGTGTGTGTGTGTGTGCGTGCGTTGCGTGTGTGTGTGTGCGTGTGTGCGTGTGCGTGCGTGTGTGTGAGTCAGTCAGATGAGTGTTTGTGGAGTGTTTAGCTTCATGTTTATGCATCAGATGATCTTCATATGTATCAGATTAGTCTCACGCTCCTGCTCTCTGGAATTGGTTTTGCTGGATCTGCTCTGCATGCAGATGAAAGCAGTAATTACAGAGATGTTTGGTGAGCTTTGAGATGCTGGAGAGCTAATTAATGTTTGACAGGAGCGACCCTGATAACAGTAGCACCAGCAGCCTTTTCACACACCTTTCAATAAGTTCAGTCTCAAACACACACGTCACAACACACTCAAACGCTCAAACTCACACACACACACACACACACACACACACTCAAACTCGACACGACTACAGCACACAATCAAACGCACACGCACACACTCTCTCTCACTATCATCACCAAAACTACACACATACATTACTCTCCTCCTGCTCTCAATGTACACACTCTCTCTCTCTCTCTCATCACACACCACACACATCACACACACACACACACACACTCAAACGCACACACACACACACGCACACAGCTGAGTGTTGAAGGTGTTTTGAGAGAGAATCTTGTGTTGTGTTGTGTTGTGTTGTGTAGAGTTCAGTCGCTGCTGTAAGGACGCCGGCTTCTTCATGGTGTTCAGGTGTCGAGAGGAGAACTCCGCTCTGAAACAGTGTCTGACGCTGCAGTGAGTCTCTTCATCATTACTCTAACAATACAGCACAGCTTCTTATCATTGTGTGTTAGTTGTGTGTTTGTGTTATTTGTGTGTTTGTGTCAGTTGTTATGTGTGTTGTGTCAGTTGTTGTGTGTTAGTAATCTGAAGCGGTTTGTGTCAGTTGGTGTGTTTGTGTCAGTTGTTGTGTGTTTGTGTCAGTTGTTGTGTGTGTGTGTGTGTGTCAGTTGTTGTGTGTTAGTAATCTGAAGCGGTTTGTGTCAGTTGTTGTGTTTGTGTCAGTTGGTGTGTTTGTGTCAGTTGTTGTGTGTGTGTGTGTCAGTTGTTGTGTTTGTAATCTG
Organism: Schizopygopsis pylzovi; assembly: GCA_027422435.1. Classification (NCBI taxonomy): domain Eukaryota; kingdom Metazoa; phylum Chordata; class Actinopteri; order Cypriniformes; family Cyprinidae; genus Schizopygopsis; species Schizopygopsis pylzovi. Next base: position 35,121,309 of record CM049823.1, on the reverse strand, counting down.
AAGCGGTTTGTGTCAGTTGGTGTGTTTGTGTCAGTTGTTGTGTTTGTTTTAGTTGAGTGTTTGTGTCAGTTGTTGTGTGGTTGTGTTAGTTGTTGAGTGTTTGTGTTAGTTGTTGTGTGTGTGTCAGTTGTTGTGTGTTTGTGTTAGTTGTGTGTTTGTGTCAGTTGTTGTGTGTGTGTGTCAGTTGTTGTGTGTTTGTGTTAGTTGTGTGTTTGTGTCAGTTGTTGTGTGTTTGTGTTAGTAATCTGAAGCGGTTTGTGTCAGTTGGTGTGTTTGTGTCAGTTGTTGTGTGTGTGTGTGTGTCAGTTGTTGTGTGTTAGTAATCTGAAGCGGTTTGTGTCAGTTGGTGTGTTTGTGTCAGTTGTTGTGTTTGTGTCAGTTGTTGTGTTTGTGTGTGTCAGTTGTTGTGTGTTTGTAATCTGAAGCGGTTTGTGTCAGTTGGTGTGTTTGTGTCAGTTGTTGTGTTTGTTTTAGTTGGTGTGTTTGTGTCAGTTGTTGTGTTTGTTTTAGTTGAGTGTTTGTGTCAGTTGTTGAGTGTTTGTGTTAGTTGTTGTGTGTTTGTCAGTTGTTGTGTGTTTGTGTCAGTTGTTGTGTGTTTGTGTCAGTTGTTGTGTGTTTGTCAGTTGTTGTGTGTTGTGTTAGTTGTTGTGTGTTTGTGTCAGTTGTTGTGTGGTTGTTATCTGAAGCGGTTTGTGTTCTGCTCTCAGTTATCAGGACCCGGCGTTCTTCGAAGAGTGTAAACAGGAGTATCTCCGAGAGAAACACGATTACCAACAGACGGGGATTCCATCCAAGAACCGGCAGCAGAAGCTCCCCACCAGCATGTAGATGCCCGAGATGAAGAACACTGATGATGAAGAACACTGCAGTGATGATGATGAAGAACACTGATGATGATGAAGAACACTGATGATGATGAGGTGAAGATGGACCATGAAAATCACTTCTGGAGACGCTGTGGTCTCTAAAGGACGTTCTCTGTGTCTTGTTGGTTTATATTCATGATTAGCTCTTATAAATCATCACAGGCACCTAAAGCCTAATAAAAATTCATAATGTTTTTGAATCCCATCAGATGTGTATCGTCCCCCCCCCCTCCTGGGAATAACTGCCACAGAAGCTCGAATCAGATGCCTGCTTTTTGTTGTAAAATACCACCTCGGAGTTATTCACGATGATTTTCAATCAGTTTCTGCTTCAGTTCCAGGAAACGAAGTTATTCAATTATAACCGCCAGGAATGTGTTCGCTTTCTGTGTTTGAGCGTCTGTAGCAACATTTTTTTTTTCAAAATATAATTATATAAATAACTGGTGGCATTAATTGTGAACTTTTGATAAAATATTTGAAACATTTGTGTCCCTGCAGCACAGCTATATTTGTAGCAATAGCCAATAATACATTGTATGGCTCAAAATTATACATTTTTCTTTAATGCCAAATATCATGTTCCATGAAGATATTTGTACCGTAAATATATAAAAACTTAATTATTGATTAGTAATATGCATTGCTAAGAACTTCATTTGAACAACTTTAAAGATGATTTTCTCAATATTTAGATTTTTTTGCATCCTCAGATTCCAGATTTACAAATATTGTCCGATCATAACAAACCATACATCAATGGAAATATTATTTATTCAGCTTTCAGATGATGCATAAATCTCAATTTTGAAAAAAAATACTCTTATGACTGGTTTTGTGCTCCAGGGTCACATATATATATATATTTTTAAAAGGTCTCTTCTCACCAAAGCTGCATTTATTTGATAAAAAAACACAGTAAAAATTGTGAAATATTATAATAATGTAAAACAGCTGTTTTCTGTGTGAAACTGTAATTTATTTCTGTGAAAAGCTGTATTTTCAGCATCATCAGTGTCACATTATCTTTAGAAATCATAATATACTCAAGAAACATTTCTGATTATTAATGTTGACAACAATATTTTTGTGGAAACTGATGCATTTTAATTTAAATGCATCCTTGAAATAAAATATTAATTTATAATCTTACTGAAAATAGTACAATGATGAAGCCATAAAATATATGTAATTATTAATGTTAATGCAAACTGAAAGTATAAAGTATGTGATCCCATAAAAGCTTGAAATATTGAATATATTTTAATCTGGACTATACAGATGCAGAGTTCTTAAATGGATAGTTTTAATAAACCGTGTACCATATGAATATGAGACAATCTATCACTTATAAATAATAGTTTGTTGGTGCTGAAGGTCATAAGAGCATCAGATACAATTAATATATAAGTTACAATAATTACATAAGTTATCATCACAGATACAATAACATTACATCAGACCTTTTAATAACCCTAAACTTAAGCAGACAAAATGTTCACATGAATTCATTTATTGAGTATTTACAGACTTTTCAGGATGAATAATCCTACTGTACATTGCATTTTGGTGCGCAGTAGAGCCGAACATGTGTCCCTCTGCTGATTGGCTCCCGATGAGGTCACATGACAAGCTGTCAAATCAAATCGGCAAATGCATTACAAGCTTTTAAACACAAGACAACCTTTGATACCAGTTTGTTTCTCAAAGTGCGACTATTATAAGTTTATATACACACAGTCTTTGTGCTTCTAACATGACCGAATGCAGTTGATATCGAGACTAACACATTTTACTGTGATCTGTGACGAACATTGGTCCGTCTTAAGGTGCGTTCCACACCAGATGCGAATGAAGCGTTACGCGCGAATGATTTACATTTGGCTGCGCCGCGTTAACCAATTAGGAGCTTGCTCTAGCAGTGACGTGATTACGAGCGGAGGCAGAAAATCCCAAACAAGAATGGAGGACAAATGAATCGTGGTTGTATGTGGGTACAACATGTTGACATGTAAATCATTCGCGCGTAACACTTCATTCGCGTCTGGTGTGAACGCACCTTTACAGTGCCGTGCGTTCACACCAGACGCTACTTGAGTGAATAAATCGCGCTATTTGCGCGTAGTTGGACGTTTGAACATTTTGCGCGTGAAGTTCACAACAGACGCAAATTCGCGTCATGGGAGGGGGTTCTGCTGCAGCTTCTGTGTTGGTGTCTCAATTCGCGCCGCGTCATTCGCGCCGAATCGCGTCTTTGCATTGACTTAACATGTAAATAATTCGCACTTAACGCGTCTGGTGTGAACGCACCATTAGTTCTTTGTACATCATTAATGCCTTTACGGTCTCAGATTTTAGCCATGTATACTTTTACAAACATCTCTTGAGTGCACAAATTACTTTAAACGATGCATCAGTGCACGTTATTATAAAGAAAATAATCATTCATCAACGTAAAATTCTGATTAATAAAATCCAATTTTCTTCTTAAATATTCATCGGATTGCTAAAGTAAATTGGCCTGTTTCATGTTGACTTTAAACAGGGTTCCCGCAGCTTTAGTTTATGGTTTTTCAAGAATTGCAAGAATCACAAAAACAACGTGGAACGAAGCCAAGCATCAGATCAACCGCAAGAACTAGTGATTAAAGACATTTTAAGATGATTTCAGTCAAAATAGCTTAAAATAAATAAAATGCCATAGCTAGTAATATGATTTAATGGTTGATCTCTTTTGACCACTAGGCGGTGGTGTGGTTAGTGTGAGGTGACATGACACATAAGATTTGGTGTTATGTCAAAGCTTTGCAGAGATACAGCCTCGGATGCAGTTTGGAAACATGCCAGCAAATTCGTTAATGCGGTTAACGATAACCGTTTCATCTATCGACACAAACTTGCCAGCACAACCCGATGATCTGAGTTGAATTTGGTGAAAATCGGACCAATGGTCTAAGAGTACGACAATTTTTTTTTTCAGAGAAATAAAAAATGGCGGACAGGAAGTTCGGCCAAATATGGTATAATTGGTATCGACGTTCTCCGCATAATCTAAGGAATCTATCAAGACCACTTTTATTCAAAAATTAATACCATTTTTTTTTATTATATGATATTATAATTGCCCAAAGCTTTCCAAGTACATTCAGGGAATGATACCGATGAATTCATGAACACACCAATGCAAGTTGAAAGATACCCAATATTCCCATATCAGCTATTTTTATTTTTATTAGAATTTTTTTACGATAAAAAAAAAATAGCTGATATGGGAATATTGGGTATCTTTCAACTCGGCATGTCGTCACGAAAGTAAATTGACCAGTCTTGTGATTTTTGGCCAAATCATTCAGAAGTTATAATTCAAAATATCAATTTTCAAAACTCCTGTCCACTAGGTGGCGCTTTGCCAAAACTGTGCAGGTAACCTCAGATCATGGTTGTTATAGCACACCAAGTTTGGTTTAAATATGCTAAAGCGTTGCGAAGATACAGCCTCGCGTCCATTTTGGCATGCTCTTCTGTAAATTCGTTCACACTTTATTTTATAACGTTTGACTAATCAACTAATAAATCATAAACTTTTGTCGGCATGGTCTGAACTGAGCAATGGCCTAAGAGGACTTAGATTTTTTTAAATACTCAAAATGGCGGGAAATTTTTCAAAAAGACATCAAATCGTCACGAGCCAAGAATTTAGTTTTTAAGAGGAACTCTATAAAATAATTATGATTTTTCCAAAGAAACGTAAAATTTTTTTTCCCTAGATATTCACAAATTATTAGCATAAACATGAGTGCAACTTTGAGCTGTTGGTGGTGCTAGAGGGTTTGAGTTAGAGACTTCAAACTTGGTGTGGTTAATCTTGAGTCTGTCCTCTATCTTCGTGCCAAATTTCACAACTTTCCCGCAAGGGTTCTATGGGCTGCCATAGACTTCCATAGCGGAAAACTAACAGATACAACAAGTGCTTGGCCCCTAAAAAGAGCAAATAATTTACTACAGAAAGACTCTTTAACATAGAAATGTCTGTGAGACCCTGTTTAAAGCTAAATAACTTGCACATACACACCCGCCGTCTACAGGTCCACTCATTTATTGACTAAATCTAAACACTAAAACATGGTTTTCTCTGATTTGAACAGCAGTGTGGCGCGGGCATCAACACACGACAGACGTGTTTCTAAAGAAACAACCTTCGAGGAGTGCTTGAGATACTAAAACCTTCCCTTTACACATTCATAAATACAAGACCGGATCCGTTACGCTTAAGAGAATCGACTCGACCCAGGAGATGAACACAAGCCTATAGGAGACAGTGAATCACAATTCGAGCTTAGGAATAGGGTTGGGAACCGAAAATCAATTCCAGAAGTCGGATACTTAAAATCAGTCAAATTAAAAATTCAATGAGTGTAATGAAATGAGTGAATCTTGAGTGAGTCACTGAATCATTCATTCAAGAGATTCATTCAAAAACACTGATTCATCCAGTAATGAAACGAGTGAATCTTGAGTGAATCACTGAATCATTCATTCAAAAATCCTGATTCATTCAGTAATGAAACGAGTCAATCTTGAGTGAGTCATTGAATCATTAATTCAAGAGATTCATTCAAAAACACTGATTCATCCAGTAATGAAACAAGTGAATCTTGAGTGAGTCATTGAATCATTCATTCAAGAGATTCATTCAAAAACACTGATTCATTCAGTAATGAAACGAGTCAATCTTGAGTGAGTCATTGAATCATTCATTCAAGAGATTCATTCAAAAACACTGATTCATTCAGTAATGAAACAAGTCAATCTTGAGTGAGTCATTGAATCATTCATTCAAGAGATTCATTCAAAAACACTGATTCATTCAGTAATGAAACGAGTCAATCTTGAGTGAGTCATTGAATCATTAATTCAAGAGATTCATTCAAAAACACTGATTCATTCAGTAATGAAACAAGTCAATCTTGAGTGAGTCATTGAATCATTCATTCAAAAGATTCATTCAAAAACCCTGATTCATTCAGTAATGAAACGAGTCAATCTTGAGTGAGTCATTGAATCATTCATTCAAGAGATTCATTCTCAGATGATGCATAAATCTCAATTTCGAAAAGTTGGCCCTTATGACTGGTTTTGTGCTCCAGGGTCACACATATGTTTTGGAATCAAAACTGAGAATCGATAAGAACAGGAATTGATGAGAATCAAACGATACCCAACCCTAGTCAGAAAGGCGTCCGCTCAAGGGTTTCTCCGTCCCAGTCTGCTCGAGGTATTTGCTCACCCGGGGTCATCCAGAGAGGGATGTGTGTGTTAAGGCAGGTAAGGTGTGGAGGGCCGGGGCCGGGGGCCGGGACTCAGTACGGTTGGGCCCAGTCGCCGGCGGGGCTCTTGGGCTTGGTTTGGTCCCAGAACAGAGCATCACTGGGTCGAGGAGGGCTGGGGAAGGACCAGGAGCTGTCGTCCAGCGAGCTCATGCGCAGAAGGGGATTGAGACGCAGGCCAGGGCTCCCCAGCGGGGCCGGACGCGGCATGGGCCAGGGCTCCTGGGGGTCGTCGGGGGCCGAGGGCAGTGGAGGTGCGCTGGGAGGACGAGGGACGCAGCTCTTCTGCACATCATCCAGGCACTGCACTGGAACAGTTGAAGCAGCTGAAACCAACAGCCTCCAGATTTAGTACACAACTCAGAAACATGCTGCCTACTGAGTGCACTCGCCTGACTGACATCAACACATGCATAACAGCTAGTAGTAGCATGATATGCATACACACACATAATCGTTTACATATGCTAAATATATAATTTGATTTATAAATACATATTTACATAATTGTGATTTTTTTATACATTATTTTAAATTACAGCTTTGTATACACAAAGTACATATATATATATAATATATATATATCATCAATAATTATATATTAATATTTTTGTAGTATATATTTAATCTATTATTTCCTACTACACATATTGTTCCTTATAATATACATAATAGAAAATAGATGACATAAATATATTATTATATATGCATACTGTAATGTGAGAAAACAATAATGATGCACATAACGTAAATATATTCAAAAATAAATATGCATACATCAAAATGTATACATAAAATGTGAAATAAGCTATATACATATATTTATATATAAATAATAATTTTGATTTTATATGATTACTGTAATGTGAGAAAATAATTATGTAAATAACATTAAAACAAAATATATTTATATACTGTATATATATACACATTTTTATTTTGTTTATAAAAGCTATTTACTTTTTGTACATTATATATATATATAATATAACATTAAAAGATAAATAAATGTACACATATATATAGAAAAAATAATAACTATTTTACATGCATACTATAAGGTCAAAAAAATTATAGATTATGTAAAATTGATTATGCCTCAAACTTCAGTGTGTTTGGTGAAACACGATTTCTTCTTCTCTTGTGGTGATGAAGCCTCACCTGGCTGTACAGGTTGAGTTCACACCAGATCTCGGAGAGCTCGCGCGAGCACTATTTATACCAGCACAGATGGCGAGTGCAGAAACATAAACACGGCCGCTCCGATTCACACACATCACTGACTCTCTGCTTCTCATCTCAAGAAACAACCAGGGGCTCGTTTGAAAACTGATTATGCTGCTGATCTCTCAGAGGAATAGAAGGGCTATATCTTAAAGAAAATACATATTTCCTCACGCCGTCTCCACAGTCAATGAAATAAACATGGAGCTCTTCCTCATTTTTGGCACATATTCTAATTTGCACCTCTTGCTTTTCCTCTGCGACACACGGGGAATACTAACAATCCCAGACAGACGAGAAGCGCGCGCACACACACAGAGAGAGAGAGAGAGAGAGAGAGAGAGAGAGAGAGACACACACACACACACACACGCATGCGCTCGCACACACACACATGCATATATTTCAGAACATTTGTATTTTTATACATTAAATATATTTACTTTACTGAATATATAAATATAGACATGTAAATATTGTGTGTGTGTCTTTATATAAACAAACAGCACACACATATATATTATGAAACAGACTTTTATTTTGAAAGCGATTAATCATTTGACAGCACTACTTATACATTTATTTAACACACATACTTTGTTTAAATTGCACATAATATACCTGTGCATTGTAAATTTGTTTGTCCCTATTTTTATTCTACTATCCTTCGGTGAAGCTGGTCACGAAACGAATTCCTGGTATGTGTGAACACACCCGGCGATAAAGCTGATCCTGAGATTGTTATTGTGTAGCAGAAAGCTTCAGTAAGCGACAGACGTTCTCGTCTTGTTGTTCTGTGAGTGTAAGAGCGCTGGTGAGCTCACCTCGTCTGAAGACGGGCGGCGCTGGTCTGTCTCTCATCTTCCTCAGCAGCTCCGTCTGAGACCGAACGGCCGACTGCAAACGGGACACTTCACTGAGGACGTCCTGATACGAGCCGACGACGGCCTTCGTCCTAAACACAACACAAATCACGCTTTTACTAATAATGCTCATCGTTATGTGTTTAGATGTTAGTCCATATATTTTTTTTCAAATATGTCTATATAGTTTTTTTTTCAAATATGTCCATATAGTATTTTTTTCAAATATGTCCATATTTTTTTTTCAAATATGTCTATATAGTTTATTTTCAAATATGTCTATATAGTATTTTTTTCAAATATGTCCATATTTTTTTTTTCAAATATGTCTATATAGTTTTTTTTCAAATATGTCTATATAGTTTTTTTTTCAAATATGTCTATATATAGTTTTTTTTTCAAATATGTCCATATTTTTTTTTTTCAAATATGTCTATATAGTTTTTTTTCAAATATGTCTATATAGTTTTTTTTTCAAATATGTCTATATATAGTTTTTTTTTCAAATATGTCTATATAGTTTTTTTTCAAATATGTCTATATAGTTTTTTTCAAATATGTCTATATAGTTTTTTTTTCAAATATGTCTATATAGTTTTTTTTTCAAATATGTCTATATAGTTTTTTTTTCAAATATGTCTATATATAGTTTTTTTTTCAAATATGTCTATATAGTTTTTTTTCAAATATGTCTATATAGTTTTTTTCAAATATGTCTATATAGTTTTTTTTTCAAATATGTCTATATAGTTTTTTTTTCAAATATGTCTATATATAGTTTTTTTTTCAAATATGTCTATATATTTTTTTTCAAATATGTCTATATATTTTTTTCAAATATGTCTATATATATTTTTTTTCAAATATGTCTATATAGTTTTTTTTCAAATATGTCTATATATAGTTTTTTTTTCAAATATGTCTATATAGTTTTTTTCAAATATGTCTATATAGTTTTTTTCAAATATGTCCATATAGTTTTTTTTTTCAAATATGTCCATATAATTTTTTTTTCAAATATGTCCATATATATTTTTTTTCAAATATGTCCATATATATATTTTTTTTTTTTCAAATATGTCTATATAATTTTTTTTCAAATATGTCTATATATAGTTTTT
>CM049823.1:35086908-35106908 GCA_027422435.1 Schizopygopsis pylzovi | reverse complement strand
TTGAATTTTATAATATAGAAATAATGTATTAATTCAACATTATATACCTTAAAATTGCAATAATAGTTGATGATAACTGATTAATACTTAATTTAATATAATTGAGAAATATACCTTAATTACTTAAATTTTTTACGAGCAACATTTAATCATATAAAATAATTTTGTAATTCAATAATATAAGAAATATTTAACACCATGCAATTTAATAATTTATCAAATGTAATATTATTTAATACACGTATAATACAGAATGCATTTGCAGCTACATTATCCAGGGCTTAGATACAGTATGCTGTACTGACACAAATGTATAAACTGAATGCACTGTAAGTGGCTTTGGATGTAAATGTAAATGTAAGCTCTTCAGAAACACTCGTGGTTGTGTTGCATTGACTCAAAGCAGCTAAAGTCACCTTGGCTCGTCTCCATCTCTGATCGCAGCTGCAGAAGCTCCAGCTCTTTGGCCTGCAGCTGCTCCGTCAGAAGCCTCTCTGAATCCAGCTTCTCTTGTTTCTGGAAGAAGAGGCAGAAATAAGAGTATTACCTGCACTCGTGATGAACACGAGGAGGAGGAGGAGATGATGAAGTACCACTTTATTGAGCTCCAGCTGTAAGTCCTCCTTCTCGATGTAGATGCCGCGGTACGCGCTGAAGGCTCGGTTCATGTACTGCGGTCCTTCAGACGGAGGCGCTTCGGGACGGAAATGCTGTGGATATACACACGAACCCAGCCGGATCAATGCAAACAGATGATTTGAACACGTCATAAACAGCGTTTAGTGAATCATTTGTGTATATTATTTAACACAAAAACTCCCTGTGTGATCACTGGCTCCAAATGGGTAAAAAAAAAAAATATATATATATTAATAAACTCGATTTTATGGTAATTTACTAATAATATTTACAAGTGACATTTAATAATATATTTTTTTGGATAATTCAACAATATTTAATATTTGATTGGTAACATTTAAACATTTCACATAGTAAAAATAATTAATAATTCAACAATATAGCTATAGTTAATATTGACTTGTCATTTTTGCATTGTAACTGTATATTTCGCAACTGCAACTCTACATCTCATAATTACAACTTTGTATTTCACACTGTAACTATTTGTATCTACAACTAACTATAACACTGTAACTATACAATTGCAACTTCATTTGTAGTAATAATTTCACAATTTGTATCTCACAATGTCACTTTATATCTTACAATTTCAGCATTGTTTCACATGCACTGTAACTGTATATATTACAACTGTGACTATATATCTCGCAATTATGGCTTTGTGTTTCGCATTGTAAGTATATTTGACAATTGCAACTTTGTTTGTAGTAACTGTAACTTTATATCTCATAATGCCATTTTATATATCACAATTGTGGCATTGTGTTTTGCAATCTAACTTTATATTTCATAATTGCAACTTTGTGTTTTGCAATGTATTTGAATGTGTCACAATTCTGACTTTATTTGTAGTACTTGCAACATTTTGTTTCGTAGTGTCATTTTATATCTCACAAAAATCCCTGTGTGATCACTGGCTCCAAATGGGTAAAAAAAATAATATATATATATATATATATATATTAATAAACTCGATTTTATGGTATTTTACTAATAATATTTACAAGTGACATTTAATAATATATTTTTTGGTATAATTCAACAATATTTCAAATTTGATTAGTAGCATTTAAGCATTTCACATAGTACAAATTATTTAATAATTCAACAATATAGCTATATTTAATATTTTACTAGTATTGTTTAATAATACAAAATAAAAGTAAAAAAATAGAGTGAAGTAAGTCCATTCTTTGCTTTCGGTGATCTTAACAACAAGAAACTGTTGAAAATTAACATTCTTTCATGTAAAATTTAATCTTCAAATTACAACAATAAAACATTTATTTATAAAAAGCATCATCAGCAACACTGATATTAACAATAAGCAAAATAATGTCTAATGTTTTCAAATGGAGAAAATAAAGGACAGAAGTCATATAAATTCATTTTAAACTACAGTTTTAGGTTTAAACGCTGTTTAATAGACTAAAGAGTGAAGAATAATTCACTGAATAATATTCTCTGGAATATTGAAATAAGCTATAACAAACAAAACATCGTATTTTATTCTGTTTTATCAGAATTATTAAAATGTTTTTGTCTAAATTATGAAAACTGCTGACAGCGGTTTATCTATTTACACAGAACTATACTCAAACTGCGATCGCTTGCGGAGATAATAAATCATTAATTTAGATAGAGATGTATTTATTTAGATGTTTATTGGTGAAATAATGGTTCTATAGTAAATGTTAATATAATTTAGTGTGTTTCAAACGAGTGAATCTTGTATAAAGTTACATGCGGTGGCCTGCTGGAGCTTCTCCTGAGTGAACAGTGTGTGTGTGTGTGTGTGTCCACTGCTCCAGGTGTGTGTGTGTGTGTGTCCACTGCTCCAGGTGTGTGTGTGTGTGTCCACTGCTCCAGGTGTGTGGTGTGTGTGTGTGTGTGTGTGTGTGTCCACTGCTCCAGTGTGTGTGTGTGTGTGTGTGTGTGTGTCCACTGCTCCAAGTGTGTGTGTGTGTGTGTGTCCACTGCTCCAAGTGTGTGTGTGTGTGTGTGTCCACTGCTCCAAGTGTGTGTGTGTGTGTGTGTGTGTGTGTGTGTGTGTCCACTGCTCCAAGTGTGTGTGTGTGTGTCCACTGCTCCAAGTGTGTGTGTGTGTGTGTGTGTGTGTGTGTGTCCACTGCTCCAGGTGTGTGTGTGTGTGTGTGTCCACTGCTCCAGGTGTGTGTGTGTGTGTGTGTGTCCACTGCTCCAGGTGTGTGTGTGTCTGTGTGTCCACTGCTCCAGGTGTGTGTGTGTGTGTCCACTGCTCCAGGTATGTGTGTGTGTGTCCACTGTGTGCCAGTGTGTGTGTGTGTGTGTGTGTGTGTGTCCACTGCTCCAAGTGTGTGTGTGTGTGTGTATGTGTGTGTCCACTGCTCCAAGTGTGTGTGTGTGTGTGTGTGTGTGTGTGTGTGTGTGTGTGTGTGTGTCCTCTGCTCCAAGTGTGTGTGTGTGTGTGTGTGTGTGTCCACTGCTCCAAGTGTGTGTGTGTGTGTGTGTCCACTGCTCCAGGTGTGTGTGTGTGTGTTGCTGGTGTGTGTGTGTCCACTGCTCCAGGTGTGTGTGTGTGTGTAGTGTGTGTGTGTCCACTGCTCCAAGTGTGTGTGTGTGTGTGTATGTGTGTGTCCACTGCTCCAAGTGTGTGTGTGTGTGTGTGTGTCCACTGCTCCAAGTGTGTGTGTGTGTGTGTGGTGTGTGTGTGCCACTGCTCCAGTGTGTGTGTGTGTGTGTGTGTGTCCACTGCTCCAAGTGTGTGTGTGTGTGTGTGTGTGTGTCCACTGCTCCAGGTGTGTGTGTGTGTGTGTGTGTGTGTGTGTGTCCACTGCTCCATGTGTGTGTGTGTGTGTGTGTGTGTGTGTCCACTGCTCCAGGTGTGTGTGTGTGTGTGTGTGTGTCCACTGCTCCAGGTGTGTGTGTGTGTGTGTGTGTGTGTGTGTGTCCACTGCTCCAGGTGTGTGTGTGTGTGTGTGTCCACTGCTCCAGGTGTGTGTGTGTGTGTGTGTGTGTCCACTGCTCCAAGTCTGTGTGTGTGTGTGTGTGTGTGTGTGTCCACTGCTCCAGGTGTGTGTGTGTGTGTGTGTGTCCACTGCTCCAAGGTGTGTGTGTGTGTGTGTGTGTGTGTGTGTGTCCACTACTCCAGGTGTGTGTGTACTTGGATAGGGTCAAATACAGAGAACACATTTCACTGCTGGTTATACTCTGTATAATTGTGTTTGACAAGTAAAAATGTTTTAGTTTTTAAAACTGATATCCGATTATGGTAAAATGCTTAAATATCAGGAAAAGTATCGGTAAACCGATATATCGGTCGACTCTAGTTAGTATTATTATCCTTCCTCATAAAGCCTGACAGCGAGACGCACCTTGTCCTCGAGCTGCTTGACTCTCCGGCGCAGCAGGCCGTTCTCCTTCTCCGTGTCTCGGAGTCTCTTCTTGATGTCCTCGTAGGCGGTGACCAGAGCGAAGTGAGACGCCACCGACTCGTCTCCGGCACACACGGACACGGGGCTCTCGGGCGGCCCGTACGCCGTCTCATGCTTCAGGATACAGATATCATCATCCACCGCCGGAGACTCCATACCAGAGCTGAGGAGCGGAGCAAACACACCGCATTAGACCGGCGTTCACTCACAATAACACTGGGGTACATGATATACCCTGCAGCACACAACCAGACACTTTTAGAAATTGAGATGTATGCATCATCTGAAAAAGATGAATAAATTATATTTCCATTGATGCATGGTTTGTTATGATCGGACAATATTTGAAAATATGGTGCACAAAAATCTAAATATTGAGAAAATCATTTTTAAAGTTGTTCTTAGCTATGCATATTAATAATCAAAAAAATTATTTTGATATATTTATGGTACAAATATCTTCATGGAGCATGATCTTATTATCTAATGATTTTGGCTAAAAGAAAAATCGATAATTATATATAAAGGAATTATTTATGTTTAAATATAATGTAAATTATATACAAATATAAATATATTAAATATTTACTTACACATATGTGTGTGTATTTATATAAAAATAATACATATACACAGTACACACACATATATTATGTAAACATAAACGTTTATTATATTTTGTCATATTACATAAACCGAGGATTCTCCGATTTCCAGTTTTTTAATACATTTAAAAACAAATGCATGATATTATTGAGTAAAATATAAGTGATTTTTATTTATTTATTCATTTACAATTTCGTTTAAGTATTATTGGTTGTATTATATTTGATTATTCGTAATTTAATTAACTTTTTATGTTATGTTGTCCTTTAACCTGAATTGTATGCATGAAAGCTGCTATTTAAATAAACAATATTTGTATTATTATTATTATTTTGGCAATCAATGTACAGTATAGAAAGCTGTGGCTGATAACTGAGCATATTAACCCTGTAATTGTCTGATCAATAAAACAGTCACATTTATTAATATTTCTAAAGAACATTTAAAAACATGTTTTGCTTTACAATATAATATCACGACACAAATCAATAACACAACATGCATTAAATCACAAGAGTTTACAGTAACGTGTCAAACATTTAATGCACGACAGAAAAATATTATTATTATTATTATTATACTGGCTATTATTAGTGCAAATAGATCAGATTAATAATTATTTATACTATATTTTGCCTGTTTAAAAATCAATTAAACACTGATTCACAATTATTTCTACAGAACATTATTATATTATTATGAATACTTTGGTTTGTCAAATGTGACAAAATGTCTAATAAATATAAATATTAGTACTAATATATTGATTTTATAATGCCTTAACTATGAATATACATACAGTAATGTATTATATTGTGTGAAACCAATGATAATTTCTAACAAAACTGATATAGTGTCAAATATTACAATATCACCACATGCTAATATTAATATAAATGATGAATGAAGAGGGCTTTTATTATACAGATGATTTGCTGTCTGTATTAATCAGTCTTTGGTTAAAGTGAAACAGAAAGCAGCTTTGAAGGAGCATGACAACAAGCAGAGGGATAGTGAAAATAAACGAATTAATATCCAAATAAAGCCAATCATACGATATCTCGAGATATTAATCAAGTGAAAGCAGAGTATTACAGCAGGAATAGCGCATCACAACACTGACAGACCTCAGAAACACCGTGTGTTTATCTTCATATGCTGCTTTATTATGATGTTCGATATGAAATATGACAGCGGCACTCACCGGACAGCAGTCAGCGCGGACAGCAGACACCAACACGACAATAAATCATGATAAACAGAGCAAAAACAGCGAGTGTGAGAGACTAAACAACACGGACACTCTCCAGGAAGCGCTTCTCTCCGCTCGCTGGACTTCCGGCGGAAACCGCGACAAGGTCCCTGCGCTCGTGCGTCGCTATAAATCCGGAAAAATCGATTTATTTTAAATGATAAAATGCTTAATGATGATATTCGCGAGGTATTTTCAGCGTGCAGTTACAGCAGACACAAATAAATAATCAATAAATAAATAATAAAGACATAACATATGTATAAAAGTAATACAAACATGTATTAAAGGATAAAATAGTGTACGTTTGCTGTGAAGAAACGAATAATCATGATAACTGCTTCAATATCGTGTTTTTTTTAGGTGATTATGAAAATTATGATTATGAAAGACACTTTATTACACCAGATCGCATACAAACTAGTGCTGTCAAACGATTAATCGCTTTCAAAATATGAGTTTTGTTTACATAATATATGCGTATGTATATATATATATATATAAATATTTAGAAAATATTTACATGTATATATTTATATTCACATAATTTATATTATAAATAAATATGTGTAATATATAAAAACAACATATTTGTATGAAATATATACATGCATGTGTTTGTATTTATATATACATAATAAATATACACATATATTATGTAAACAAAAACTCTTATTTTGAAAGCGATTAATCGCGATTAACAGCAGCCATTTCAAGTAGATGCCCAAAGCATAAAAATGAAAACATCCAACGCAATAATATTAATTTGTAATTCTATAATAGTAGGCTAATAATAATTTCTGTTCAATATTTAGTAATATTTATTATGATATTTTTACTTGTTATAACGTGGAACACACAACACAATTATACATTATTTATTCATCACACATACTTATTTTTCATTTCAAATGTGCACGTATCATACCTGTACATACATAATTGTCTTTATTGTGTTTTTGTACATTGCCTATTTGTATATTATTATTATTTTATGATCTGTGTCTGTTGCTGTCATTCTGTGCAGCTTCTGTCACTATAACAAATCCCTTGTATGTGTAAACACACCCGGCCAATAAAGCTCATTCTCTTGTGCTTGTGGGTCACTTTTAACCACGAGGTGGCGCTGCGCACAAAACAAACCGCCTTTAAAGCAATGGTTTTGCCAAATAATGAAAATGCACTCTTCCTCGGTTCATCCGAGATGAGTTTATTTCTTCATCAGGTTTGTAGAAATGTGTCTCAGCAGCAATGGATGCACTGCAGTGAATGGGTGCCGTCAGAATGAGAGTCTGATAAAAACCTCACAGCACTCCAGTTCATCAGTTAACATCAGGAGAAGACAAAAGCTGAAACAAATCCAATTTTTTTACTAAAATAAGAGTTCATAATCCATAATAACTCAATGGATGCTCTGCAGTGAATGGGTGCCGTTAGAATGAGAGTCTGATAAAAACATCACAGCACTCCAGTCCATCAGTTAACATCAGAAGAAGAAACAAATCCATCATTAAGACGTTTATAACTCATACACAACAGAGTTCACTGAGGAAGAGTTATTATAGATTATGAACTCTATTGTATTATAGTTATAATCGTCTTAATGCTGGATTTGTTTCTTCTTCTGATGTTAACTGATGGACTGGAGTGCTGTGATGTCTTTATCAGACTCTCATTCTGACGGCACCCATTCACTTCCATTGCTAAGACGCTCCTCCAAATCTAATGAAGAAACAAATGGCCTGAGAGTGAACACATTTACAGCAATCGTTAGTTTTCAGGTGTACTGTTCCTTTAATGGCCTTTCAATGGTTTCCCAACACACACTCCTCACAGGTCACAGTTTCATAAAACACAAGAGATTTATTCTGACACAGTTTTTATGTTCTACTCAAAGGTGTAACGCACCTTACGAAACGAACTCAAACTCTGAGCCCAGTGTGTTTGTAGAGCTCCGTTTCTTCTTTCAGTGGTTTGTTAATGATTGACTGATGTAGGCTTTCATCGGCAGATGCTTAGAATATGCTTAGATGCTTAGATGCTTAGAATATTGTTTTTTGCACATCTCATTGTCTTTTGCACATCTTATTGTTTTTTGCACATCTTATTGTTTTGCACTTTTTTATTTCATTGCACATTTTATTCTTATTTCTCCTTTTCTTACCATATGTATGCCCTTGTGTTATGTTACTTATATAATTTGTATTCTTATTGTTTTGCACTGTCACTGAGCGGACCTGATTCGATTACATTTCACTTCTAATTATACCCTGTATAACTATTATGTGACAAATAAAGAAACCTTGAACCTTGAACCTTGATATGATAATACAAACTAAAAATTAAATAACAGCAAATTTCCTGAAATAATATGAGCACTTATTTTATACCTTTTAAAAAAAAATACAGTTTTATCACCCGAGTGTCCACGGTTATCAGCTAATGCCAAAAGGTTTCAAAAGTTAAATATTTAAAAATAGTAAATAACACATGCATAATTTCTGCAATTAAATGCATATCTATTATACAAAATATTTACAAAAATCATTTTAAACAAAACAGATTGAAATAAATAAACAGATTTATACTTTAGATTAAGTGTTTTGCAAACATAAAGATGAGTAACACTTTATTTTAAGGTGTCATAATACAGAGTAATTACCTCATTAAGTGCTTATAGTAGTAGCTGTTGTACTTACATGCAACTAAATGTACTTATCATGTAACTAAGTTATGATTTTATGATTTTGAGATGCATCTTTTCACACCGAGGACATCTGAGGGACTCATTACATCTATTACAGAAGATTAATACGCTCACTGATGCTCCAGAAGGAGAAAACATGCATTAAGAGCCGGGGCGTGAAAACTTTTGAACTTGAAGATCAGGGTACATTTTACTTAATTTGTGTTCTGGAAAACATGTAAGTATCTATATACTTACTATGTATAGTATAGTATACTATGTATAGCTTCTGAAGGGTAGTACTAAATGAAAAAAAATATGATATTTAGGCAAAACAAGAAAAATGTACACATCTTCATTTTGTTCAAAAGTTTTCACGCCCGGCTCTTAATGCATGTTTTCTCCTTCTGGAGCATCAGTGAGTGTTTGAATCTTCTGTAATAGTTGCGTTTGAGTCCCTAATTTGTCCTCAGTGTGAAAAGATGCATCTCAAAATCATAAAATCATAACTTAATTACATGGGAAGTACATTTAGTTGCATGTAAGTACAACAGCTACTACTATAAGCACTTAATGAGGTAATTACTCTGTATTATGACACCTTAAAATAAAGTGTTACCTAAAGATGTTAAAATCATGAATCAAATGAAAGTAAACTGTACTCAGATCAGGTAATGCTAGTTTCACATACAGCTCACAATAAATAGAATTATATAAACATAAAAAATATGTTTTCTTATATTAGTTATAAAAATATCATTCTGAATCCTCAAAATGTTAACATTCAATGTTATCATTTTACAAATGTTACTTTTTAAACAAGTAGTAACATTTAAAAAAATGTCAGATTAACATCCAACTAAAATGATCCAGGACAAAAAAAATGTAAATTATGTATAAATAGTTTTTTTGTGCTAACATTTTAAAAACATTATTTAATGATAACTTTGAAATAATATTCTGAAGAGCGTTTCTTCATAACTAGAGAGAACCTAGTTTGAATTCAAGGATTTAAAGTTATTGGCGATATAATTACTTAAATATTGTTTGATTTGCAAACTAAAAATGTCGTTTTTTTATTTTATTAAAATTAATTAAAGGTATAGCGCATCATTTTCTCTCCCTCAAGCTGATCCACACATTTATGAGTTTCTTTCTTCTGTTTAACATAAAAACTATATCTATATATATATTGAAGAATGTTTATAATCAAATGATTTTTTGGTAGCCATTGACTTCTACATTGTACAAAAATAGAATTTGAGAAAACGTAAAAGTTCAAAGCAAGCAGCTTCAGCAGATTTTTGAGTTTTCTCGACTTGTTGTTTTCAGTTTATACAAGAAAAAGTTAAGAAAACTCAAAAATCTGCTGAAGCTGCTTCATCTTTTAAGTTCTGTCAACTTTAATTTTTTTTACAGTGCATGAAAAAAATGCACTGAAAATGAAATGCATGAAAAGAAATACCATGGAAGTCAATGGGGACCAAAAACTTTTTCAGTTAATTTTTTTTTTGAAAATTAATATTTACATGAATGCATTTGGCAGGCGCTTGTATGCATTGCATTCAGTTTGATCAATTCATGCATTCACTGAGAATAAATCCGAAAAAATAAAAAATAAAATTAATTTGCATGATTTACGCTAAAAGAGTTATTTTAAACAATCACCAAACCAGAAAATCCAAAACAGACAGAGTTTAATATAAAACAATGTGTTTTATTAGAAACCCCAAACCTAGAAATGCAGCGCCAGCACTGCATGACCAACACACAAAACCCAAAACATTCAACAAGTGATCACAGATATTAAATATAGTACAAAACAATAAGTAGTAGTACAATCATAATCATACAGCAAATCATTTTTCCTTTTCAAATCATTTTTGGACACAAACCAGTAAACGGTTCGTCCTCTAAGTGCATTTAAAACTCAGTACACACACTGAAGTGTCCGTAGTACTCAAGGGCTTTGTTTCAAATCTAGTCGCCTAAGTAGGCAGCATGCTTGAGAAATGTGTTCAGGTCACATAAGGGCCCCTAGAACGCTTACAGTTACTGGAAACGGGAACTAAAGCCTCGACTCCTGCCTCAACTTGTCATCTTAATTTACTGTTCAGAAGCCGTTCGGGAAAGAGGAACAGTGAACAGACGAGTCGTGGCGGTTTGGCCGCTTCTTATTAGTGCTGTTGACCCGGTTTGAGCTCAGACGAAGCTCCACACCTCCAGATCTCGAACGGTGAAGTCGTGATGGAGGCTGAGAGGACGGTTGCAGAAGGTGCTGCATGAGTAACTGGAGCCGCGATACAGATCAGAATCCAGCCACAGGCCAAACAAACCCCTGAACACACAAACAACAGAGCATTCATGCATTTGAACGATACGTGAGCCTGGAGCATAAGCAGCAGCAACAGCCATTGTATGGGTCAAAATTACAGATTTGTTTTAATGCCAAAAATCATGTTGACGGTTTGTAAATTGCCTACTGTAAATATATCAAAACTTAATTATTGATTAGTAATATGCATGGCTGAGAACTTAATTTGAACAACTTTAAAGATGATTTTCTCAATATTTAGATTTTTTTGCACCCTCAGATTCTCAAATATCGTCTTATCATAACAAACATTAAGTTATTAAATTGACCCTTATGACTGGTTTTGTGGTTCAGGGTCACATTGCTCATGCATTCATTGGGAAATCCTACATAAACTATTCATATTTAAATAATAGTTTGTATCAGCTTTTTAAATAAAATCAGAATTGCAACATATACCTCTGGTTGTATGAAAAATGCACGTTTGAGCTGAAAACTTGCTCTGACATGTTTTAAAATATGTCATTGTTCTGTGTCAAGATGCACAGATGTAATGTTGAAGGTATTTTTGTAACAGTTGCTTAAATGTCTTAATTTAATCAAGGCCGAGTCCTGGCTTAAGCTGAGTCCCTGGGGCCGGTTGCATAAACGGTTTAGACTAGTCTTAAAAAGTCATCTAATTTTTTTTCCCCTCAAGACTGGTCATAACTTTTTTAATTCAGTTATGAAAAGGCAGATTGGTCTTATTTGTGTTGGAGAAGTAAGACTAGTGTGTCAAACAGTCTTAACATGGGGGCTAAGTTTATGCAACCGGGTCCTGTTTGTGAAACCGGGCCATAAACTCAAAATTCTGACTTTTTTCTATAAATTCCAAGTTTATATCCCATAATTCAGATTTTAGTTTTTTTGTTTCCGCCACTGAATAAAAAACAAAAAAGGGAATTTTAACAATTTATCACACAATTATGAATTTTTCCTCTTTTGTGGGAAAAAAGTTGCATTACTTTTTTCATTTTTAAAATTAAATTAAATTAAATTAAATTAAATTAATTAATTTAATTTTATTTTATTTTATTTTAATTTATTTATTATTTAATTTTATTATTATTTTATTTTATTTTATTTTTTTATTATTTTATTTTATTTTATTTATATTTTATTTTATTTTATTTTATTTTTTTTTTTTTATTTAATTTTTTATATTATTATTTATTTTATTTTTTTTTTGTATATTATTTTTTTTTTTTGTATTTTATTTTATATGTTTTTATTTTTTTATTATTATTTTTTTTTTCTGTGTCAGAAACAGACTTCCATAGATATGTGCCTGAATGCACTTTTTTTTAGCTCTGTAGTAAAAATCATAATATAGTTTTGTTTTCCAAAAAGCAGAAGCTGAGCTATGAAGCAATATTGTGTTTAACGGAAGGATGAACATAATGAGAGCGTGAAAGATGACAGAATACTCAGTTGCTCAATAGACTTGTATTACACTTCCTCGTTCAGAAAGCAGAAGCGACCAATCGTAACGTAAAACAACTTCCCCTTCAGTCCTATCCTATGAATTGCGGTTCACTAACTTTCATGGTATGTATGATTTATAAAAAATGCTTTTATTAATCATGGATGCCTTTATACTGATCAAAAGGGACATTTATAATGTTACAGTAGATTTCTATTTAAAAAAAATGCTGTTATTTTGAACGTTTTATTCATCTGTGAATACTGAAATATAAAATGTATCACGGTTTCCATAAATGTATCAATGTGTTCAGCATTGATAATAATTAGAAATGTTTCTTAAGCAGCAAATCAGCATATTATGATTTCTGAAGATCATGTGACACTGAAGACTGGAGTAATGATGCTAAAAAACACAGCTTTGATCACAGGAATAAATTACAGTTTAACACATGTTCACATGAAAACAGCTGTTTTAAACTGTAATTATATTTTACTGTATTTTTGATCAAATAAATGCAGCCTTGATGAGCAAAAGAGACTTCATTCAGACTCACCCTCCTCCTCCCATCTGCAGAGAGTCCAGGAATCCTCTCACAAAGTAGGAGTTTTCTCCACTCCAGCGGAAGATCTGCAGAGGAACCAGAACCAGACTCAGACTCAGAACCAGAACCAGACTCAGACTCAGACTCAGACTCAGACTCAGACTCAGACTCAGACTCAGACTCAGAACTAGAACCAGAACCAGAACCAGAACCAGAACCAGACACAGACTCAGAACCAGAACCAGAACCAGACACAGACACAGACACAGACACAGACACAGACACAGACTCAGACTCAGACTCAGACTCAGAACCAGAACCAGACACAGACTCAGACTCAGACTCAGACTCAGACTCAGACTCAGACTCAGACTCAGACTCAGACTCAGACTCAGACTCAGAACCAGACACAGACACAGACACAGACACAGACACAGACACAGACACAGACCACAGACACAGACACAGACACAGACTCAGACCCAGACTCAGACCAGACTCAGACTCAGACCAGAACCAGACCAGAACCAGACCAGACCAAGAGACAGAGACAGAGACAGACCCAGACACAGACTCAGACACCAGACACAAGACGACAGACCCAGACCCAGACCCAGACCCAGACCACAGACCACACGCACACCACACCACACGACACACAGCACACCACACCACACGCACACGCACACGCACACACACAGACACAGACACAGACCCAGACACACACACACACACAGACACAGACACAGACACAGACACAGACACAGACACAGACACAGACACAGCACACCACACGCACACACAGACCACACACAGACACTCAGACACAGACACAGACACAGGCACAGACACAGACACAGACACAGACACAGACACAGACACAGACACAGACACACACAGATGCACAGGCACAGGCACAGACACAGACACAGACACAGACACAGACACAGACTCAGACACAGACACAGGCACAGGCACAGACACAGACACAGGCACAGACACAGACACAGACACAGACACAGGCACAGACACACACAGATGCACAGGCACAGACACAACTCAGACACAGACACAGACACAGACTCAGACTAGCAGATCACAGACACAGACTCAGACACAGACTACAGACACAGACAACAGACACAGACTCAACACAGATCACAGGACACAGACACAGACACAGACACAGACACAGACTCAGACACAGACACAGACTCAGACACAGACACAGACACAACACAGATCAAGACTCAACATCAGACTCAGACAACCAGATCAGACACAGACTCAGACACAGCTCAGACACAACACAGACTCAACACAACACAGACACAGACACAACACATGACACAGACACAGACACAGACACAGTACAATGATCAGTAATTCAACAATCACACACAAAACACACACACGACACATCAGACAATCAGGAACACACACAAAACATCACACACATTATTCTAACATCGTATTACACACTATACTTACAACAGCTTTTACACACACACACAAAACAAAACAGATTCAAGAACATGAACTTATCAAGATAGCTGTTACAGATGATCAGTAATTCATACCTGAAACTCTGGACTGAAGCTGTAGAGGAACGTCTCTCCCGTCCCGTAGCAGTATTTGCTGACTTTGAACGGGTCGGAGGAAAACGCTCCAAAAACCTGCGGATTCACAACAACAGATTGTTTTATCAGATCAATAAATCAGTTCGATGATTAAAGCTACAGGATATGAATGTGTTGCAATAGGCTTTGTATGCTTGCACAACACAAAATCATTTGTTTATTGACTGTAAAAAAAAATGGAAAAGCACTCAAACAATAGATCTAACAACCCGTGTTATTATAGTATCTTTGAGATTTGATAGTTTTTAGTATTTTTTTAATTAATCAAGTACTTTCTATTTCCATTTTAAATAAATTGTAAAAATTTGAGTTTCAAATTTGTATTTAATATGTCTATAAACAGTAGGTTTTATCAATTTTATTTCAGTTTTAATTTTAATTATTTTAGCACACAAAGTTAAACTAAAGAACATGAGACAATTAATTGGAAGCAAACAAATTAAATATTTCCTTCATTATTTATATATATTGTATTAATATATACTTATTTATATATGCTTTGTATAATTTATTTCAGTTAATATTTTAATATTATATATTAGGTATTAAGCTAATGCATGAACTTATCAAATGTATACTTTCAATGCAATGCAAGGTTCATTGGATTAAATCATCTACCAAATGCATGAATGCAATATTAAATGTAATATATATTTTGTTTAGTATACTGTATATTAAATACATGGCTTTTCTCAACAACAAAAAAAACAGTTCCAAAACTATAATTGCTTAATACTAGATGAAATACTGTTTTTGTGATATTAATGTATAGAGTTTAAACACAGCTGAAGTGAATTTATTGAAATGCACATATTCTCATGCTCGTATTACATGCATAACACACGTGCATCTGTCATGTAATAAACCTGCCACTGCATTGCACTCTATGGTAACTGCTTTAAATGCATGGATGTAAATGCATGTCTTGGCTGTACCTGGTCGTCCGTGTCTTTGATGACCATCAGGACGGGTCGCTCTAACTCTCTCATCTGTCGGTATAGTGTTTTCAGGCTGGTGCCGTGCTGCGTCGTGCTGTACATCAGCTTCCAAGAGTAACCCTGCGTCCGCGCCGGGATGTGATTCATCAGCTGTGAACACACATCAGACACAATACATCAGCTGTGAACATTCAGCACATATATACATTACTCTCATGCATTGGACACTTTCGTTTAACGCGACATACAGTGCATTTATTTTAACAGTGCATGCAATGCATTTATGGAGCACAAAACCAGTCATAAGGGTCAATTCATTGAAATTAAGATTTATGCATCATCTGAAAAAGCTGAATAAATTATATTTCCATTGATGCATGGTTTGTTATGATTGCACAATATTTGATAATCTGGAATCTGAGGGTGCAAAAAAATCTAAATAGTGAGAAAATCATCTTTAAAGATGTTCAAATTAAGTTCTTAGCAATGCATATTACTAATCAAAAAATAAGTTTTGATATGTTTACGGTACAAATATCTTCATGGAACATGATCTTAATATCTAATGATTTTTGGCATAAAAGAAAAATGTATAATTTTGACTGTTGCTACAAATATACCCGTGCTGCTTATGACTGGGTCACGTATTTAAATTCACCTGTGAACATTAATCACATATACACTTCATGCATAGTACACACACACAGTGCATTCATTTCATCAGTGCATGCAAAGCATATCTCATTGATTAATTTCATAAAAGCACACCTACTTGTTCAAGATGATACTCGTTCAGAATCTGACTGTGGTCTATTAAAACAGGCAGCAGGTCTTCAGATTCAGAGTCTGCAGAGCTACAGACGCTCGGACGCCGCTTGTTCTGCTGTTTCACAGTCACGATCTGGAGGCAAACAGAGGAGAAACATCAGTTAAAACACATGCATGTTGCTCTGGTTTCTCTTTCTCTTCTATCAGAGCGGCACATGTTCGTTTCCCGTTGAATCCCACAAGGATTGAGTTCCACATAAATCATAAACCAGAGTCATAAAACACTGGTTCTTCAAAGCTCACCTCCACAAACGGCTCCTCAGATTTATTGGCATAGTATAAGATCTTAATGCTCTGCTGCACTGGCCTCATGTTGACTGATCTGCTGTAGTTTCTGAGCTTTCTGTGTGTTTATACAGTGTTTCTCCTCCTCTGCACCTGTGGGTTTGCCCTCAGATTATATTTCAACCATGCTTTCGTTTTACAGAAAGAGCGACAGAAGAGGAAGACCTGCCAAATATGGGCAGATCGAAGCGTGTCGCTGCTCGTAGGAGAGGGTTTTTACCTCCACCCACAGGAAAATACTTCAATAAAGAGATCGCACACAAAATATCATGCTTTTTCTGTGCATCTGTGTTCGTTTTTTGTTATCTGATTGGACAAAATGAATGGAAAAAGACTCAAATGTTAGAGAACGACTCTGGCATCCAGTGTTACTGTACGTCATTGAGATACTATTATGATTTTTATAATAAAAAACGAGTATACCACAATATCACTGGTTGTAAAATTAGTTTCAATTTTAATATTTTCAGTTTTTGTTTTAATGTTAGTTTTGGCAAATTATTAGTACTCTTAATAATATGTCTATATAGATTTTATTTATGAAAATGAGAAATGTTGCATTGGCAACTGCAGCAGCTGAAGAAAAAATATATATTTTGTAATATTTTATTGCAGTTTGATGAAAAAGCATGTCGGCGTTCGCATTTAGGAGAGGTTTTTTCCTCCACCCTTGGGAAAGTACACTCGGTAAATCATATTTTTAATATTTCCGATGTTGTATTTCTATTAATGCATTAGAAGAAAAAGATGAAAAAGCTATAATTTAGAGTACATCTCATGTCCATTATTATTTTATTAGAAATATTATCTCACACGTATATTTTGCGCATCATGATTTTAGTTTGCTTGCCTTTATTGCTGTTTTTACAGTATTTGAATGAAGTCTCAATACATCAAGATTATCTGCATGCAATTTATTTGTACAATCAAAATAGAAAAACTGAGTTTAAATCAAATTTTATTTCAAATAGAAAAAATATTTTATTTTACTCATGTGCATAAACATAATGTCAACCAAACACAAACACGCCTAATCACAAAATCATGATATGAAATCAGTTTCTTTTAGGATTTAATTCAGATAAATATAAAAAATTGAGGTTAACCTCTCAGGAAAATATCATTTGATTGGCCAGACAAGGCAAAATGGGGAAATTGTCAATTATTTTAACTGTAAATCCATTGTTGACACACTTCTCTTTTGGTCATTTCAGATGCTGTTTAATGATTAAGCTTTGCTATACTAGCAGAGAAGTCACACAGATCCACTGAAACCAAACCAATAGTTGTTTTCTTCAGAAAAGCATCACGTTTATACAGGTTTCGATGTGAAATGTACCCTAAATCATACCGTGACTCCACTAAAACACACTATTAAAGAACATCTCTGAGCAATACTGAACTGACCTTAAAAACTCAATGCATTATGAAACTAAGTGTTATTGTTTTATTACTGCGGCCGAAGCAAATCAACTCAAACCCATGCTTCTGAACTGTGAGCATGCAGCGTAAATGACTTACCTCCCAATTAGTGGAGGCGGGACTTCCGAGGAAAGAGTCGATCACATCTGGATGGATCCTGAGGTAGTTTGGGTTGCTTCGGTGTTTGCTGTTGATGGTTTCTGGAGAACACCGGGCGAAGCACATGTTCAGATGATCCACGCTAAAGGGAAGCAGAACACACGCTTGAGAACCCGAGCTTTGGGTTGCTTCATATGCAAATCATACACTGTAAAAAAAATGACTTTAACGGTAAAATACTGTAAAAATGCTACAGTTAAAAACCTGTTAAATGGTTAACGGTAAATTCCCCTACTATATACGGTGAAAAACTGTATTGGACATTACATGCAAATCATACACTGTAAAAAAAATGACTTTAACGGTAAAATACTGTAAAAATGCTACAGTTAAAAACCTGTTAAATGGTTAACGGTAAATTCCCCTACTATATACGGTGAAAAACTGTATTGGACATTACATGCAAATCATACACTGTAAAAAAAAATGACTTTAACGGTAAAATACTGTAAAAATGCTACAGTTAAAAACCTGTTAAATGGTTAACGGTAAATTCCCCTACTATATACGGTGAAAAACTGTATTGGACATTACATGTAATTTTACAGTAGTATACCGTTCTTGGAAGTAAAAAAAAAAACGTTTACAGCAAATAACCGTAAAGTGGCATTCCCTGTGTTACATTGTAGCATTTTTTGTTGAAATAACTATGTTTCTTCTTATCAGTTTTGTACTTTAGGGTTGTATGTTACATCTAATGTTATTAAATTAATGTTTTGTATTGTATTTAATGTATTGTATATTTAAGTGTTATCATGATGGTGTTTAGTGTTTGTTTGAATGAGTGCACTTTCTATATGTTAGTGTTTAAAAGCTGCTTGTGATAGGCTTTGGCTCATCGTGTGACTTTCTCATCATCACCTGCTTTTGGTGGATATCAGTGTTTTACAAAACATATTTCAGTACTTCAATACGTTCACTGTAAAAAAAAATGCAGAAAATTTACAGTAAAAAAGGTCCAGAATTCTATCGTAAAAATACGGTAACAACATTTTAGGTTTTACTGTTTTAACTTAAATTTACAGTTAAATACTTTTTTCTAATTTCGTTAACTGATATGATGTTAATATACCAACCTATTGAAGTACTGAAGTCTGTTTTGATATCCACCAAAAGCAGGTGATGATGAGAAAGTCACACGATGAACCAAAGTCCATCACAAGCAGCTTTTAAACACTAACATATATAGAAAGTGCGCTCATTCACACAAACACTAAACACCATCATGATAACACCTAAATATGCAATAAACATTCATTTAATAGCATTCGATGTAAAGAAGAAACATAGTTATTTCAAAGAATTTGATTTTTTTTTTAAATGCAACGCATATTCTGGGAACGTTAGTTTACGTTTTTTTCCTGTAAATTTTACAAGAGCTTACCGTTAACCATTTAACAGGTTTTACTGTTAAAAACACGGTCATTTTTTTACAGTGTTGGTATATCAACATTATATCAGTTATATCAAATTACGGTGTTTAGCTGTAAATTTAAGTTAAAACAGTAAAACCTAAAATGTCGCTACCGTATTTTTGACGGTAAATTTTCGGCGACCACAGCTGCCGTTTTTTTACTGTAAATTTTACAGATTTTTTTTACAGTGAACTAAGATGCAATGCATGCAAAGCCGTGAGTGTTTTTCTGACACAAACCAACCAAATGCATCGAAAGCTCTCGTGTCATCGGTTCACTAATGCGAGGATGTTTACAGTGCATGCTTTTACAGTCAGCGTCTGAGTAACGCAACTCCTCCTTTCCCATTGTTACTGTGCCAGCACGTCTGGAAATGATATTTAATCCACTTTCA
>CM049823.1:35064408-35079408 GCA_027422435.1 Schizopygopsis pylzovi | reverse complement strand
ATGCATCTGAATGAGCGTTTCTCATTCTGATTCGATAAAAGCAACATCTATAAAACAGTGCACCATTAAACTGATTTTTGGTTTCTCAAATGTTTAAAGATTTGACATTGTCCCCCTAAAATATTAAGAATAGTTCAATTAACATACGTGTCCCTGGAGCACAGTCATAAGCAGCACGGGTGTATTTAGCCATTGTATGGGTCAAAATTATACATTTTTATTTTATGCCAAAAATCATTAGATATTAATATCATGTTCCATGAAGATATTTGTAGCGTAAACTTAATTTTTGATTATTAATATGCATTGCTAAGAACTTCATTTGAACATCTTTAAAGATGATTTTCTCAATATTTAATTTTTTTTGCACCCTCAGATTCCAGATTTTCAAATATTGTCCAATCATAACAAACCATGCATCAATGGAAATATTATTTATTCAGCTTTTTCAGATGATGCATAAACCTCAATTTCGACTCTTATGACTGGTTTTGTGCTCCAGGGTCACATATATATCTGACAGATAACTCGAGACTTACTGATATAAAAATTATAATTAATTCGGCCCATTACTTGTGCACAATGCACTTTTCTTAATATTAAATCTAAAATGTGATTTAATGTCACTTTTGATGAGGATTGCATGATCTTTGAATAATATCAGGCTTTAAATGCAAAATATTACCTAGCTCCGCTTTAGCACGATCAAATATACTAAGCATATCTTTAATTAGACACTATTTCTGCACAATTAAAGTGCATTAATACAAAACTAGTTGTTCTGATTTAGCAGATACCAGTTTAGTATACTAAAAGTACAATTGCATGGTATTTTATGAATGTATTTGTAATATACTCAGCATGAAATAAATATATTTTTGGGTCTAAATGCTTGTATTGAAATATTGCTCTGATGTGACGACGAAATAACTTAAAATAGTTAATTTTCAAAAAGTCACAAATGAAGGGAACCCGCTTGAAATGAAGGATTTATTCACCAGCAGTCAATCTTAAGATAAGATGATTTTATTAATAAAAGCATGGTTTATGATTACTGCCATACAGTGCTATTCAAAGCCGAGGCTGTGTGTGATGACTGCTAAATATGTATTTTAGGTTAGTGGCACATTTTGAGTCCTGGTTAAAGTCGGATCAGTTAAAGTTCAACTATACAGAACGGATTCGCTGAAACGGCTAATTAACTGCTGTTTCACCTCAATCAATGTCCAGGGTTTTACTAAATCACTGTACAAGTGCACACACCGTAAAACTGATTTGCTGAAGTTGCAAATAAAAGATATCATTGGAGGATGTTTTAGTCGACATTTCACATTAATTCAGTGTAACTGAATTCATTTATTTTCAATGCAAAGAGCATTGTTACGAAAAAATAGACATTACGTCCGATATTTTAAAGGGTCGTTCACACAAAACACGTTTTATATTTGACTGCATTGTTTTCCGTTGTTTTTCTGTGTGAACACGCACTTGATCAGGGGTCGGCATCTCTTTCATCCCTCTGTAACGTGGGTGTACCATACGCAGGGGAGGTGTCACCCCGACTTTTAATACTTTTTCTAGGTCAAGTGTTTTAAAGTAGAGGTTTTCATGGGCCAATGTGAGTAAATCTAAGTTTAAATTAAAAGAGAAAAGATAGTCACGTCGTTTTGGATACGTTTTATTCGTATCCAACATGATGTGAACATCACGGAGCACTGAACACTATCACGCGCTGTATGTTTCATTCATCCTCGAAGACAGAGGGTGCTCTCGCGCAGAAATCCAAAACGGACTCATATGAGAAGTAATAGTGACGTTTGACAGGCATCCCGCTATCGCTGTAGCTAAGCTGAATCACAAGCATGAAACTTAACTGATGAGACGGAAGGCGATATGGTTTTTGTGTTTTTCAAGTCTTCTCCAGGTAATAAATATGAATGATACAATGTGACCCTGGAACACAAAATCAGTCTTAAGTACGGTGGCCGAGAGAGCTCAACGCGCTGCAAATAGAAAAAACACCTGCAAATTAAGAAAACAACTTTCAGCAATTTTACAACACACGTGCTGCAAATGCTCACAGCACAACCAAAAAAGAAACGCGCTGCAAATAAAATGTATTTAGTTGTGTTGAGAGCATTTGCACCATCTGCTGTCAAAATGATGAAAGTTGTTTTCTTAATTTGCAGGTGTTTTTTATGCTTAACTGTCAATAAGTTAAGTGTCAATTTTTCACTTAACGAAAAACGATACAATTTTACGAAATTGAGATGTATACATCATCTGAAAGCTGAATAAATAAACTTTCCACTGATGTATGGTTTGTTATGATCGGACAATATTTGAAAATCTGGAATCTGAGGGTGCAAAAAAATCTAAATATTGAGAAAATCATCTTTAAAGTTGTTCAAATGAAGTTATAAATATAGCCGTGCTGCTTATGACTGCATCTGTGCTCCAGAGACACAACTGAGGACAATAGAAGCAATCAGACCAACTAGAGAGCAACAGTATATAAGTGTATACAAGTCTCAGTCTAGAATAGTGTTAGTGGAATAGTGGAATAGAATAGAATAGAATGGAATAGAATAGAATAGAATAGATTGGAATAGAATAGAGTGGAATATAATAGAATAGAATAGATTGTAATAGAATAGAGTGGAATATAATATAATATAATATAATAGAGTGGAATATAATATAATAGAGTGGAATAGAATAGAATATAGTGGAATAGAATAGAATAGAGTGGAATAGAGTATAATAGAATATAATATAATAGATTGGAATAGAGTAGAATAGAATAGAGTGGAATAGAGTAGAATATAATAGAGTGGAATAGAGTAGAATATAATAGAGTGGAATAGAATTGAACAGAGTGGAAAAGAGTAGAATAGAATAGAATAGAATAGAGTGTAATAGAGTAGAATAGAATAGAGTGGAAAAGAGTGGAATAGAGTAGAATAGAATAGAGTAGAATAGAATAGAACAGAGTGGAATAGAGTGGAATGGAGTAGAATATAATAGAATAGAGTGGAATAGAATAGAGTGGAATAGAGTAGAATAGAATAGAACAGAGTGGAATAGAGTAGAATAGAATAGAACAGAGTGGAATAGAGTAGAGTATAATAGAGTAGAATAGAATAGAACAGAGTGGAATAGAGTGGAATGGAGTAGAATATAATAGAATAGAGTGGAATAGAATAGAGTGGAAAAGAGTAGAATAGAATAGAATAGAATAGAGTGTAATAGAGTAGAATAGAATAGAGTGGAAAAGAGTGGAATAGAGTAGAATAGAATAGAGTAGAATATAATAGAACAGAGTGGAATAGAGTGGAATGGAGTAGAATATAATAGAATAGAGTGGAATAGAATAGAGTGGAATAGAGTAGAATAGAATAGAACAGAGTGGAATAGAGTAGAATAGAATAGAGTAGAATAGAGTGGAAAAGAGTGGAATAGAATAGAGTACAATAGAATAGAACAGAGTGGAATAGAGTGGAATGGAGTAGAATATAATAGAATAAAGTGGAATAGAATAGAGTGGAATAGAGTAGAATAGAATAGAACAGAGTGGAATAGAGTAGAATAGAATAGAGTAGAATAGAGTGGAATAGAGTAGAATATAATAGAATAGAATAGAGTGGACTAGAGTAGAATAGAATAGAGTGGAATAGAATAGAACAGAGTGGAATAGAGTAGAATAGAATTGAATAGAGTGGAATAGAATAGAGTGGAATAGAATAGAACAGAGTGGAATAGAGTAGAATAGAGTGGAATAGAGTAGAATAGAATATATAATAGAACAGAGTGGAATAGAGTAGAATAGAATATATAATATAATAGAGTGGAATAGAATAGAGTGGAATAGAATAGGTAAGTGCTAATATTAGTAGGTTAGGTGCTGGTGAAAAAGATGTCTTTATTTGTTTTTTGAAAACGGCCAAGGACTCAGCAGATCGAAAGAGTGATTTGGTACCTCTTTGGGACGGCACCACAAGACGTCGTTCCCTTGCAGAGCACATGCTTCTGGAGGGTGCATAAGTTTGCACTAGCGAGTTTAGGTATATTGGTGCAGCGCCAGATGTTGTCTTGTAGGCTAACATCAGTACCTTGAATTTGATGCGTGTGGCTACGGGTAGCCAATGTAACCTGATGAAGAGAGGCATAACGAGAGCTTTTTTCGGCTCGTTAAAGACCAGTCTCGCTGCTGCATTCTGGATCAGTTGCAGAGGCTTGATAGTACATGAGGGAAGGCTCTCAGTTAGTCTAGAGTCGTGCGACTCACTCTGACAAGAAGGGTCTAATCTTCCTAATGTTGTATAAGGCAAATCTGCAGGACCGGGCCGTAGTAGCAATGCGGTCTGTGAAGCTTCAACTCAAAGGCTGTCCTGGAAAGAGTTATGGTTGACGAACCCAGCCGTATAGAGAAGTTGTGGTGAAGTGAAGGGTTGGCTGAGACCACGAGGAGTTCGGTCTTAGTAAGGTTGAGCTGAATGTGATGGTTCTTCATCCAGCTAGAAATGTCACTCAGACAGGCTGTAATGCAAACAGCTACCATCGGATCATCAGGATGGAATGAGAAGTAGAGTTGAGTGTCATCAGGAATAGCAGTGATAAGAAAAACCATGCTTCTGAATGACCGATCCTAATGACGACATGTAGAAGAGAAGCGGTCCAAGCACTGAGCCTTGAGGAACCTCACCCCTCCAAGGACCTACCTGAGAGGTAAGACTCGAACCACAGGAGCGTGGTACCAGAGATGCACATCTTTATGAGCGTGGACAGGAGGATCTGGTGGTTAACGTGTCAAAAGCAGCAGACAGATCCAGCAAGATGAGTATTGAGGATTTGGAAGCTGGTGAGTTCAGTCTCAGCGCCTCAGTAACCGAGAGCAGGGTTACGTCTTCCCTCTGAGGCTGTGTTATGATCTATATGACCTTATTATATTTATTGTGAGTATTATTATTGCTGATCATTATTGTTGTGCTATGATATTGTAATATTAACCATTATATAATAAGAGGAGCATGGAAAGGTTTATGAAAGTGTCACTCCACAATACAATAGCAAAATATATAAATATGTATAGTATTTTTAAGTTACATTAATCAGTGTTCCTTCCTAAGGAAATAATATGGACCAGAAGACATTGCAATTATGATATTTAGACAGACTTAAAGAAGTTCCAGATCTATACTTGTGCTCTTATTATTTCAGTTATTTTGCTTTAATGTCAATAAACATGTGCAAACAATATACTTGCTCGTGGGAACTTATTTTGATGTTAATTACATATACTTACAAATTCATCATTATCATGTTGATATGCTATGGTACTATAACACTGTTAAGACAAACATGTCTTCTAGTATCTTCAATTGTTGTGTATACCGAGCTGCAGCGGACACATTTGTGAACGACTTCACTTTGGACCCATTGTCTCTTTAATACCTCGTGTTGGCCTTACATTTTTATCACACCCACCGAACAAAAAAAACATATATCGTTGCACAACGTTTCCAGGAAACATGTCGTTCAAACCGGAAACCATAACAAAACGTCTGAGCTTGAACGTGCCCCTGGTTTCCTGAACACTCCCCCTATTAGCCATTGGTCGGAGACACAGATAGCCCCGCCTCTAAACTCACGCTATTGGCTGAGCTGGTGTTACTGGGAGAGACTCTTCAGAATCATTTACTTTGACTCCCTAGCAACCACCAAAAGCTTTGCAAATAATGAAAACTTGCAACATGGGAAAATTCCAGTGTGCAATTCTGTAGATTTAAAGGGACAGTACACCCAAAAATAATAATTGTGTCATCATTCCCTCAACCTCAAGTAATTCCAAACCTGTATGAATGTGTTTCTGCTGAACACAAAGGAAGATATTCTGAAGAATGTGCGAAACTGAGCAGTATTTTTGTTCCTACTATGGAAGTCAATGGAGCCCCAAAACAGCAAACTTTCTTCAAAACATCTTCCTTTGTGTTCAGAACAAACACATTCTTTTTAGGTGAACTGTCCCTTTAAGAAACAGCTCTTGAGTTATACACAGTAAAACATAATATTGCGTTACTCCCTTAAAAAAAAGTAACTCATTGCGTTACTTAGTTAATTTGCGTTACTATTTTCACATCTGCGTGGGCTGGCTTGTATGTTTATAATATAAAAAGTTATATTTCTGGCAAATGTAAAAGCCCTCTCACACCAAAAGTGAAGTGAATAATCCGCAGGCTGTATAAAGTGTATATTCACATCTGTACAGTAGAGTTTTTTATTTTGATGAATACGGAATATGTTTTTTGAGTAAATGCGTGTTACATTGAGTGTGTAGAAATGTACTGCAGGATTTGAGTTTAAGAATAAAAACTTCAATAAGATAAAACACAGAGTGATTGTAATATGCAAAATTGTAATATATTGTAAAAAAAAAAAGCTGTGATAGTAACTAAATGCTGAAATTAAATGAGAACAATATATAACGACATGCAAGTATTTGACTAAAGAGATGAAACTGACGTTCAAAGTAGAGCGGAAAAAATGAAGATGTGAAAGCAAGTTGCATGAAGTTAACTTGATGTGGCAGGAAAACACCTGCTGAAACATTCATTTATTGTCAAATAAAAAGTAGATTATTGGAGGTTTTTAGGTCAGTTAAGCACAGGTTAAACCGTTGGTGAACTCCTGTGGTTTTAACTATCTGTTCTGAATGAGCTCACCTTCATCTCACATCGAAACCGAGCGTATAACATCACACACAGACTGAAACGGAGACAGTGAACCGGTCTGAGAACACACAATAGACAACATGTATACACTATATCAATAACTTCTGATCAAATCAATGTATCCTTGATGAATAAAAGTATTAATTTCCCATTTAAAAAAAAAAAAGGAGGCACTTGTGCTTCAGATGCGGACAAAAATACAGACAAAAAACAACATTTTAAAACATATTCTGAGCCTATACTGCGCAAAAGTTTGGAATAATTCAGATTTGATAATGTTTCTGAAAGAAGCTCTCCAAGGCTGCATTTAATTGATCAAAACTAGTGAGATATTATTACAATTTAAAACAGCTGTTTCCGGTGAGAATATGATCAAACCTGAGTTTACATCCGCTATTGATGATTCATGTTTATGCGGAAATATTTGTGAAGATTGTTTATTATTTTATTGATCAAGGATGTATTCAAATGATCAAAAGTGCCAGTAAAGGCATTTAGAATGTTATATTTCAAATAAATGAAGTTATTTTGAGCATTCTATTCATCTGTGAATCCTGAAAAATAAAATGCATCACGGTTTAAACAAAAATATTAATGTTTTTAACATTGATAATAATCAGAAATGTTTATTGAGCATATTATTATGATTTCTGAAGATAATGTGACACTGAAGACTGGAGTAATGATGCTGAAAATACAGCTTTGATCACAGAAATAAATTACAGTTTAACACACATTCACATAGAAAACAGCTGTTTTACAATATAATAATATTTAGCAATTTTTGCAGCATTTTTTGATTAAATAAGTGCAGCTTTGGTGCATGAGCAGAAGAGACGTCTTTCAAAAACATGTAAAAATACCAAACTATTGACCTGCAGTGTGTGCATGAAATAACAATAGTGATAAATTAATGAAGGAAATATACACCGTGTTGCTTCACAGCATCATAAAAGGGCATACAGTAATAAAAGCTGGATTGTAGATGATGAATATTCACGTTTCTCAAGAGCCCCATCTTCTGGTTTTCCTCTAAAACAACCACACACTTCACACAAGCTCTCGTGTTAACAGCTTTGCTTCATGAAGAAGTTAATCTCTTTCTTGACTAATCCAGAATTACAGAACTAACCTTATTTAGTTTAGTTTAATCTCAAAGGAATTCAAAAAAACCTCGTCTCATATGCAACACATTTACTGATGCACACAGCCTGCTTGTGAAAGTGCACGTTATTATTTGTGTATAAGCACATCTAACATGCTGGATGCACAAGATAAAAGGAACGGAAATATTCCACGAGCTGGGAATTAATTGCACGCTGAACCGGTCAGTTGTCAAGCGATGCTGTAATTAGGCCCCCTGTGATTAAAGCACAAGCTGAATTTAATCACACCTGAATCAGGAACACATCAGTTTGCTTGCATTTTGAAATCAAATCTATACTGTACATAACTGTATTCTTAAATCCAAACGAGTAGGTCAAGCTCATTATACACAATTATTATGAAAGTTGATATTCTGGTCATATTTATTTCCAAGCACATTTGTGTCCCTGGAGCACAAAAGCAGTCATAAGCAGCGCAGATTTATAGCCAACAATACATTATACATTTGTCTTTTATGCCAAAAAATCAATCATGTTCCATGAAGATATTTGCACCGTAAATATATCAAAACTTAACTTTTGATTAGTAATATGCATGTCTAAGAACTTCATTTGAACACTTTAAAGATGACTTTCTCAATATTTAGATTTTTTTGCATCCTCAGATTCTATATTTACAAATATTGCCCAAACCATACATCAATGGAAACATTATTTATTCAGCTTTTAGATGATGCATAATTCCAAAAATTGACTCTTATGACTGGTTTTGTGCTCGAGGGTCACATTTGACCAATTCCAAATTTCAATTTCTACTATTGATATTGTATTTAATCATTTATGAGTGATGTATAATTGTCCATGAAGGCTGGAAGTGAAAAAAACTCCTTAGGTGTGCAGAAATAGCATGCGTGTTTTCTTTTAAACCATAAATACTAATTTAAATGATTAAATGCCCCTGAGATGCATGCAATACTAGAATTAGCAAAGTTAAGGCATGACCTAACGGTCACACAAAACACCTGAATATAAGGAGCTTTTGACCTTCATATATCACTTATAAATTATTAAATAAACCAATGGTAGTTATTAAGATTGATATGGTTTGGAATTGATCAAATGTTCTTGGAATAAAAATATGACTAGAATATCAACAAGCCTGATAATTCTACACACGGTGTAGTTTGCTTTCTATGGCTGATTAGACTTAAGGATTTCTATTTGCCAGGATTATCTAGAACATCTCTCATCTATTGCAACAGCTCTTATCAGCATCTTAGAGATTGTCCAAATCACTGAACACATTAAATGCACTGGCAACTTTATTTAGCAGAACCTTCCACACCTCAGCAGCTTTGTAGCACAAAGCAGAACTGATTTAAAGCATTTCTACTATGAAAGACTGTAACTTGCAATTCTGAGAAAAGGGCAGTTGTAAGATATCAACTTTTGCGCACAATTTTTTTTCTCCCTATTTAATTTATATTTCACTTATTTTTTCTCTCTCAATTCTGAGTTTATATTTCACAATTTAATTGAGATTTTTCAGAATTTAGATTTTTTGTTAAAAATTATCCGTTTTTATCTCACAATTGAATTTATATTTCACAATTTTGATTTTGAGTTTATATCTTGCAATTCTAATTTTTTTCTCGTAATTCTGACTTTTCCTCGCAATTTAATTTAGATTTCACATATAATTTTTTTCTCTCAATTCTGAGTTTATATCTCACAATTTAGATTGTTCATGAATTTCTGAGTTTATCTTCTAAAAATTCTAACTTTTTTCTCTCAATTCTGTCTTTTTTCCTCGCTATTTAATTTAGATTTCGCTTTTTTTTTTCTCTCAATTTTTCTCTCAGTTTATATTTCGCAATTTAATTTAGATATTTTTTTCGCAATTCTGAGATTATGTCTCACAACTTGATTTATATTTCACAATTTATATTTTTCTCTCGCAATTCTGAGTTTATATCTCACAATTTACATTTTATGACTTTTTTCCTCGTAACTGAATACAAATTTTGCAATTGAGTTTTTACTCGCAATTCTGAGTTTATGTTTTTCACAATTCTGACTTTTTCCTCGCTATTTAATTTATATTTCACTTATTTTTTCTCTCTCAATTCTGAGTTTATATTTCACAATTTAATATAGATTTCGCAATTTTGATTTTGAGTTTATATCTTGCAATTCAAAAAAAATTCTCGTAATTCTGACTTTTTTCCTCGCAATTGAATTTATATTTCACATATTATTTTTTCCTCTCTCAATTCTGAGTTTATATCTCGCAATTCTGACTATTTTCTCTCAATTCTGTCTTTTTTCCTCGCTATTTAATTTAGGGTTAGGGTTAGGGTTAGGGTTAGAAATATGAGTTTATATTTCGCAATTTAATTTAGATTTCGCAATTTAGATTTTTAGATTGTTGGTGAAATTCTGAGTTTATCTTCTAAACATTCAGATTTTTTTCTCGCAATTGAATTTATATTTGCCAATTTATATTTTTTCTTGCAATTCTGAGTTTATATTTCGCAACTTTTTTTTTTTTTTTTTATTCTGACTTTACTCTCAATTCAGATTTTCTTATAAATCCAGCGTTATATTACACAATTCTTTTTTCTCAGAATTCAAAATGTATACCTCACAATTAAACATTTCTCGCATCTCTTACGTTTTAATCTCGCAATGAATTGTTTCTCAGAATTGTTTAATTGTTTAATCCCACGTAGAAAACAATCTTCCATATTCTGCTACAAACCTCTTTTCAAACTGCATCATATTGAATTCACACAAGGCCTAACTCTGACGAATCTTCCCGTTAAACTCGACTTTGTCAAGCCAGCGTTCAGAGATGTCAAATTGTCTTGTAAATGTTGATGTTTGTCCTTTCATCAGTGATTTGTCCATAAGTCTTTGAGCTTTGGAATGCGGTTGATCTGCTCCCATATTGAACTCAGCGTGAGGTTTGCTCTAGGGATTGTGTTTTCCAGCGAGAGAATTCATTTTGGCAGCTGTAAGCTGTTTTTTTCCACGCTAAGGAGACTTCAGTGACCTTATCTCCACGGGAGGTGCCTATGATGAAAACTATTTAACACGCCACACCAGCGACGAAGCTCCTCGTACCAAAGCAAAGCCT
This sequence comes from Schizopygopsis pylzovi, assembly GCA_027422435.1. Taxonomy (NCBI): domain Eukaryota; kingdom Metazoa; phylum Chordata; class Actinopteri; order Cypriniformes; family Cyprinidae; genus Schizopygopsis; species Schizopygopsis pylzovi. The sequence continues at coordinate 35,068,432 of CM049823.1, read as the reverse complement.
CTCGATATGGTAAGTCAATTCATTTCTCTTCAAACCCTTACTCTGAGAATAAGACTAAGACTCTGTTTGCTCTCCACAGATGAACAGCATCAGTTTAGTCTGTCTTCTTCTGTGCACGAGAGTGTCTTCCTTCAGATTCGACGAGCTGACACAATATGTGAACAGCCATGAAGAGCAATTTATCGAGGTATTTCTTTATTTTTTTGTGGATGTTATGAAAATATCTATCTGCACTACTACAGTCAAGGATTGCATTGCATTACATCTCTGTGTCCAAACATCCATCTGCTCCAGTGACTCGTTATTGATGCATCTTATCGCTAAAGAAATGCTGTATATTGTAGAAAATGCAGTTGTTTATTTGAGCTCAGATAAGACGCCTCTATTTATTGATGAAGAAAGAGGCTTGCACACGACACACGGACTAAAATATATTTTATTGTGGCCATGATTTAATAATTCGTCCCTTTGTTTTATGAATCCATTCCCTCGTTCTAGCTAAAACATGGCCATGAATGACTATTCCTTCCCTCGATTTAGGAAATTATTCCCTCGTTTTAGTAAATTGTAACCTTATTTTAGTAAAAGATTTCACAGGTTTAGTAAATAATTTCCTAATTTTTTAATCGTTACCTTATTTTTGTAAATCGTTAACTTATTTTATTAAATTGTTTCCTAGTTTATTAAATTGTTACCTTATTTTAGTAAATTGTTTCCTATTTTTAGAAGTAATAAATCAGGGGAATAAACTAAATTATTTTCTAAAACGAGGAAACAAATGGTCAGTGTTGGTGTAACGAGAGTTACATAATTAGATTACTTTTTTCAAGTAACTAGTAAAGTAACACATAATTTTTTAATTTAGAAGGAAACATCTGTTATTTTGTTTCCCCATGTATCGCCCGAAAGCTCTCGTGTTGCTATGGTGACAGAAATCATAAGTACAGACGCGTTTGTGTGTGAACATGTTGCTGTAGTTCGAGACTAAATATGAATGTGTATTAATTCATCCCACTCGCAAAAAACAGATTCAGGATTCATCAAAATGAATTAAAACAGTGAAATACAAACTCAGAATATGACGCAATCCTGCAATAAATAAATATGTTAAACAACACAAATATATCTAATCTCATTTTATTAACGATGTGTTTGCTGCTGATCTTTGATGATCAGTTCAACCATATTAATAACCAAAAATTACTTTAGATAAACTAACATTGTGTTTAATCACTGAAGAGTGTTGATCTTCTCCTGTGTTCTTCTGTACAGACGTGATTTACTCGTCCTTCAGACTGAGGTTTATTCATTACACTTTTTAGTGTGAAAGGCTTTTATATTTGCTATAAATATAACTTCTTGTATTAAAAACGAACAATCAAGCGCTGCTCATATTTAAAAAGTAACGCGAAAGTAACGTAGCGCATTACTTTCCATAAAAAGTAACATAATTAGTTACTTTTTTCGGGAGTAACACAATATTGTAACGCATTGCTTTTAAAAGTAACACTGGTTATGATTGCGTTGACATTCGCTCAGTCCTTCCTCGTCTCAGACTCGGTTCGGTAACTCTCAGTTCTGCCGAACGCTGTATGTTTGGTCTGTTTCAGACGCTGAGACACTGGGTCTCTGTGGAGAGCGACTCCAGCGATGTGACGAAGCGATCAGACTTACACAGAATGATGGACATGACGGCAGAGAAACTCCGGCTCATCGGAGGAAGCGTGGAAATGCTGGACGTCGGGACGCAGGCGGTCAGATAATCAACTTAACCTTTTATTAGAACAGCTCTAGTTAAAATGCCCCTGTTATGGGTTATGAAAGATTCATATTTTGGTTTTGAGATCCCTAGTAACAGGTTGAAATGCATGCTAGAACAAAAAACACTTTATTTTTACCTTATTTACTCAACGACTCTCAAACGATTAATTTTCTAAGCCCCTCCTCTGCGTGACCCTACCCTGCACTGATTGGTCGATTTAATTTAAAGCAGAGCGCAGTGTTACTTTGTTTACAGCGTTACACCGTGTCCTAACTACATGCGACAGCGTGACGCGACAGAATCAATCAAATATCACAACCAATCAGAAGAGTGTGTGGGCGGAGCCTCCCTGGAAGCGCACTGCTCTCGCCACAGCCAATCATTAGTGTGTGGGCGGAGCCTCCCTGGATTTAGCTCAACTGACTCTCGCCACAGCCAATCAGATTAGAGTGTGTGGGCTGAGCCTCCCTGGAAGCGTGACTGCTCTCGCCACAGCCAAACTGAAGAGTGTGTGGGCGGAGCCTCTGCAAGCGCACTGTTAAAGCCAGAGCGCAAGTCAGAAGAGTTTGTGGGCGGAGCGTTACACCTGGAAGCGCACTAACTACTCGCCGACAGCCAAACAGAAGAGTGTGTGGGCGGAGCCTCCCTGGAAGCGCACTGCTCTCGCCACAGCCAAACAGAAGAGTGTGTGGGCGGAGCCTCCCTGCAAGCGCACTGTTCTCGCCACAGCCAATCAGAAGAGTGTGTGGGTGGAGCCTCCCTGGAAGCGCACTCTCTCGCCACAGCCAATCAGAAGAGTGTGTGGGTGGAGCCTCCCTGGAAGCGCACTCTCTCGCCACAGCCAATCAGAAGAGTGTGTGGGTGGAGCCTCCCTGGAAGCGCACTGCTCTTGCCACAGCCAATCAGAAGAGTGTGTGGGCGGAGCCTCCCTGGAAGCACACTGCTCTCGCAACGAAAGGAGTATGTTTATAATCTAAGTCATAAATAAAAAATACTTATAACATTATTAAAGGTACACACTGAGTGACTGAGACCATCTTTGTCATGGAATATGCTTGTTGGTTCACAGTTTTAACGTACATTTTATTTACAAGATCTGAGGTAAACTATCGGTTGTTGGATATAACGGTCATGCAGAATAATATTCAAATTCATATTAGACCCGTTTAAGTTTGAATAAAGCACATAATCAGTACCTGAGATTATCACTGTCATTAGTTTGTATGTTGTTGTTCTAGCCACGACATCTCGGAAATAGAAACCGTTTCTAAATTAGAAATTTCGCGTGTCGCCGTCGTGACTAGTTAAGACAAAAACTCAGATTAACATGGAAAAGATACCTTTTACCGCGTGTCGCGATGTCGCGTGTAGTTAGGACACGGTGTTACCATGGAAACCACTCCGCACCTAGTGGCAAAGAAATGAATTTGCATTTTCATTCAGACCAATGAGAAAACACCAACAAGTGGGCGGGGATATGCTAATGTCTGATGTTGACGTCAAACAGGGATTGGTTTAAAAACGACTGGATTTAATGATTCAGAGTCGACTCGTTCTTTTGAGAGACGTAGGGTGTATCCTGAAATTGCCCCTTATACTCTCATTCCCTACATTAGTCCACTCGTAGTGTTCACTTGAAGACGAAGTGAGTGCTTTTGCATAGTCTTCTTGCTGTTTAATAATCATTTGAGACCGCTCCAGTAGTAGGATTTATCTTGAACTCTGCCACGGTAATTATGCAGAAACCCTTAATAGTCAATTTGTACCTGTGTTGTATTACGCCCCTTCTAAATTAGCTGAATGGATGATTGGCGGGAATTAATTCGGTGCGCGACTCTCAGAGTGCATTATGGGGATTCTCTTCGACGTTGTTTTTGCGGTGCATTGTGGGATTGAATGAGTGCTCTCGAGAGCATCCACTATGGGTTATAATGGCTGTATAGGAGGGGGGGGATTTCGGATACAGCCAATAAGGTTATACATAGAGCACTTTCAGATTTGAAACTCTGCCGGATGTGTTCATTCATAAATCCATCATAGGGGCACTTAATGAATATTAACCGTGGTGTCCGTCTCTGGACAGCTGTCCAATGGAAGCAGCATTGCTCTTCCCAAAGTGGTCACCGCTCGGTTCGGGGAGGATCCCGGCAAACGCACCGTCTGTGTTTACGGTCATGTGGACGTCCAGCCCGCCAAGAGAGAGGACGGATGGACCACAGACCCGTACGAGCTCACGGACATCGACGGTACCGTCTCATTTCT
>CM049823.1:35056908-35061908 GCA_027422435.1 Schizopygopsis pylzovi | reverse complement strand
ACTTCTTCGCCGAGGTCCAGAGATCAATATATTCATATATGTTTCGTTTTAATGCAGCAAACGTTGTGTTATGGTACAAATCTGGGCGGGGTTGTTATGCTATGCAGGTCAGATGGAGCATAATTAGATTCAATACTATTCGCCAAAAATCACACTATGACAAAAAAAAAAAAAAAGTTGATAAACAATAAACTATTAACAAATATAGTTTTTAAACATTAAAAAAAAAAAATTATGGATAAATTTTTTTTTAGTAAATAATTTTTATATTATTTTTTATTTTGTAAATCTTGTAACTTTTTCTTTGGAAAATAATTTATTCTGTGTGATTAGAGTTAGGGTCAATTTTTGTGATTAAAAATGAGGTGAAGCGTAATTTCCTATAGTTAACGAAAACTAAAGAAATTTTAATACATTTAAAACAAACAGATAAATAAATAAATTTCAGTACCTGAAATAATAATATTTACATTATTTTAATTCAGTATAATATGATGTACTAAAATAACAAAAAATAAAATAATGTTTTTATAATCAAATATAAATTAATAAAAAACTATATACATACTACGAAAAATTACAAAGAATATACAACAACATTCTTGAAATTAATGAAATTAAAATATAGAAATAAATAATTATTCTATACATTTTGAAAAAAACTATACTATTATTAAACAAACAATAAATAAACAAATACATTCCATTACCTGAAATAAACTGCAAAAAATTGTGCCTGAAATAAAAATATATATATTTTAATTAAGTATAATATGATGTACTAAAACAATAATTAAAAAAATATATAAATAAAAAACATATTTATATATATTATAATTAACTATAAAAATAATTATAAAAAATATATATATACTGTACATACTATGAAAAATAAAATGAAAATACAACAAAATTCTTAAAACTATTAAAATGAAATTAAAATATAGAAATAAAAAAAGATTAAAGTTTTTATTTTTAGCTATAATATTATTTCAATGTTAAATTAGCGCATCCAGTGAAATTAACAAGAATGAATGAATGGATAAAAATGAACACAATTTATTTAATTGGATAACAGCATCTGCTAAATGCATAAATGTAAAGAGTTTAGCTGGAAAACTGATATGATAAAATTAATAAACTCTAAAAGCTGGTTTAGTTCAGCAGCCTTTAAGCATGAAATATGGGGGTCAAATTGATAAGTTAATTATTTCTCAAAATATTGAGTTAAATTGAGTTATAACTCAAAACTCCAAAGTGACTTGCAGCACAATATATGAAGAGCGTGACCCGTGTAATCGCCGCTTCATGTGTGATCGGAGAAGTGTTTTGGGTTTAGACGCACGTGTTTCTCTTTTCTGACGCAGGTCGAGGGACCCAAGAAGGATTTGCACTCTGGGCTTTATGGAGGAACCGTAATCGAGCCGATGACGGACCTGATCGGCATCTTAGGTGCTCGTTAACACTTGTGCATCAATTACACAAACTTACACGGGTCCACAGAGGGCACAAAGATCCAGGTCCATGAACCGTGATAATCATGTGAAGCACAGACGAGCGTTTGGTCTCACTTTAAAGAAGGTCCTTGCAAGATTATTGCTGAAGATTTAAACCAAAAAAGTTACAGAGGTTTACGTTTATGAAAATTGATCAGTGAGCAATATTAAAACACGTCGAATGCAAAAAATGCTCATAAATCCAAACAAGATGTGTTTCGAAATTATAAGTTGATATCGCAAAAAATGAGCTTTTAGTAAGATTATGTTTGGATGCGATACCCAACTTTCCCGTTAGACTCACGAACACAGTTTATGATTCACAGTACAGTATCATTTATGAATCATTTATTAAACTATCTCTATAATACAGCAAAAGCAGAAAACAGGGAAAATGTGAGTATTTGCTTTAAAGGCCAGATCTGAGAAAATGACTACGTATGCTAAATTAAAAACTAAAAATAATAATTCTGAAGCCATGCCAACAGAACGAAAGCTTATTAATAAAGAAAGCATCGTTTTATAGTTAAATAGCTCGTTGCTGTTTTAATGGCCTTCTATGAGGATATTCTCGTCTTTGAGGTCCTGAGAGGAACTATTTTTTAATGTAAAATAGATTTATTAAAAGGCAGTAATTGATGAAATAAAATACACTGAAAGGACAAAAGTGTCGCAGACGGGTTAAAGCGTTCGGCTCAATACGGCTCCAGATGTTATGTGAAAAACTGTATTTTTGTTCCTCAGATAAACTCATCAGCCCCAGCGGGAAGATCCTGATCCCCGGCGTTAGAGAAGCGGTCGCGCATCTGTCTGACGAAGAGTGGAAGATGTACCAAGACATCGAGTTCGACCTGGAGAGCTTCAAGAACGACATCGGCCTGAGTGAACTCATGTACAGCAACAAGGCAAGGAACACCACTTAAAGAGACAGTACACACAAAAACTCATTCGCTCACGCCTCGTGTTGGTCGTGTTTGTTCTGCTTGATATTCTGAAGAACAGCCTGGTTATGAACTTTCTTCAAAATATTCATCAGAACAAACACATTCATACAGGTTTGGACTTACTTGAGAATTTTCATTTTAAGGTGTACTGTCTCTTTAAGAAACCGCTCTCGAGTCATACACAGTACAAAATAAATCTGTAAAATAACTGAAAAAGCTCATTACACACGGCATTATCCATTAACTTTACCGCCATTTCTACTTCAACTCTAAAACACAATAGACAGAGATGTGTGCAAGGAATTCTGCTTTATATTCTTTAGAAGCAACAAGGCAAGGAACACAACTTAAAGAGACAGTACACACAAAAACTAATTCGCTCAGCCTCATGTAGGTCGTGTTTGTTCTGCTGAACACGAAGGAAGTTATTCTGAAGAACAGCCTGGTTATGAACTTTCTTCAGAATATTCATCAGAACAAACACATTCATACAGGTTTGGACCTACCTGAGAATTGTCATTTTTAGGTGTACTGTTCCTTTAAGGAACAGCTCTGGAGTCATACACTGGATAAAGAGAAAAAAAGACACCTGTTTTTTAAGGATTAGCTCCTCACTTACTCCGTATTCAAGCGTTGTGCAAGCAAACCCGTGTTTTTCCCCTTCTTGGCTCCATCAGGTGGATCTTCTCGCTCATCGCTGGCGGCACCCGACCGTGTCGATCCACGGCATCGAGGGCGCTTTCTCCGCGCCGGGCACCAAGACGGTCATCCCGGCCAAAGTCATCGCCAAGTTCTCCATCCGCCAGGTTCCTAACATGGAACCAGCCGTGGTGCAACAACAGGTCAAGCTCAGTTTAATGTGTAGAAATTAGGGATGGGCCATATTTGGGCCCTGGAGCACAAAAGCAGACTTAAGTATATTTGTAGCAATAGCCATTGTATGGGTCAAAATTATACATTTTTATTTTATGCCAAAAATCATTAGTTATTAAGATCATGTTCCATGAAGATATTTGTACCGTAAATATATCAAAACCTAATTATTGATTAGTAATATGCATTGCTAAGAACTTCATTTAAACAACTTTAAAGATGATTTTCTCAATATTTAGATTTTTTTGCACCCTCAGATTTTCAATCTGATGATTTTCAATCAATGGAAAGATTATTTATTCAGCTTTCAGATAATTCATACATCTCAATTTCACAAAAATTGACGCTTATGTCTAGTTTTGTGCTCCAGGGTCACATAAACCAGTAAAAATTCCCCCAAGGATAATAATTAGTCTCCCTGCGATAATAACAACGATAAGTCTAGTTTTGGCTCCCGAAGGCGGACGTGAAATTAAGGAGTTTATTGCTTTTATAATCGTTAACTGGTTTGGGCTTTACAGTGCACAATCAGGCGATTAATAAACATACTACAGTATCATTTTGCATGCGTGTATGAGCCAACAAAGATGTCATTTATTGACATTGAAATGATCTTCTTTTTGTGACCAGACGTGGTTTCATATCACAGAATGATAGTATTATATACACGTCGATTAGCATTGATTATAAATATACTTTCCTTGTCTAAAAAGATTGCTTGAATCAATGTCTCTGTCTGCGTAGTGCATTAAATTCAGTGATAACTGGATGGCTTTGTCTATATATTGATTTAATTAAGCATCGCCGGTGCTATTAATTCTACGATGCATGTGGAGTTTCTGCGCAAGAGCGCCCTCTGGCTTCCAGTATGAATCGCACTAGTAGAAATGGCTGTTCATGTTATAACCGGTGCTTTTTAACCCCAGGTGTCTGATTATTTACACTCGGTGTTTGCGAAGCGCAAGAGTCCCAACAAACTCAACATCACGATGGTCATCGGAGCCAAACCTTGGCTGGCCGATCCCAAACACCCGCTGTATGAAGCCGGGAGAGCAGCGGTCAAGAGAGGTCCACACACTTCACTTCTGCTCTGAATCACAGTCTCACCTATTAAAGGAGTCATATGACGATGCTGAAACCAACATTATTTGGTGTAATGCAATGTGTCTACGTGGTTCAAAAAACATATTTTCCCACATACTGTACATTATTATTGCTCCTTTCTAAAACACGCCAATTGTTCCAAAGCGCATCGATCTGAGAAGCGAGGCGTGCTCTGATTGGCCGGTTATCCGGTGCGTTGTGATTGGCCGAATACCTCAAGCGTAACAAATGTTACAGCTCAAGGTTCTTTTATTCGTCACATACTCAATTATACAGAATATAATCAGTAGTGAAATGTAAATAATACGGCTCTTACCATATTGTGTGCCGACGAGACAAAAACAATAAAACCCGTTATAAACGAGGCATTTGTTGCATCCAGTGAGGATATAATTACTGATTATAATGACTTATACTGTCTTCTAAACATGACCATGTCTGCATTTGTGATCGGAGAAACGACTCACTACTCTACACCGCTCAAAACTCATGTCTGAATCGTCAAATCTTTAAATATGAAATCATACGTACAGGCTGTGCTCCACTTTATAGAAACAGTCTTTGAGCACAGACGCATTGTAGG
>CM049823.1:35026908-35051908 GCA_027422435.1 Schizopygopsis pylzovi | reverse complement strand
AATACTGTCAACAACTATAAGCGCATTTACATTTTTCTGCATGTAAGTGAGACCACTTTTAAAGAAATGCATTTGCAACTCTACAGAATTAAATCATGTATTTTACACCAAAATGCATATTTTATTCCACAAGTCAAAAACAAAAAAATAGCATTAAAATTACAAATGCATGAAAAAACAATGATTTGCCTCTAGTGTCTGAACTTGGATCTAACACAAAAACTGCTGGTAAAATCAAACCCGTAGTCGTTATACAGATGCATTGACAATAATTAAGTGCTAACTAACCTCATCTTGTGTTGTTCTGTTTGTGTTCAGCGCTCCGGAAGCTCGGCCTCTCCGAGAGGCTTGTATTGCACAGATGATCGCAGATCTCTGGCGCTCTGATGACGTGCTGTGAGACCATGTCCCTGCGGAACGTCACCAGTGATCTCCTGCACCGCCAGATCCGGGTGAGCAGCGCCATCAGCGCTTGATCTCAGAGCAGCAGACGTCAGACACGGTCCAGTCTAAAAGCCTGGTTCAGTCACATGTACAACGATACACAATAAAGCGCTATACGAATGCAACATTCATAAGACGACCCTGATTATAAGACGACCCCCATTTTTCTAGATGTACCTTTTGGAAAAGGCTTTGTGAAAACCAAAAATTGAAGTCATTGTTCACTCATCCTCATGTCGTTATGAACCCGTAATGAACATTAAAGGACAACGTCTGACGAATCTACAACCAGTTTTGCTGTGTAAAGCAGTCTCAGCAGCACAAGTGTGTGTAACGCTCTCATATCGTGTGTGTGTGTGTGTGTGTGTGTGTGTGTGTGGCTCTCTCTGTGTGTGTTGTGTTTTGTGTGTGTGTCTCTCTTGTGTGTGTGTGTGTGTGTGTGTGTGTGTGCTCTCGTGTGTGTGTGTGTGTGTGTGTGTGTGTGTGTCCTCTCTTGTGTGTTGTGTGTGTGTGTGTGTCTCTCTGTGTGCTCTGTGTGTGTGTCTGTGTCTGTGTGTGTCTCTCTGTGTGTGTGTGTGTGCTCTCTCGTGTGTGTGTGTGTGTGTGTGTGTGTGTGTGTGTTCTTCTGTGTGTGTGTCTCTGTGTGTGTGTGTGTGTGTGTCTCGTGTTCTCTCTCTGTGTGTGTGTGTGTCTTGTGTGTGTGTGTCTCTCTCTCTCTGTGTGTGTGTGTGTTGTGTGTGTGTGTGTGTGTGTGTGTCTCTCGTTCTCTCTCTCTGTGTGTGTGTGTCTCTCTGTGTGTGTGTGTGTGTGTGTGTGTGTGTGTGTGTCTCTCTGTGTGTGTGTGTGTGTGTGTGTGTCTCTCGTGTGTGTGTGTGTCTCTCTGTGTGTGTCTCTCTCTTGTGGTGTCTCTGGTGTCTCTTTGTCTTCTGTGTGTGTGTGTGTGTGTGTGTGTGTGTGTGTGTGTGTGTGTGTGTTCTCTCTGTGTGTGTGTGCTCTGTGTGTGTGTCTCTGTGTGTGTGTGTGTGTGTGTGTGTGCAGGAGAAACGGGCTCTGGACTTCCAGAGACACTATCATGTGACCGACCCGTTTATAAAGCGTCTGGGGCTGGAGGCTGAACTACAGGTGATTGATGAATGATTGTGTTAACCCAGTGTTCATGTCTCGTCACGCCCGTATAGGAACAAAACAGTGTTTTCCTCCATTGCACATCAGTTAGTTGTACCAGGTTTGTACCGAGCCCCTTGTAAAGTGACCTTACACATCATGCATACTATAAACAAGCAAGCAGATGAGCTCAGAATATGAATGCAACACGGTTTCGCCTTGAAAGCCATTATAAAGAAAACAATTCATATGACTTACAGAGATATACAGTACATGTGTGCATGTACAGACAAAACAGTGAGCCCAGAATACGAGTTTAACATTAAACATTTTCCCCTTGAAAAGCATTCTAAATAATGTTTTGGGTTAACCTGCTTGCTTGTATATAGTATGTTTTATTAATAAACTGCATACTAAATTTGATCCTCCACTGTCACCTTCCTAATGCATTAAATCATTTTTACGATAAGCATGTTAGATTGTGCTACTGTGTTTAGTGTGCTGTCAAACGATTAATCGTTTTCGTTTACATAATAAATATATGTGTACTGTTTATTTATTATGTATGTATAAATACACACAGATACAGTATATATATTGAAAAATGTATATTATATAAATATATTTAATATAAACATAACATATTTTTCTTAAATATACATGCATGTTGTATTTAATATACACCGTATACACTCAGATATTATGTAAACAAAAACTTTTATTTTGGATGCGATGTATAGCGATTAATTTTTTGACAGCACTAATATATATATACATATATATGTGTGTGTTTTTATTAATTTCGATTTTTTTTTTTTTGATACATTTAAAAAATATATATTTCATTTAGCATAATTGTTGTATTATTTCTAGTAAAAATTATTAATATTTTTTTATGATTTTAATTTTAGTTTCAGTTTACTATAATAACCCTGTGTTATGTATGTTTTGCCCTCCAGAGAAAGGACTAAAAACTATGAAAATATTTATCAGTATTATATTAATAGCAGACTTTTTTTAAACTGAATTAATTTTCCCCGAGGCCCACTTATAATTTTTGCACTAAAAATATAATTCATGACAACTCATGCCAACAACGTGCAGCTATATAAACGCCTCCTCCCGTGTGAAGTAACAATACTTTGCTTACTTTAGTATCAATAAATGTTCTTTTGAGGAAGTATTGTATCTTACATACGTTGTAATCTCTGTGTTTTCAGGGTCACTCTGGCTGCGTCAACTGCCTGGAGTGGAATGAGAGAGGAGAGTAAGTTCAGAGCTCTTCACGTCTCCGTGTCTCTTCATAAACTCACTGGGTTTGTTCTTTCCAGTCTCCTGGCCTCGGGTTCGGATGACCAGCACGCCATCATCTGGGATCCCTTCCGACACACCAAGCTCATCAGTATGCACACTGGACACGCAGCCAACATCTTCTCAGTGAAGGTGAAGTCAAGGTTTTTCACTCTATGCATCTAGTAAACATGCCAGAATGTGTGCGCTCATCCGTGAACCGTGTGTGTTTACAGTTCCTCCCTCACTCCGGGGACCGGATCTTAATCACAGGAGCCGCCGACACCAAGGTGCATGTGCACGACGTGACGGTGAAGGAGACCATTCACATGTTCTCAGACCACACTAACCGCGTCAAACGCATCGCGACGGCTCCCATGTGGCCCAACACCTTCTGGAGCGCGGCGGAGGACGGGATCATCCGGTACGGATGGGTTTGCCCCCGCTGGTTTGGGGAGGAACTGCAGGGCTTGCATATCGAATCATATGTTAGATTAAAATAAATAAATGCTGCTGCACGATAATCGCGATATAACCTTGTGCGATTATCAAATTACAGACTGTAATTTTATTAAAATATTGTATAATATTATGCTCTGTTTTATAGTGAAACATAATTATAATTATTAATTTGCCATTGCATTTTACAGCAGTGATATATTTCTGTTAAAACACTACTACTACTATTTGTACTATTAGTCTTTTTATTATTACCATAATTATAAACACACACACACACACACACACACACACATATATATATATATATATATATATAATTATTATTATTAAGTACTGTCAATATGCTAATTTGTTGTTGAATTACTGGAGATACTTCAAGTATAAAAATATTTTATATACAGGGTTTGGCTGAGTTTGGAAATATAATGCATACTAGTGTTATTTTATTACTATTATGTTTTTATTAATATTTTGAATATTAAAACAATTTTTTATTTTATATATATATTTTTTCTTTTATTCCAAAAATATAATTTTTATTAACTTTTTAAAAAATTTTTTTGTGCTCTTTTTAATGTCTGTATAGTTTTTATTGCATTTTTTGTTCAGTTTAACGAAATTTCTGCAACTATAAAAATAAAATGCGGCAAATATTTTATATACAGGAGTTTGGAAATCCCTGATCTAATGCATACTAGTGTTATTTTATTATCGTTAATATACTATTATAGTTTTAATTAATATATTGAATATAAAAAAAAATATTATACTTTTTTTTTTTCATTCCAAAAATATATTGAGTTTTTATTTAGATTTTTTTATTTTAAATTTTAGTTAAAGTTTTAGTCATTTTTTTGTTTGTTTTATCATTTTTAATATGTCTGTATAGTTTTATTGCATTTTTAGTTTTGATATTTTTAGCAAACACGAAATGCTGCAACTAAAAATAAAATACGTCAAAGTTTTTTACATATTTTTTTTCCGTACGCATTTATTTTATTACAAGCAACCAAAATGTTTCTGATGGTTTTAGTTTCAGTTTAATAACCCTTCTGCACTTCTACAACTCTCAAGCTCCAATCAGATTCCCTGAACTAGCAGTAAGTGTGCGGTAATAAAGACGTCTGTCCAGTCGTGTTCAGTCTCGAGCCAGACGTTCAGTCATACGTCTCCTCGACGTTAACGAGGCTCGTGGGAACGGCTTGTATGTCCTTGAAAACTGTGTTCGAGTCTCTCCAGATGTTGTGTTGTTATGCGAATGAATGATGTGTGGATATAAAAACCCACAGCTGGTCCCTGACCAACGTCAGCCGACTTTTAGAGGACACACTGGTGCTTTATAAACATAAGGTGCCATCGCAATAGCCAAATTTAGCAGGCATAGAAGAGAAATCGAGCTAAAGTTATCCAACCCATGGATTCCTATTGAAATGACTGGATTTGGCTGCAAAAGTGGTAAATGTGCATCTTATTTAAATCGAACGTTTCTGGTCTGATTGTGGCAAAAGGATAAATTAATCCGGCATCTCTTACTATTCAAGCCTCTCTCATACAGAGAGACTTTTCACCATGCAATCGTTTTTCAAGTCTGCCGTCTGTTGTTTTTCCCATCAGGCAGTATGATCTGAGAGAGAGCAGTAAACGATCCGAGGTGTTAATTGATCTGACGGAGTATTGTGGGCAGCTCGTGGAAGCCAAATGCCTGGCCATTAACCCTCGGGACAACAACTACATGGCTGTGGGAGCCAACGGGCCCTTCGTCCGGCTCTACGACATCAGAATGATCCACAATCACAGGTGATATTAAAGGAATAATTCACTAATAAACACAGTCTATGTTATTATTATTGTTCAAATGAACACAGATATTATTTGTTAATAATTTCCCCCCTCCACAGCAGCTCTCGAATCTCATTCACTTGTGTTCAATTAAAATCTTATCTGCGGCAGAGAAGACGATTATTAGTGTTTTTTTTTGTTTTTTTTTCAGAATTTACATTTTTGGGTGGAATATTGCCTGTTACTGTATTTTTATGAAAATAAGCTGCATCTGGTCAAAATTGCATTATTGAATCGCAATGGTGAATAAAGCCTCGTTATATTATTAAATTCAGAAATAATGTAAAATACTGGAAATTAGACCAAACTTGGTAACACTTTACAATAAGGTGTCATTTGTTAACATTAGTTAATGTATTAACTAACATGAACAAACAATGATCAATGCATTAATTACATTATTTATTCGTATTTGTTGACGTTAGTTAATTAAAATACAGCCGTTCATTGTTAATTCATAATGCATTAACTAATGTTAACAAACAAACTTGCATTAGTAAAGTCTGAATGAAAAGTATAACATTTATATTAATTTTATAGCATTATTATAAACGACTAAAATTTATGTAAAGTGAAACTTAAACTACTGGCGTTTTTTTAATATCACTGACATATTATTATAATTTATTAGTTTTTATTTTAAGATTTTTAGTCAGTTTTAGTAATTTTACTGTGTAAAATTAAACGTCTGTATAATTTTATACATTTTAAATTTAGTTGTAGATACTTGTAGTGCTGTCAAACGATTAATCGTGATTAATCGCATCCAAAATATAAGTATTTGTTTACATAATGTGTGTATATGAATATAAATATTTGCATGTAAGTATTTTCAAAATATATGCAGTATGCGTGTGTATTTATATATACATTAATATACACAGTACACACATATATATCTAAACAAAACGTATTTAGGATGCGATTAATCGCGATTAATCATTTAACCGCACTAGTTATTTTAGTAAACCTTAAACTAAATATAAATGTTGACTTGCAACTAGCTGTTGTTTTTTATATTTGATTTTATTTCAGTATTGAAAATGTAAATATTGCGCATATTTCGCGTACCTTGCATTATATGGACGTTTTATATCATAAGTCGCGACACGTTTCAGACGTGACTTGTATTCCAGAAAACACAATACCTAGAAATCTGAGTTCTAGATCCATGTTGTTGTAACTTTGAGGGATGTTTTCTTTAGTGTGTAACGTTACGCTCTTCTAGGAAGTCTATGAGTCCGAGTACCTCAGCCGGCGTTCACACGTTTTGCGACAAGCAGAAATCGATCCCGGACGGCGCTGGACAGTACTATGTCGCAGGTTTGTCGACTGTGTTTCTCATCTTCTCCATCAGAGCGGCACGCGTCATAATCGGTAAACCACGAACAATCCAGCGCTCTCCATTGACTTTGTATTGCGGGAAGCTGCGTCCTTGTCATTTATGACTTATAACAAAAAACAGAGCAATGTCTAAAAGCTGATGTGTGACGAGGTGTACAGCAAGCAAGCTATAAAACCCAGAACTACGTTTTTATAAGCTGTCGACACAAAAAAGAGAATTAGTGACACAAATAGAGCGCGATGTTTAGAGCGAAACGTAATCGGTGACCATTCATTATAAAGGATTATTTCCCCACCCGATGTGAACCTGAGATATATTGAGAAGCTACATTGTATTGGTCCGTGTCAGTCACCTTGAGAAATGATCCAACATGACATTTTTGGGGTCGACAGCTTATAAAAACATAATTCTGGGTTTTTTATAGAGATGCACGATATTGGATTTTTGCCGATATGCAGATAAATTTCACCTCATTTTGGCCGATATTTAATTATTTTTAATCTAACTTTTTTTAAACAAGAACTTAGCTGTTAGGATTAAATAAACTATAATAACGTTATTTTATAATGACCGTACATTGAAGATTTGAAAATAACTATAAATAAACTAATCACTGCATTTTATTTATTTTTTTTCCAGAAGGATGGAGTGGTAACCTTAACATTTTATTTTATAATTTAACATTTGTAAATAGTCTAAAGCAAAAAAGGTTGTTGAAAATAGTTTAGAGCTCATAATTTGATTAAAAAAAATTACGTATTACACTGTAATTAATAAATCAATATATATAAAATTATTTATTCTAAGTGATTTTCTTTTGTTCATGTAATCTATAGCTTCTCAGCTTTAAATCAAAACATTAAACTTGTGATTTTATGGCATTAATTACCATAATTATGTCATTCTGTACTGCAGAACAGACGTGATCTAATCGCTAGCACACCCTGAGCACACGCGAGTTAATATATTCATCATATCGGCAAGAAATATCGGCATAATCTTTCATATCGGGCCGTATTTACATTTAAAGCATAATCTGCCGATTCCGATATTAGTCCGATAATATCATGCATCTCTAGTTTTTTAGCTTGTTTGCTGTACACCTCGTCACACAGTTCTGTTTTTAATTATAAGTCAGAAAAGACAACGAGGCAGCTTCCCGCAATACAAAGTCAATGGAGAGCGCTGGATTATGTGGGCGTGGCCTAAATGCACTCCATCTCTATTAGGAAAAACACGTTTTACAGATGTTTCCCTCCGTTTGTAGGTCACTTACCCGTGAAGCTTCCCGACTATAATAACCGATTACGAGTTCTGGTGGCCACCTACGTCACGTTCAGTCCTGACGGTACCGAGCTGCTGGTGAACATGGGTGGAGAGCAGGTAAACCGGCGACGCTTGCTGCTGATATGCTGCTGCTGATGATGTTTGATGCGCAGTTACACAATACTGCTTCCTGTTTGCAGGTTTATTTATTTGATCTGACGTTCAAACAGAGGCCGTACACCTTTCTGCTGCCCAAAAAAAGCCACACGTCATCGGGTAAGATGTGAATGCTGACGTAGAAACGGATTTTATTAGTATATATATATTAGTCAGTCATATTACTGCATTTAGGATGATATAGCTAAAGTTTTATAGGTTTAAACAAAAGATTTAGCTTATTTCCAGTGCTGTCAAACGATTAATCGCATCCAAAATAAAAGTTTTATTTACATAATATATGTGTGTATGCTGTGTATATTTATTATGTGTATATAAATACACACACATGCATTTATATATATACATATAAAATGTTGTTTATTTAGATATAATATAAATATATACATGTTAGAAAAAATATTTACTGCATGTGAGTGTATTTATATAAATATACACAGTACACTTATATTATGTAAATAAAACTTTTATTTTGGATGCGATTTAATTGTTTGAATCACTAATTATTTCACTTAAAGATGTTTAACATATTGCAGTGCAAGGTTGTTATAGTTTACTAAAACTAAAATTAATAAAACAAATAAAAATTATTCATTTTTGAAACAATAAATACATACAATACAAAAATATTAACTGAAATAAAGTATTTTAGCTAGCTGCCAAGACTACATTTCCCATTTTATTTTAACTTTATTTACTAAAAATACAACTAAAACTAAAAGTAAAAAAACGACAAAAACACAATAGTTATTGATTGATATTGACTAAAACGGAAAATATTAAAATGAAAAAATAAAAACTATTATTAAGTTAAGTATTATTAATAAATAATAATAATAGCATCTAAATTATACTAAAATAATGTTGCAGTAAGGAAGCCCGTTTCTGCCACTGAATAAAAAATTAAAAAGGTTATTGCGAGTTTACGTATTGCACTTCCGATTTTATTATTTTGTATTTTATTTTTTTTGCGAGTTTACGTATTGCACTTCCGATTTTTTGTATTTATTTTGTTATTTTTTTTGCGAGTTTACGTATTGCACTTCTACGACGGCGTTTTAGTGCCACATAAAAAAAAAAAAATCTAAGATTACGAGATTAAAGTCGTAATATTTCGAGAATAAAGTCGAAACACTTCGAGAATAAAGTCGTAATATTACGAGAATAAAGTCGAAACACTTCGAGAATAAAGTCGTAATATTACGAGAATAAAGTCGAAACACTTCGAGAATAAAGTCGAAATATTACGAGAATAAAGTCGTAATATTACGAGAATAAAGTCGAAATATTACGAGAATAAAGTCGAAATATTACGAGAATAAAGTCGAAATATTACGAGAATAAAGTCGAAATGTTACGAGAATAAAGTCGTAATGTTACGAGAATAAAGTCGTAATGTTACGAGAATAAAGTCGTAATGTTACGAGAATAAAGTCGTAATGTTACGAGAATAAAGTCGTAATGTTACGAGAATAAAGTCGAAACATTACGAGAATAAAGTCGTAATATTTTGAGAATAAAGTCGTAGTAATACGAGATTAAACTCCTAATATTTTGAGAAAATCACAGAATTGCTAGAAACAATGGATGTGGAGGATTTGGTTAAATCCTACTTTAGATTAGGATTTAGCAATAAGGAAATTCTTTGTCTTTTGGCGCATCAGCACGCAGTTATAATTAGTAAAAGGACACTGCAGCGGTTATGTAGGAAACTTAATTTATTCAGAAGAAAAAATCAGACAGACATTGAGGACATTGCCTCTTTTGTGCAGTCTGAGATGGCGACCAGTGGTCGACTCCAAGGATATCGATGGTTACATCTGCGTGCTGTTCGAAGAGGATATGTTGTTTCTCAAGAGACTATGAGGATGGTGATCAAAGAAATCGACCCTGAAGGAGTTGAACTTCGGCGCGCTCGACGTCTCCGAATATGCCATAATGCCACAACGCGTTGGGACCCCGGCTGAAGTACTGGCCACGTCGTTATTTTTCTTCTGAATAAATTAAGTTTCCTACATAACCGCTGCAGTGTCCTTTTACTAATTATAACTGCGTGCTGATGCGCCAAAAGACAAAGAATTTCCTTATTGCTAAATCCTAATTTAACCAAATCCTCCACATCCATTGTTTCTAGCAATTCTGTGATTTTCTCAAAATATTAGGAGTTTAATCTCGTATTACTACGAGTTTATTCTCGAAATATTACGACTTTATTCTCGAAATATTTCGACTTTATTCTCGTAGTTTCGACTTTATTCTCGAAATATTACGACTTTAATCTCGTAATCTTAGATTTTTTTTTTTTTTTTATGTGGCACTAAAACGCCGTCGTAAGTTTACGTATTGCACTTCCGATTTTTTGTATTTATTATTATTATTATTTTTTATTGTGAGTTTACGTATTGCAATTCTGATTATAATTTTTTTGTTGCAATTGCGAGTTTACATATTGCAATTCTGATTTTATTTTATTTTTTACACAATTGCGAGTTGATATAAAGTCAGAATTGCGAGATAAAAACTCAAATTTCTGAGAAAACTGTTTCTGATTCACAGAAATGTATCTCTTCATATTTAACTTATCAACGTTTTACTACTGAATTTTAAATGAGAGATGCTATTAAAACATCCGATCTCACTCACAAATAACGAGACAAGGAAGAGTCGTCAGACTAATCATGAGCTCTTGACTCGTTTAGAGGTACAAAACGGGAAGACGACCAACGGTGTGTCCAATGGGATTCATCTTCCTGCTAGCCGCCTCAAACTGGCTAAAGTTTCCAGGTAAGACTGATTTATGTGTGTAATGCTAACATTGATGCCGTCTCTGTCACGTTCGTGGGATGTTATTAGCATCAGAGACTAGTGTGAGCTGTGGTCTATATTTGCATCTCCAGCGGCTCCAGCGATCTTCCTCCTCATCTGGAGCGGATCAAGCTGCAGGCTAACGATGCGTTCGCGCGCCAGCAGTGGACTCAAGCCATCCAGCTCTACAGTCTGGGCATCCATGAAGCCGGCCACAACGCCATGCTGTACGGAAACCGCGCCGCCGCGTACATGAAGAGAAAGTGGTACGATAAACGCTTCCGATGCGGTTAATAAAACATCACATTGGAAACCGCATGATGCATCACATGCACCGTTTATATTGCATCACAGCCCTTTGTGCATTGAGGCATGATGCTACGGGTGAATATTACTTCACCAGAACATGAAGTCAAGTTTTCTGAAATGCATATTAAAATGTGCAAATGAGGCTAAATATGCACAAGGTTCAATATCGTGCAAAATTCAAAAATCATTGATTGTGTTTGCTTTTTAAATTAATTAAACTTACACTAACACTAGATATTTTTTTTTAAACAATTCTCTTATGTTCACAAAGGCTGCATTTATTTGATCAGAAATACAGTAAAAATAGTGAAATATTATTATGATTAAAACAGATGTTTTCTATGTGAATATGTGTTAAACTGTAATTTATTTCTGTGATCAAAGCTGTATTTTCAGCATCATTACTGCAGTCTTCAGTGTCACATGATCTTCAGAAATCATAATAATATGCTCAACAAACATTTTGATTATTATTATTATTATCAATATTTAAAACAGTTGAGGATAATTTATTCAGGATCAAAAGATCAGCATTTATCTGAAATAAAAAGGTTTTATAACATTATACGCTATACCATTCAAAAGCTTTTAATTTAAAAAAAAATTGTATTTTTTTTTTGGGGGGGGGGGTTAATGAGATTAATAATTTTATTAAACAAGGATGCTTCAAATTGATAAAAAGTGATGATAAAGACATTCATAATGTCACAAAAGTTTACTATTTCAGATAAATGCTGTTCTTCTGAACTTTCTGTTCATCAAAGAAACCTGAAAAAACTTCTACTCTGCTGTTTTCAACATAATAATAATAATAATAATAATAATGTTTTTTAGCAGCAAATCAGCATATTAGAATGATTTCTGAAGGATCATGTGACACTGAAGACGATGCTCTAAATTCAGCTTTGATCACAGAAATAAATTACATCATAAATGTATTCAAATAGAAAACAGTTATTTTTAAATGGTAAAAATATTTCAATATTTTGCTAGAGTTCGGATCTAATAAATGCAGGTTTGGTGAGCAGAAGCGAATTCTTTTAAAAAAACATAAAAAATATTTTGACTGTTTTTTTTTTAAGATTTCAAAAAATAAATAATAATAAGTGGGAAAATATTGCTGCTGAAAAAGAAAGTGGGTGGGACTAATGCACTCTATAAACACTTAAAGGGACAGTTCATACAAAAATAAAAATTCTGTCATTAATTACTCACCCTCATGTCTTTCCAAACCCGTAAGACCTTCATCTTCAGAACAGATTAAGATAGATGCCTTTAAAATAGTCTGAAACAATGCACAATGAAAAGCCCCAAAATCAACCAGTGCATGTACACAAAAGATGTAGTGTCTTACCGTAATCAGTGTTTTAATGTGAAGTGCATGTTTCTGTCAGGGACGGCGATCACTACGATGCGCTGCGGGACTGTCTGAAGGCCTTGTCTCTGAACCCGGCTCATCTGAAGGCACACTTCCGCTTGGCACGCTGTCTGTTTGAGCTCAAGTACGTGGCCGAGGCTCAGGAGTGTCTAGATGACTTCAAGAGCAAGTTTCCCGAGCAGGCGCACAGCAGTGCATGCGATGCGCTCGACAAAGACATCAAGGCGGCCCTCTTCTCAAAAACAGACTCCTGTAGGTTCAAGTCTTGGATTTGTTTTTCTGTGCATTCTTTTGAATAATCAACACTCTCTGCATATTTTGGAATCATTTAATATTGTTTTATATTTTTTTAGAAAGTAATTCTACTTACCAAGGCTGCATTTGTTTGATTAGAATTACCGTAAAATTTATAAATATTATTATAATATAAAACAGCTGTTAATATGTGTTAAACTGTAATTTATTTCTGTGATCAAAGCTGTATTTTCAGCATCTTCAGTGTCACATGATCTTCAGAAATCATTATAATATGCTGCTCAAGAAACATTTCTGATTATTATTATCGATGTTGAAAACAGCATATTTTTGTGGAAATTGTGATTATTTTGATTTTTCATGATTCACAGATTAATAGAAATCTCAAAAAATCTCATTTGTAAATAGTCTAAAGCAAAAAAGGTTGTTGAAAATAGTTTAGAGCTCATAATTTGATCTAAAAAAATTACGTATTACACTGTAATTAATAAATCAATATATATAAAATTATTTAATTTAAGTGTCATGATTGTGATTTTCTTTTGTTCATGTAATCTACAGCTTCTGACCTTTAAATCAAAACATTAAACTCGTGATTTTATGGCATTAATTACCATAATTATGTCATTCTGTACTGCAGAACAGACGTGATCTAATCGCTAGCACACCCTGAGCGACGCGAGTTAATATATTCATCATATCGGCAAGAAATATCGGCATAATCTTTCATATCGGGCCGTATTTACATTTAAAGCATAATCTGCCGATTCCGATAATATCATGCATCTCTAGTTTTTTAGCTTGTTTGCTGTCACACAGCAGCTTTTAGACATCGTTCTGTTTTTAGTTATAAGTCAGAAATGACAAGGACGCAGCTTCCCGAATAATCGACTCTCTGCATATTATTTTTCATGCATCCAGCTGACGACAAGAAGGCGAACAGCTCCATCCGCTTCCATAACTTCAGCCGGAAGGAGTCCATCCCGGAGGACGAGATCGTGCTGAGAGAGCGAAGCTTCGACTACAAGCATCGCTACTGTGGACACTGCAACACCACCACTGATATTAAAGAAGCCAACTTCTTCGGAAGGTGTGTTTACTGACTCGTTATTCCCTTCTAATGAATCAGGTCTGGGGGATATGTTATTATCAATATTATTTCCTGAAAAAGACCAGTTTTATGATAGCCCTGTTTTAATAGCCACACACCTTGATTATTTGCACTGCATTTTTACTAGTGCTTGGCGATGATTAATCGCATCCAAAATTAAATGTTTGTTTATATACTATATATGTGTGTACTGTGCATATTTATACATATGTATACTATATATAAAGACACACATAAACACATGCATGTGTGTAAAAAATGTTAAAAATATACACCCATATATTATGTACACAAAATTGTTTACCATATTTTTTATTTTTTGCGTGAAGCATTCTGAATCGACATGTCAAAAATGCTTCTTGAGTTATAGTAATGCATTCTTGTATAGTAATGGCACAAGCAAGGCCAGGGTCATGGGTTCGATTCCCAGGGAATGCATGACTGATAAAAGCTTGAATGATTGTAAGTTGCTTTGGATAAAAGCGTCAGCCAAATGCATTAAAGAGCAAGTTTATCGGTTTTCAACCAGCTTTGTGTTGGTACAATATCGGTAGTATATGTAAATGAACAGTGTGCACTTTCTCTGTGAATCCTGCATTTAGATATACCTGATTATTTGCCAGCAAAAGTCGTCCGGGTTATGCAAAACCCTTTTTATTAAAACTAAAGATCGAGCTTTTGTAGTTTTGTAAACGGTCGGATCGACAGGAAAAATGAAAAGTGCATTATCGGTGTGGAAGTTTTGGGCAAAAGGAAACCTCACAGCCCTTTTTTTCGCATTTCTACTGCATTGATATTCAGTTATGAATTTCCTCTTTCATATCGATGTGAATAATGTCTTGTATCCACATATAATCAATGTCGTATGTGTATCTAAAGGAGTATGTATGAGACCGCAGCACTTGACTTGTTCGATTGTGTTTCTACAGTAAAGGCCAGTACATTGTGAGCGGTTCAGACGACGGCTCGTTCTTCATCTGGGAGAAAGAGACGACGAACCTGGTACGGATCTTACAGGGGGACGAGTCTATCGTGAACTGTCTGCAGCCGCATCCCAGCTACTGCTTTCTGGCCACCAGCGGCATCGACCCCGTGGTGCGGCTCTGGAACCCCAGACCAGAGGTGCTAACCGACTCACGGACTCACAACTAACTGACTCACGATTCACTGACTCACGATTCACTAACTCATGATTCAATCACCGATTCACGATTCAATTACTCACGATTGACCGACTCACTGACACGATTCACCGACTCACGATTCACTGACGCACCGACTCACAACTCACTGACTCATGATTCACTGTCTCACGATTCACTGACACATGATTCACCGACTCACTGACAGATGATTCACCGACTCACTGACACATAATTCACCGACTCACGATTCACTGACGCACCGACTCAAGATTCACTGACTCACCGACTCACAACTCACCGACTCACAACTCACTGACTCACGATTCACTGTCTCACGATTCACTGACACATGATTCACCGACTCACTGACACATGATTCACCGACTCACTGACTCACTGACACATGATTCACCGACTCACTGACACATGATTCACCGACTCACTGACTCACTGACACATGATTCACCGACTCACTGACACATGATTCACCGACTCACTGACACATGATTCACCAACTCACAACTCACTGACTCACGATTCACTGTCTCACGATTCACTGACACATGATTCACCGACTCACTGACACATGATTCACCGACTCACTGACACATGATTCACCTACTCACTGACACATGACTCACAACTCACTGACACATGATTCACTGTCTCACGATTTACCGACTCACTGACACATGATTCACTGACACATGATTCACAACTCACTGACTCACGATTCACTGTCTCACGATTCACCGACTCACGATTCACCGACTCACGATTCACTGACTCACGATTCACTGACACATGATTCACAGACTCAACGACTCACGATTCACCGACTCACGATTCACTGACTCACGATTCACCGACTCACTGACACATGATTCACTGACTCAAGATTTACCAACTCACGATTCACCGACTCACTGACAGATGATTCACAGACTCACCGACTCACGATTCACTCACTGACTCACTGACACATGATTCACTGTCTCACGATTCACTGTCTCACGATTCACTGACTCACGATTCACCGACTCACGATTCACTGTCTCACGATTCACTGACACATGATTCACCGACTCACTGACACATGATTCACCGACTCACTGACTCACTGACACATGATTCACCGACTCACTGACACATGATTCACCGACTCACTGACTCACTGACACATGATTCACCGACTCACTGACACATGATTCACCGACTCACTGACACATGATTCACCGACTCACAACTCACTGACTCACGATTCACTGTCTCACGATTCACTGACACATGATTCACCGACTCACTGACACATGATTCACCGACTCACTGACTCACTGACACATGATTCACCTACTCACTGACACATGACTCACAACTCACTGACACATGATTCACTGTCTCACGATTTACCGACTCAGACACATGATTCACTGACACATGATTCACAACTCACTGACTCACGATTCACTGTCTCACGATTCACCGACTCACGATTCACCGACTCACGATTCACTGACTCACGATTCACTGACACATGATTCACAGACTCAACGACTCACGATTCACCGACTCACGATTCACTGACTCACGATTCACCGACTCACTGACACATGATTCACTGACACATGATTCACCGACTCAAGATTTACCAACTCACGATTCACTGACTCACTGACACATGATTCACAGACTCACCGACTCACGATTCACTCACTGACTCACTGACACATGATTCACTGACACATGATTCACTGACTCACGATTCAACGACTCACACGTGGCATTTAGTAACTTTTTAAAATGCATTAAAGGACTATTTCCTAACATTAGCTGAAAATGTTCTCACTCTCAGGTCTATCCGAGATCAAGATGAGTTTGTTTCTTCATCAGGTTTGAAAGAATGTCTCCGCAATAGATGCTCTGCAGTGAATGGGTGCCGTCAGAATCAGAGTCTCCAGATGTTAACTGATGGACTGGAGTGGTGTGGATTATTGTGATGTTTTCCTCAAGACTCTCATTCTGACGGCACCCATTCACTGCAGAGCATCCATTGCGGAGACATTCCTCCAAACCTGATGAAGAAACACTCATCCTAATCTCGGATGGCATATCTTTAGGGCACCGAAGTAACCTGTGTCCTCTCTCATCACCAGTCGGAGAACGAGAACTGCCGGGTGGTGGAGGACATGGATAGCGCGGCTCAAGCCAACCAGAAGCGCATGAATGCGGATCCGCTGGAGGTGATGCTGCTAAACATGGGCTACCGCATCTCGGGTCTGAGCAGCCGAGGCACCGAGGGCTCAGACGATGAAGAGAGCTCAGACGGCCAGGTTCAGTGCCGCTCCAGCTAGAACACCGTCGACGAGAGAGCGAAGCACTTTAGATATTTACTGTGCGATTTCAGTTCAGAGTGAATGAATGCTGCCGCTCCGCACTATGCAGATGGACGTGAGAAACCCAAGTTTCCTCCGAGAGTTTCACGATCCAAGCCAAGCACCTATAAATCAATACCCGCAACACATTCGCCGCGCCGCCGTCAGGTTAAAGCTCGTTTCCAAAGCCGCGCAGCGCTCGGGTCTTTCTAATGCGAAGCTTGCTTTTGGACATGATTTTGTCTGGTTTTGTTTCTTTCCCCGAATGAACCTGATGATCTTTGAGCGCCGGAGGACAGAAAATGAGTGTTAATGTTCATATAAATATGTTTGTAGGTCTGCAGCACTTTCGTTTGGAATTAATTCTGGAGAAATAAACAGTGTTTGTGTTCGACCCAGACTTGCATTGTGAATGTTCATCAAGTCGGTTTAGCTGGGACTGAAAGTGTTTGTTGATGTTTTGAAGGGGATTTGTTTACGTTTTCCTTCATCGGCACGAGCGGAGGACGTCTAACGGTTGCTCTTTTATCTCCATCGATGAACCTGAGAAGAGAGGAATAAAGACTATGAGATTTAACAGCAGTATAAAGATGGGTCTATTTTGAGATGTTTATGTTTGGGATTTCAGCACAGTTTAGAAAAACAAGACATTTAAAGTTGTGCAGCAGCTCTGTCGCTGCTGTTATGATCATTGGTGGGGTTTTTCAGAGGAAAATATGATATTATATATTTCTCATCAACAGCATGGCTTTGTAAACGCAGTAATTATGGAGATAAACTAGATTGATCTTATTTCAGACGTAGAGTCGTCGGAAGCGCCGGACACAGCCACTCTATTTTCCCATCTGTCTCAAATAAAATTAATTTATTTACAAATATGTGTATTTTTTTTATATTATTTACTTCTTAAAGCCAGCTCATAATGCAGGGTTTCTGCAGGTTTTATGAATTTCAATTTAAGTGCTTTTTAAGACCAATTAATGAATTTATGTGTTAAGTTTTAGTTACCTATAATAATCTTGACACTAGAATAATAACTTCTAGACCTGGGCATTATGTAAAAAATATCTTGACGATAAACGCCTTAATATTGCGATATTACCATATACACTTTTACTATAGTAAAACCACGGTTAATTTTCTCAAGGGATTCTTTCTTTCTTTTATAACTGTAGGCCTACTGCCGTAATTGTTTGATGTTTTGTGTTGTTTAATAAAAATAAATTGCAAAACAAAGACCCACACCGAAGTCCGTATAAATGATGGTTCGTGAAACGTTATTAACGGGTTCACAAATCATTTGATTCAGTTTGGGACTCCGAGAGCGGATCGCAAATCACTCAATTCAAGACATGATTCGCAAACCTGCTCCGAAGTTCTGATCTAAATAAAATGATTCACGAACCCGTTCCGATCTAAATAAAATGATTCTCGAACCCGTTCCGATCTAAATAAAATGATTCTCGAACCCGTTCCGATCTAAATAAAATGATTCTCGAACCCGTTCCGATCTAAATAAAATGATTCTCGAACCCGTTCCGATCTAAATAAAATGATTCTCGAACCCGTTCCGATCTAAATAACATTATTCTCGAACCCGTTCCGATCTAAATAACATTATTCTATCATTTCAGATCAGGACTCGGAAAGCGGATCGCAAATCATTCAATTTTGCAAAATTTGCGAACCCACACCGAAGTCCTGATTTGAATCATATTATTTCCGAACCCGTGAATAACGTTTCACAAACCATCATTTCGGATCAGGACTCGGAGAGCAGATCGTAAATCATTCCATTCGCAAAATGATTCGCAAACCTGCTCCAAAGGCCCATTCGCACCAAGAATGATAACTATAAAGATAACTTTATTAATACTCAAACTCGTTACAGCAGGATGGATTCTGATTGGCTGTCAGTGTTTGTATCATTCATCAGCTGGAAAAAATTATTCTGATTCCGATGATAGCGTTTCTCTGTGCCGTTATCGTTTATCTGTGGTTCGGACTCTACGGTTCTTTAATACCGAGAAGGATTTTTAGATCTATATCGTTATCGTTCTTGGTGTAAACAGGCCATAAATCAAATTATTCGCAAGTTGGAGTGCTTCGAAACGGTGAATCATTTTGTGACGTAACGGTTTAACTGATTCGTATTTCTCAATGTACGTGCTTTTTAAACTCTTTACAAGAGATGGTTAAATTTGGAGACGAATGTCTGTTTTGATCTGTTTTTATTTGCTGGAGAATCGCTTGAACTGAATGATCCTAGTCACGAGTTTGAATCACTCGGAGCGATTCAGTGTAAATGACTCACTCAATTGAATCGCTCCTCTGCTTCTTCAAGAAATCGATCAAAATAAGTTCATCTACGGTCAAAACAATATAATCTTTCAATGGGTTTAGACAAAAAAAAACATGTTTTAATTCCCCACTGACTGATATTCATTCTTGTTTTAGGCGTAAACTAATTTTGTTCAGTTTCTCATTTCGCATCTCCAGTAAATGTCTTAATTTAATGATGTTTTGGAAAATGATATAAACACTGAGTAAGATTTTTGTTATGCAGTGCATGCACTATTTAATGCCATGCCTTTATGAACATCTGCTCCAATTTAAGACCTATCGTGGAAGCCATAATTAAGACTTTTTAAGAAACCGTGTAATGCATCTGTCCTAGTTTGGTTTTCAACATACGAGCGATTGAACCAATGCATTTCTATTGGAAATAAAGTAGAATGCATGTTATTTTGATTTTACCGCATCTAAAGCGTAGCTTCAAGATTCCAGCGCAGACGGGATTCTCGCAGCTGATTGGCTGCTCTGAGATTATGCAAATGCATTCGTCGAGTGCTGCTTTGATGAAGGTGTTACATTGACTCCCTCGCCCACAATTACTCAAAGTCTGTGTTGTGCTGAATCGTTAGTTTCTATTCTCCGTGTGTAATTCATTTGCAGGCAAACAGTGAAGGAAGGCTGTGTCCTGACCTACATACACTAATGAGGGAAGTATAGTGCACATCCAGGCCAGATGTAGTATGCATACCTATATTTTTGAACTCATTATTTAATCAGATTATAAAAGTTAAAGCTGTTCTAGTCACTGTATTTATTCCCAAGATCTTAAAGAGTGATTTTAATCTGATTTAACCCATAAAAATTGTTTTCGTGATAAGTTATTAATTGTGTTTTGGTATAAATTAAAGTATTTGGGTTGATTTGGTGCATGCTTGTAGTTAAACGAAACTCAAATTAAAACTGATTTTAGTTCAAAATAATGGTTAACTGACATAAAATACATATTTTTTTTATATATATATATATTTCAGCTAGTCACCTCATTTTAATTTATTTGTAATAAAATGGAATAAAAATATAAAAACTATACATATTAAAAAACTAAAATATTAATAAAAAGTGTAAGTCGCATGTAGTATATTGCGCAGTATTCACTATGTAGTATGCTATAGTAGTATTCACTATGTAGTATGCTATAGTAGTATTCACTATGTAGTATGCTATAGCAGTATTCACTATGTAGTATGCTATAGTAGTATTCACTATGTAGTATGCTATAGTAGTATTCACTATGTAGTATGCTATAGCAGTATTCACTATGTAGTATGCTATAATAGTATTCACTATGTAGTATGCTATAGTAGTATTCAATATGTAGTATGCTATAGTAGTATGCAGCACCGTGTAGTGTGTTTAGAATAGATGCATCTCATATATCAGTATATATATATATATATCATATAGTAGTACAGTAAGCAGATGGGCCGTGTAGTGTGTTTAGAATAGATGCATCTCATATATCAGTATATATATATATATATCATATATAGTACAGTAAGCAGACGGGCCAGGTAAGACACCGCTGGGATCGTCTCTACGGGAAGATATTATAACGTCAAGTAAATACATATTTACATAAGCCACTTTGAGCTTGATGATGTTAGTACTACGTTTTGGACGGAAAGAAAACCATATTAGCCTGATATTATATTGGTAATGTTATTATACACTGGCTGTCAACGTTTTGGAATAATTTAATAGTTTAATTTTTTTATTGAGAAAGTAATTCTACTCACCAAGGCTGCATTTGTTTGATTAGAATTACCGTAAAATGTATAAATATTATTATAATATAAAACAGCTGTGAATATGTGTTAAACTGTAATTTATTTCTGTGATCAAAGCTGTATCTTCAGTGTCACGTGATCTTCAGAAAACATAATAATATGCTGCTCAAGAAACATTTCTGATTATTATTATCGATGTTGAAAACAGCTGTGCTGCATATTTTTGTGGAAATTGTGATTATTTTA
This sequence comes from Schizopygopsis pylzovi, assembly GCA_027422435.1. NCBI lineage: Eukaryota > Metazoa > Chordata > Actinopteri > Cypriniformes > Cyprinidae > Schizopygopsis > Schizopygopsis pylzovi. Next base: position 35,030,278 of record CM049823.1, on the reverse strand, counting down.
TATTTCATGATTCACAATCATATTTTTCATGATTATTAGAAATAAATGCCAGTTTTAGTAGGTCGCTTTTAATCAATTGAATGCATTCTTTATGAATAAAAGCATCCGTTTATTTGTTTTCTTTCAAATCTGCATATTATTATGATTTCTGAAGATCACGTGACTCTGAAGACTGCAGTAACGATGCTGAAAATACAGCTTCTATCACATAAATAAATTACAGTTTAACACATATTCACATAGAAAACAGCTGTTTTAAATGTAAATAATATTTCACTGTTTTACAGCATTTTTAATTAAATAAACGCAGCCTAAGAGACTTCTATCATTGTACCGGTGGCACGCACGCACGCGCACGCACGCACACCGTCGCGATGACGTCACCGCGCACAGACGGTAATGGCGGATGTTACCGAGAAAGACGCGATGAAGCACTTCCACGGCGGTTTCGAGAAAATCGACAAAGAAATGTGCCGTTATCCGCTCTGCATCGTCTGGACTCCCATCCCGGTTCTGACGTGAGTGGCGACCGGAGCCGTTCTGACGCGTTTAACGTCTCTGCTGAACCGAGCTCGTATAATCCTCACCTATATGTGTTTGATGAAGTAAACATACTTCAGCTATAAACACAGATCGCTGTTTGTCATGTTGACATCTCTAATTAGTGTTATTAAGTTAAGTCACCTTTATATATAAAGCACTTTTAATAATACAGATTGTGTCAAAGCAGCTTTACAGCATTAAATAGTGTCAATAATGCAGAAGAACAATAGTAAACACTCAAATATGCTGATTGTCAAACGATTAAGCGCGATTACAAAATAAAAGTTTTGTGTACTGTGTATATTTATTATGTATATATAAACACACACATACAGTATATATATTGAAATTATTTACATGTATATATTATTATATTTTAGTTCTGCCAAACGATTAATCGCGATTACAAAATAAAAGTTTTGTTTACATAATATATGTGTGTACTGTGTATATTTATTATGCTTGCGTAAATACACACACATACAGTATATATATTGAAAATATGTACATGCATATTTATATTATATATAAGTATATTTTCTTAAATATATACATGCATGTGTGTGTATTTATATATCCATAATAAATATGACCCTCTCTGTGAAATCAAAATGTAATTATGAGATAACGAGCATCAAAGTTGGATTTCAACTATTAATTTCACTATAATTTAAATCTTTGACATGGCATTACTCCGTCAATATTACAAATATGAAGGTTAAACGTTCACAGAATGTGCTTTAGCGTATGAAGGATGATTTTATGTAAATCACAAAAAAATACGTTAGCTGGGTTTCACAGAGAGGGTGTATACATATATACTACGTAAATAAAAACGTTTATTTTAGACGCGATTAATCGTTTGGCAGAACTAAAATATAATAATGTATACATGTAAATATTTACTGTATGTGTGTGTGTTTATATATACACAGTACACACACATATCTTATGTAAACAAAGCTTTTATTTTGGATACGATTAATCGCGATTAATCGTTTGCCAATCAGGATAATCGAGTGTTTACTATGGTTCTTCTGCAGTATTAATGGTTTGGCAGCACTAGTATTATTGTTGTTGTGTTCGCAGGTGGTTCCTGCCCTTCATTGGTCACATGGGCATCTGCACATCCACCGGTGTGATCAGGGACTTCGCCGGGCCTTATTTCGTATCAGTGAGTTTATATCTGAAGATTGAGCCGACTGTGTATTTATCATGAATGCATTCATGCGCTGACTACTTTCATATCTACTTTCCGCAGGAGGACAACATGGCGTTCGGAAAACCGACAAAGTGAGTTTAAAACTAGTGAATGTTAATTAATTAATTAATTAAAATTATGAAAACAAAATCTATTGTAGCTATGTTTCCATCCAAAGTTACACTCAAAATTGGAATTATTCGGTAAAAGTGTTAAATTATTTTTTAGTGTACTGTCTCTTTAAGACTCAATATTGCGCTGCCGTTCATCTACCGCTTTAAATGCTCAAGCAGGATGGATTCTGATTGGCTGACGATGTTTTTATCGTTCATCAGCTAGAAGATAAATGTGGAGTTATTATTATATTTGTGGAGCGGACTCTGCTATGCCATTACATTCACAACTAAATCATTATTGTTATCATAATTATTGTCCTTGATTTGAACGACCTTTAGTTTGTACAAACAATTTTTTTGTTTAAAGTGCCCTGTTATGTGTTATGAAAGATTCATATTTTGGTTTGAGATCCCTAATAACAGGTTCAAATGCATGCAAGATTAAAAAACACTTATAATATGCATTTATTTTACCTTATTTACTCAACGACTCTCAAATGTTAATTTTTTTAAGCCCCGCCTCTGCGTGACGCTACTCTGCTCTGATTGGTCGATTTCATTTAAAGCAGTGTTTGTGTACAGCGTTACCGCCGCACCTAGTGGCAAAGAACGAATTTGCATTTTCATTCAGACCAATGAGAAAACACCAACAAGTGGGCGGGGCTATGCTAATGTATGATGTTGACGTCAAACAGGGATTGGTTTAAAAACGACTCGATTCAGTGATTCAGAGTCGACTCGTTCTTTCGAGAGAAGATAACTCTATACATATGTTTCCATCCAAATTCATTGTAATATCGCATAAAACAATTGTGAATAAAGCACCGTTTCCATCCAATCAGTTGAAGAGAACGAAATCGTCAATTCACTAAATAACTTGCGATAATATATCACGAAGAAAAATCGTATGTGCTGCAGAAGGCACTGTATGTGTAATACTTTTAAAATACAATATATTACGATCTTCGGAGCGCGCTCATGTAATCTTATTTTCGGAGCCTGCTGTTTAGGAGATAATTATAACGAGAAGCTGACAAAATTAGCATATTAGATGTTGTGCAACGAGATCGATCCAGTTTAACGCAATGTCTTTTTTGATACGCATGAAGTAATTTATTCGGTAAAGGTGTTTACATCGTAGTTTATGCGCATGTTTTCTTACCGGATCCTACTTAGTTGAGCGCATACGTTTTTATGCACATTTGGCGATTTTTTAATTTATGCGCTATCCCAAAATGTGCATAAAAATATGTGTATGGAAACATGTGACCGATGTCACGTGTGCATATGAGACTGAATACTGTAGAAATAGTGTGTGACTGATTCAATGACTGCTGTTTTAGGTACTGGAAGCTGGATAAGAATAAAGTGTACGGCGGCGGAGCGAACGCCTGGGATTTAGCCGTGCACGAGGCGTCCGAGGAGTACAAAACCAGAATGGTCAGAGCTCGACAGTAATGTGTGCTTGTAGGGTGAACATATACCCTGGTTTTCCCCAGACAGGGTCACT
>CM049823.1:34999408-35021908 GCA_027422435.1 Schizopygopsis pylzovi | reverse complement strand
TATTGTTTGTTACTGTAATTTCAAGCTCATTCCTTTAGGTTTTTTTTATGACCAAATACAAAGTATATCCATAATGTTTGTCCTGATTTGTTATGTCTGCACTCACATGCACAAAATATAATATTGTTTAGAAAGCAAGCACACGTGTTTTTGTAGTTGTAATGCTTAAACTACAGATCTAGTGTAGCGTTATACGTTCACAAAAACACTTAAATTAAACAGAAAAGCAAGCGGGTGCATGATTTGGCACGGCAGCCAATACAAATAATTAATAACCGTTTCCTAAACCCTGCGTTTGGACCAGGCTCGGTTGCAGAATCACATCCATCTGTGCTTCTGAGATTATTAGCCTGTAAATAAAGTATGTAAATAAGCCTGATTGTATCGTAAAAAGCACTATAGTGGTCCTGTGGCTCAGTGGTAGAGCAGTGCGTAAAAGGTTGTGGGTTCGATTCCCAGAGAACACATACTGATAAAACAATGTATAGCCTGAATGCACTTTGCTTTGGATAAAAGCATCTGCTAAATGCATAAATGTATACAAATAATCTTGAATTGGAAAAGGTCTAGTAACATCTACAAGCAATATGAATGCTCTTGTCTCAGATAAGGGTGTGATTACTTATGCAATGGAATCAATTAAGGTTTTTTATCTTTAATACATTTGCAAAGATGTTAAAAACCTGTTTTTTTTGCTTAGCCAAAAGTGTAGATTGATGGGGGGGGGGGGGGGGCAGTTTAACATAAGGCAGCAACATAACAAAATGTGAAAAAATGAAGGGGTATGAATACTTTATATATATAGACACTGTATACGCATTACACACACACACACACACACACCCCCCCACCCCCACCCACCCCCCCCCCCCATATATCAGAGATCAGGTGTTTCTGCTGAGCTCCGGTGAAGCATGTGCACTTACTCTGAGCGCGGTCCGGAGCGAGGATGATGCCGCTGACGCTCGTCTGCGCGATGCTGTGCGTGTCCGCGTGCGTCGCGTCGTGTCCGCCGCGCTGCGCGTCTGCCACCGCGATCCCGCGCGACGCGAGCAGCCTGATCATCACCGGTAACGCGATTCACAGACTCGATCCCAGCGCCTTCAGCGGACCGCAGAACGCCACACTCCTGAACCTGAGCGACACCGGGTGAGAAACACTGTCAACTAACCCTATCTACTGTGTGTCTAATGATGGGAAGAACAGATACTGTTAATAAACAAAACCAATCAGTTTATCCATCTGTGTCTATATATTAATCTGCTTCTATCTATCATCTATCTATCTATCTTCTATCTTCTTCTTCTTCTATCTCTCATCTCTCTACTCTCTCTCTCTCTCTCTCTCTCTCTCTCTCTCTCTCTCTCTCTCAGTGTCTCTCTCTCTCAATTCAAAATTGCTTTACTGACTGAGTGGACTCTTTTCAGGGTTCAGTTATTGGGTTTGTACTGCTTTAAAATGTAGCGATTCTGTGGGACTTGATTTAAGAAGCATCCAGAATTTGAGGGATCTATCTATGCATATCTATCTAATCAATGGGAATCTGCATCTATTATCTTCTATCTATCTTCTAGGATCTATTCTTGCAGAATTCAGTGTGTAGGGCTCTCTGTTGGATGTCTGTCCTCATCTAGTGTAGCTCTGATCACTGAGTGGACTCGGAATAGAAGCGTATTCTAATATTTCTGGAATTTCTCTCTCTGCATTGCATAAAGAGCTCTTCGAGCTTTATCTTTGAGAGTATTCACTGCCATACTGAACTCTCTTCTATCCTCTCTCCATCTCATCATCATCGTCTATCTCATCCATCCATCCATCCATCCATCTATCTATCTATTCTCTCTCTCTATCTCTCTCTTCTCTCTCTCTCTCTCTCTCCATCATCTTCTCATCTCTTTCTCTCTCTCTCTCTCTTCTATCTATCTATGTCTTTCTCTCTCTCTCCATCCATCCATCCATCCATCCATCTATCTATCTATGTCTGTCTCTCTATCCATCCATCCATCCATCCATCCATCCATCCCTCTATCCATCCATCCATCCATTTATCCATCCATCTCTCTCTCTCTCCACCATCTATCTCTCTCTCTCTCCATCCATCCATCCATCCATCATTAGTCTGTATTTTCCTCTTCTAACACTAACACAGATGTAGTCGTGTGTTCTTGCTGATTTGTATGCACTCATTTAAAGTCCTCGCGCTCTCTGTCTCTATCTCCCAGCATTATGGAGATCGGCTCGCATGCGTTCTCCTCTCTGCTCACGCTGCGTTCTCTAATCCTGAACAACAACCAGCTGGTTCTGATCCACCCCGAGGCGTTCTCCGTGCCTGGCAGCCCTCTGCAGGAGCTCAGCCTGCGCTCGTCGCTCTATAACTCCACGACTCTGACGGACCTCATCACCGCGCTGCGCTGGGGAGCGCTCTTCAACCTGCTGCGCCTCGATCTATCGGGAAACCACCTCGTCCTCTTACCGCCGGGGATGTTCGCTCCTCTTCCCAACCTGCGGCGTCTGGATTTGCACAACAACTCTCTGGTGGCCATCTACAACGGCACGTTCTCTGGCGTCGAGCAGCTTCTAGAGCTGGACTTGACCGGAAACGCCTTCAGAACTATCAGCGACGAGGGTTTGCGCGAACTGGAGCGACTCAGTCGCGTGCGTTTACTTTTAGGCCAGAATCCATATGCGTGCAATTGCGAAGCGCAAGAGTTCGCGAGCTGGCTAAACAGTTCGAAAGTCAACGTGGGCGATGCAGACAAGCTATATTGCGAGTTCCCTCTTCGCGGCGCATCTTTGCGGGGTATTAGCGCGCAGGCTTTGGGGTGTTACGGTAATGTTCGTGAAGTCATTACCGATTTGTCTTTTCAAACATCCTACGTTTTCCTTGCATTAGTGTTGGGACTCGTAGGCATGGTCTTCCTCTTTGTCGTCTACCTCAATCGAAAGGATATTAAGAAGTGGATCACAGACATGTATGAAGCCTGTTGCGATGTGCTGGAGGGGTATTATTACCGTTACGAACTCGACTCCGATCCACAACTGGGTCGCGTTACACACGGTCAGCCTCGAATGGACCCGCACATCTCCACTGACGCCCGTATCACACAGATCCCATCCGACGTGACTCTATAAAGGTCTATATATAGAGGTCTCTATAAAGGCACGCCGGGTCTCTATAAAGGCACGCCGGGTCCCTATAAAGGCACGCCGGGTCTCTATAAAGGCACGCCGGGTCTCTATAAAGGCACGCCCGGTCTCTATAAAGGCACGCCGGGTCTCTATAAAGGCACGCCGGGTCTCTATAAAGGCACGCCCGGTCTCTATAAAGGCACGCCCGGTCTCTATAAAGGCACGCCGGGTCTCTATAAAGGCACGCCGGGTCTCTATAAAGGCACGCCGGGTCTCTATAAAGGCACGCCGGGTCTCTATAAAGGCACGCCGGGTCTCTATAAAGGCACGCCGGGTCTCTATAAAGGCACGCCGGGTCTCTATAAAGGCACGCCGGGTCTCTATAAAGGCACGCCGGGTCTCTATAAAGGCACGCCGGGTCTCTATAAAGGCACTCTATAAAGGCACGGGTCTCTATAAAGGCACTCTATAAAGGCACGCCGGGTCTCTATAAAGGCACGCCGAGTCTCTATAAAGGCACGCGACGGGTCTCTATAAAGGCACGCCGGGTCTCTATAAAGGCACGCCGGGTCTCTATAAAGGCACGCCGGGTCTCTATAAAGGCACGCCGGGTCTCTATAAAGGCACGCCGGTCTCTATAAAGGCACGCGGGTCTCTATAAAGGCACGCGGGTCTCTATAAAGGCACGCGGGTCTCTATAAAGGCACGCCGGGTCTCTATAAAGGCACGCGGGTCTCTATAAAGGCACGTCGGGTCTCTATAAAGGCACGCCGGGTCTCTATAAAGGCACGCCGGGTCTCTATAAAGGCACGACCGGGTCTCTATAAAGGCACGACGGGTCTCTATAAAGGCACGACGGGTCTCTATAAAGGCACGACGGGTCTCTATAAAGGCACGACGGGTCTCTATAAAGGCACGGGTCTCTATAAAGGCACGGGTCTCTATAAAGGCACAACGGGTCTCTATAAAGGCACGCCCGGTATCTATAAAGGCGCGACGGGTCTCTATAAAGGCACGGGTCTCTATAAAGGCACGACGGGTCTCTATAAAGGCAAGCCTGGTCTCTATAAAGGCACAACGGGTCTCTATAAAGGCACGACGGGTCTCTATAAAGGCACGGGTCTCTATAAAGGCACGGGTCTCTATAAAGGCGCGCCGGGTCTCTATAAAGGCACTCTATAAAGGCACGCCGAGTCCCAAATTCTAATCCGAAGTTTTTGCACGTTAAAAAATAAATACGACCTATCAATCACATTAACACACTGCCTTTCGTCCACCATTAAAAAAAAATCGTATCAGGTCCGATTTTCTGCATTTTCGCATATGATAATTTCGGACTCAGTGTGCAATAACCTGCACGGTGAATAATTTCTGTCGAATTATTGATGTCCTCAGATTTTTGTTATGTGCTTAACGTTTTCTAAATAGACCAAATCAATGTAAATCATTAGTTTAGTGGCAGATACAATCAAACCAAAAAAGATATTGGATGCATGACACTATCGTTAATTTATATAAGTGAGGATAGCAGAATAAAGTGATTTGTGACATATTAAACCCAAAAAATCTTCATAGAGGGGAAATTTGGGAGCAACAATTATTCAGATACCGTGAGCATGTTTTTCTTTAATTGCTAATGTGAGCTTATTACACCACAGACTGAATACAATTAAGCATTGCTTGGTGATTGGTTGAGCTAAGTGTATTTAAATTGAACAGCTTAATAATGTTTGGTTGATTGTAATCCGTACCTTTCTATCAACGTGAGTTTGTTCTGACACAGTATTTTATTAACATTTTCTAACCTGTAGCGAATAAACTGTGATAATGTGAGAAATGTTGAATTAATTTAGGTTTGACTGTATCATTAATTAGACTAATAACCAATGCACTGCCAATAAATGCATGATATACGCTTATCAGTGTTGGGAAGGTTACTTTGTAACATGTTACAGATTACAAGTAATAGTAGTGTAACAATTACTTTATTAATGTAACTGATTACTCTTTGATTGCTTTTCTAAATTTCTAATAATTTTTTAACTGTTAATCATTTTGAAACATTTAAAGCAGACTTTTTATTAACTGTCAAAATCCTTTATCAGTTTAAAATATTATAATAATTCAATTTAAAGCCACAAAATTAGACGCTTTTTACTTTCAGATCATTCTGAGGTTAAATACAGATCTCAAATTATTACCATTTAGTAGCTATGATACTGTTTTTGAAATCAAATATTGATAGTTGACACAAAACACTTGGAAAAAAGGGTTAATCTTAAAAAAATAAATCATAAGCATCAACCCAAATAGTAAATAAAACAGTTATTAGTAGTGATCGACCGTTATTGATTTTTTTATAACTGATACCAATTATTTGCATGTTTATTACCCGATAACCGATATTCAGAACCGATATTTATTTACTGTTATAAAGTGAATCAATAACTGAGTGAAGTCCATTCTTCACTTTGGTTTTTCCTTCTTTCAGTCGTCTTAACAACAACAAAAAACTGTTCTTTCATGTTAAATTTAATATTCAAATAAAAAACATTTTATTTATAAAAAGCATCATCAGCAACACTGATATTAACAATAAGCAAAATAATGTCTAATGTTTTCAAATGGAGAAAATAAAGGACAGAAGTCATATCAACTTCATTTTAAACTACAGTTTTAGGTTTAAACGCTGTTTAATAGACTAAAGAGTGAAGAATAATTCACTGAATAATATTCTCTGGAATATTGAAATAAGCTATAACAAGACATGTGCAATGGCGATAGTGCACGCAATTCTCAAAACAACCACAAGATGGTGGCATTTATTGGTGAATCCGATATTTTAAAACCGATTATGGTAAAATGCTAAAATATCGGTAAAACGATATATCGGTCGATCTGTAGTTATAAGCATGTTCTATTCTGTGTCCTAAACTCCTGAAACATCGGTGTTGCATATTTTAGACAGTCAATGCAATTTATGAAAGATATCAATCATATCCATGCGTGTGTGAAAATATTCATATGTAACCCTTTTCATAGGTAACTGTAATGTAACTACACGTTGTTTCTCGGTAACTGTAACAGTTACATTTGTCATTAAATTACGTAAATCTGTTACATGTAACTAGTTACTCCCTAAAACTGATACATGTACAATTTAATTAGTAAACCCCCGATGCGAGACGAGTCAACACAAGCACAAGGAGACTGTAAACACATATGAGCGCTGAATTTAGGGTTACAGTATAAAACGCATAGTATTCAACTATTCAAATGTAATTAACACTAAGAAAAACAGTGTATTTTTCAAGCACTGATCAATGAAAGGTTCTCTGAAGAACCACAAATGCTTCTTCTTCTATGGCACTGCTGTGAAAAACACCATGGGAATATTTATTTGTAATAGTGTGGACTAAAACCCTTCATATGCTTACATTATAATTTTTTTTACACAAGATTTACCGCAACAAAGTGTTGATTATCACATGAGCTCAAAATATCACTGTTTCGCCCAATTTTCTAGAGGTTATAAGGAGACTTAAAGACGCACTGAATGACTTCTCATGTGTATCTAACCCTATTTGACTGAATTATGGCCTCTATTATATTTCATAATCTATTCACCAGATTGAAACGCTCCTCTCCATCACATTATTGGTGCGGCCCACAGCGGTCGCCGTTACAGATTGTGTCCTGGATATTTCTCCACGGTTGAGGAGAGGAGGGAAATGAAGGGGTGTGTTGGGGGAAAATGGGGCACAGTGAAGGATTTGGAGCGTAATATTACTCTCTGTGTCTCTAGAGCCTGGAACTAATGACTGCAGTTGATCAAGACCAGACAGCCCATATTAATCTGTGTCTCCGCTACTGGCAAAGCAGTATATTACAGCATGTTTGAAAAACCACCTCTGGTGGGGTGTGTGTGTGTGTGTGTGTGTGTGTGTGTGTGTGTGTGTGTGTGTGTGTGTGTGTGTGTGTGTGTGTGTGTGTGTGTGTGTAGTTGTGTGTGTGTGTGTGTGTGTGTGTGTGTGTGTGTGTGTGTGTGTGAGTGTGTGAGTGAGTGTGAGTGTGTGTGTGTGTGTGTGAGTGTGAGTGTGGTGTGTGTGTGTAGTGTGTGTGTGTGTGTGTGTGATGTGAGTGAGTGAGTGTGTGTGGTGTGTGTGTGTGTGTGTGGTGTGTGTGTGTGGTGTGGTGTGTGTGTGGTGTGTTGTGTGTGTGTGTGTGTGAGTGAGAGAGAGAGAGAGGAGTGTGGTGTGTGTGTGTGTGTGTGAGAGAGAGAGAGAGAGAGAGAGAGAGAGAGGAGGTGAGTGAGTGAGTGAGTGGTGCGTGCGTGCGTGAGTATGTGTGTGTGAGGAGTGGAGTGAGTAGTGAGTGTGTGTGGTGTGTGTGTGTGAATGTGGTGAGTGAGTGGTGAGTGAGTGTGTGTGTGGATGTGTGAAGATGAGATGAGGAGGAGATAGAGTGTTGTAGTGAGTGGTGAGTATGAATTAATGATGGATATGAATATCAAGAAATAATTAAAAATTGATTTATTGAGGTAATCATAAGATTAGATAAATGATATTTGTGGAATGCAAAGTAATGCTTGATATAAAACATTAATATTACAAAATGTACAGACTTTTTAAGAAATAATAATTTTCAAGACAAATAAATTTAATAAAATTTTGATATTTTCAAATATTATATGCTTGATTTAATATATTCATATATGAAATTTCAATACATAGAACAAGATTATTGATATTGGATACATTATTAAATGAGAATTTACTCACATAGTTTATTTAAATGCAAAACATACAATACTAATTAATAATGTTAATCATGCATGTACCTTGTCCATTGAGATAACTAGATTTAGACCATATAATCTAAACAGAGTTTTCATAAAATTATATCCAACCTGTATATGACATGTTTTAATTTATAATATTTTTGCCAACTGAACATACGTTTTACACAATCTGTTAATACTGCACATATATTCATATTGAATAGTTCATCTTAGATTTTGTATAACACACATAATGAACTGTACTCACATGTTCTTATTTAAGATGCAAAACAATAACAATACTAATCTAGATATTCTTAATCACTGCATGTACCTGTCGCACATTGAGAATAACTGATGTTAGACCAGTATAACCTCTTAAACATGTTTTTGAGTTTGGTGCATGAGAAATAACCAATGCCTGTAATACCATAAAGTGATTTATTTATAAATATTTTTTTGCCAAGAACATACGTTTTCCACACAATACTGTATAATACTGCACATATAGTTTTATAGTTAATCTGGATTTTGCTATCAACACCGACGATAATACATGCACGTTTAGTTTGATTTAAAGCAACGCAAAATGCATTTAAGGAGGTTTGAGCCACACATCCGTTCCAAGCGCGCGATGACGTCACCGCTCACCTGTAAGTGGGCGTCAGAGTTACCTGTAGCCGCAGGTAAAATACGGTGCGGCGGGGCGAAGGACCGAACCTCACCGAGCGAGGCTTTAGTATGAGCCGAATCTGACATCGACACGTTTGACCCGTTTCCAGTCGGTGAGTCTAAACGGAGATCGATGAGGTGGACGTTATAACGCGCCAGACGGAACACATTTGACTCTCGAGCTACTTCCGCCATCTTAGAAACAACCGAAGATTTCATCCGAGCCTATGCGGTAAGTGTCTGAACATCTGCGCTCGGTCAATGATTGCATTGGAAGTAATGGGGCTTTCCAGTGGATTACAGCCATACACACATCTGTGAAGTACATAAATATCGTTCGCATACAGAGAGGCTGTTATATTGCCTGGGACAGACACACTGTATTTCTCCAATCATAACATGCTAAACAGCCCAAGTGTTTGGGACTGGCTGGAGCACACTTTACAGGCCTGTGGGTGTATACTCAATTAATATCAGTGTATTCTGGGAACGCTTTCTTTCCCATCCGCTTCATACATTAATATTATTCTCCTCAAACTGTCTGAGGTTGATGACAGGACTTCTTTAGGCTTTCAGTTTGGATGACATGCTGCTTTCTAAGAATTAGTGATTGATCTCATGACCCAATCTCTTGAGTCAAACACTGACTGTGTGAAAGATGAAGTCACGAGGGAGTGTTTTCATTTAATAACTTGATCAAGTAATTCCAGGCCACCAAAGAAAACCCTCTTTAATACATGTAAACATTACAAATAATAAACTACTGCCGTTTGATTTATCTATTTTAATTTTAGATCAATTATGTATGAATTTATTATGTCTTTATAGGTATTTTCTTTAGTTTTAGTTGTAATTGTATTTATTTTACTAACATACTACATGGAAATGAAATAATATATATATATATATACGGTGTTTGGCTTAGTGTCATCTTATAATCTTTTTTTATACTCATACCTTTTGTTGTTTTAATATTTTGAGCTTTATTTTTTGTTTTCATTTAAACGTTTAGTATGCATTTGTCATTTTATTTAATTTCTCCATTTTATTAAATGTGTATTTTTAGACTTTTAACTTATAGTTTTAGTACTTTGTCTTATTTGTAAGTCGCTTTGGATAAAAGCGTCTGCTAAATGACTAAAAAAAGTAAAAACAAAGGTTCTTATAGCATGAAAAACTCAAACCCAAAAATGGTTCTGTGAGAAAACCCACTTTATAAGAGTGTAAGAAGAGCTCCAGCTTGCGTTTTTAATGTGAAGTATATTAAAATCCCGATATGACGGCTCCTAACACATGTTCACATATCTAGATCCAGATCAGCTCGGTGTGACGCGTTCACACACACACACACACACACACACAGAACGCAGTATGTGCTTGACCCGGTCGGGGGGGTACTGAGGATGCATTCATTCATTTTTTGATTTCTCAAAATCGTGATTGTTATATCTTCAGTTATTGTGCAATAAATGACACTTTGAGGGTATTTTCACTAAAAACCTGAATCAGTTTTCTGAGCACTCACTGTTTATGATTCATATTTTTGGCTCGGTTTATGAAACTTGGCTTTCTTGAAATATAACACAGCCTGTTTCACACATCTTTCAACTACATAGCAACAGCATACATATTAAGGATTTTAACGAAGTTTCTTATGCTCATCGAGGCTGTCAATTTGATCAAAAATACAGAAAAAAATTTGATTTTGTGAAATATTGTTAGAATTTAAAACAGCAGTTTTCTATGTGAATGTGTGTTACACTGTGATTTATTTCTGTGGTCAAAGATGTATTTTCAGCATCTTCAGTGTCACATGATCTTCAGGAATCATAATAATATGCTGATTTATGATCAATAAATCATTTTTTTTTTTAAATTATGATCAGTTTTGCTGCTTGAGATTTTTTTTAGGATTCTTTGATAAATAAAAAGTTTAAAAGAACGGTTTATTAAAAATATAAATGATGTGTTAGAATATTTACTACAATTCAAAAGTTTGGGGTCAGTTTAATTTTTCTTTCTCTTTAAAAAGAAAAATAAATTAATAATTTTATTCAGCAAGGATGTTACATTCATAAATTAGATAGTAAAGACAATAAATGCTGTTCTTTAAAAAAAATGTATTCATCAAAGAATCAAATAAAAAGTATCACAGGTTCCCAAAAAATATTAATCAGCACAACAGTTTCAACACTCATAATTAATCAGCATATTATTCTGATTTCTGAAGATCATGTGACACTGAAGACTGGAGGAATTATGCTGAAAATACAGCACAATATCACACAAATAAATTATATTTTAAAGTATATTAAAATAGGACACCAATAGTAGGAATTGCAATAATATTTAACAATATTATATTTTTTATTAAATAAGAGACTCCATTATAAAACATAAGAAGTCATACAGATCTGAACGGCAGTGTATGTGCTTTAATACCTAAGCCATAAATGATCAAATGGTTAGGAGACGCTGATTGAGAATTATTAGAAGACCATAAACATATACATCACAACTAAATGATGAAATCTAAAAGTGTGCTCATAAACTGCCTGGTTTCAATCAGATGTCTGTCTGTGTCTGAAAGCCGTCTTTTATTAATTGTCATTTTCATGTTGCTCCAAAAAGCCTAAATTGCAAATAATGCTGTATTTTAATCATGCATAAATAAACTCAGCACATCTCTACACGCAGGTACGATTGTGGACTTTGTTTATGTCCCTGGAGCACAGACGCAGTCATAAGCAGCACAGATATATTTGTAGCAATAGCCAACAATACATTGTATGGGTCAAAATTATTAATTTTATTTTATGCCAAAAATCATTAGATATTAAGATCATGTTCCATGAAGATATTTGTACCGTAAATATATCAAAACTTAATTTTTGATTAGTAATATGCATTGCTAAGAACTTCATTTGAACAACTTTAAAGATGATTTTCTCAATATTTAGATTTTTTTTTGTCATATTCCAGATTTTCAAATACAGTAGTCAACATCTGAAGTGGATCATAAAAGTCAAAGTTGTCCTAGACTAGAACGCATTTTGGTTTTAGGACAACTTTGATGAAATGTTGACTACTGTAATTGTATCCAATCCTACCAAACCATACATCAATGGAGAGCTTATATATTCATCTTGACCCTTATGACTGGTATTGTGCTCCACGTATTGACTCTAAGAGCCTAAGAAGCAATGCTTTGTCTCGGCTCTTGATGCATTAACGTCTGTCCTATGTTCCGGCAGGTCCTGAATGTAGTGAGTTATGCCTGGCCACAGCACAGGATCACATCACAAGACGCGTCCTCATAGCTCAAGCCGTTCTAAGGCCGATGGCTACAGGCAAAGCCGCACCTGCTCCAGGGACAGCAGCACCAGTCAGGAGAACTACAGCGAGCAACCTCGTAGCATAGACTCGCAGTTCCCCTGTAAAACCGATCCTCTCTACGCCAAGGGACGAGGCTCAGAAACCCTGGGCTTTATCCCAGGCTCCGCCGACTCGCCTCAGGGTACGCAAGCCTGCGGCTCGTGCGCCTCTCTTGGCTGGAGTGGTTGCAAAGCTTTGCTTTGCTGCGTTCTGACTTGTGGGCTTTATGGGTCTCGCAAACCTTGCTTGCCGGCCAATGAAAGCTCCACTGACAACTCTTTAAAAGCCGAGCCTGAACCGAGGAAGCCTAATGGATTGGCTCTGTCCAATCCCACGTGCGGCGTAAGCCTCGAACCGAGCAAACCGAAGAAGTTGCCAAGCTCTGGGAGCTTCAGGTACGGCGACGTTCATATTGGTGGCAAGAAAGTGGAGTACCCTGCCAACTCCGAGGCGCATCCGAGACGGACCAGAATGCCTGGGAAGGGCGACAACAACCAGCGTCCCATCAGCAACACCAGCATCTACTCAAGAGAGGATTTGGATCTAGACGACCTGGACGACGGCGGCACTGATATCGACTCGCTCATCACTAAAAAGCTTCTAGAACTTTATCAAATGCACCAGATCGAGCAGCTTGCCAAATGCACATCCGACGTGTCCTTCTCCCGGAAAACCAACGAGATCAGCGACCTGATCAACAGCATTGCTCAGGACTACAACTTGGAGGAGCAAGAAGCGGAGTGCCGACTGGTGCACGGCGTCATACGCATCAGCACCCGCCACAAATCCTCCAAAGGCTACAAAAGCAAAGACTATAAAGCGCACGAAGCAATGCAGCATATGAACGGGAGGAGGGATGGAACGCTGCCCGACAGCGGGAACGAGACCATGACCTTCACCTTCAGTGATGGTGAGTAGGGCTGAAACGAGGAGTCGACATTATCGAACAAATATTTGTATTCTCATGTAGATAACTTAAGAGTGGTTTGACCAATGCAGACAAGACTGTAATTTAACCTCCTTGGATGCAATTCAAGAGAAGACGAGCAAACGCAAGACGAATATGTAAATATATTCATATAGGCAGCGTTTGTTTATATAGTACTTTATGCAATAGCCTTAAATCGAGCAGCTTTACAGCATTAAACATGAAAAACCAAAGTCAGTGTCTAGTAATTCTATCTTTTAGATAGAATTACAACTTGATTTTCTGTTCTAAAGCAGTGCGGAGATAGCTAATGATGAAATAGTTTTATTAGTGGAGGAAAAATATTAATTAATTAAAGTGATGGTTTGGTTTACAGGGATCAAAGCTTGACTGTTTTGGTTATCATTACCCTTTAAGGTATTTTAAAAGAGATTACGTTGTGAATAAAATTGTTTATTCAAAAATAAAACGTTGCATCATTTTATTTCTTATTCATGACTTATAAAAGATGTAGTTATTTTATATAGCTAATTAAATGGTGAATGAAGTAGTTTCTCGGTCATCTCATTTTGTGTGCCAAATATATTTAATTGTAATTACATACTGATTTTAAAAAGCTGAAGTGATTACAAGTCTCACGCATTCACAACCAGTTCACACGCTCCCACACCGTGTATTTCTCACGCTGAGACGGGATAACGTGTCCCGTTATATATACGATTAATAGACGAGGGAATACGGAGGAAAGCTCTCTGTCGAGTTCATAGCTGTTATACAGAGTTAAATGCCATCTACAGCCAATCAGAAATTAGGATGTTGTTGTTTCCGGGTAGATTACGCGATTCTGCCGCAACATGGATGCGCGTCGGCCCTTCATATTTAGTTGTTTTTCCCGATTTTAACATTACTGGACGAAATCACTTAAACGATAGTGAGAGTTGAAGTTGGAATATAGCCAAATTCGTGCAAAAGTATTATTGATGCAGTCAAAAAAACACAAACAACAACAACTTCCCAACTGCTTTGCAACCAGAGGCTTTAGCTTTAGCTTTGTCTTCCTGAATTAAAGTACTAGAGATGTTATAACAGTTGGCACATCTGATAAAACACAGACAAATTCATCCAAATAAAATAAATTGTAAAAAAAATGTGAAGAAGAAATTTGGCCCCAAACATGCCAAATGAACAGCAGAGGCTACATTTATTTTTCTTTTTGATGCATTTGTATTTTAAATACTTTTATTTTGATTAGATTGAATTTGTCTTTTATCAGATTTACCAGATGTTATCATTTCTATTTGTGCTGGTCAATTATGAACAATAGGTAAAATTGAACTGATAGCAAAAACTATTTGAGTGACTCCTCCCCTTTGCGTAGCCCCTCCCATTTGTGTGACTCCTCCCGTTTATGTGGCCCCTCCCCTAATCTCACTCCAAGCTTTAGCTATAACTTGAGAGCCCTGGATTACCTTTATTTATTTGTTAGAATATGTATAACTCAAAATACCGACTAACTGCAAAAACTGAACAATCAATCAAAGTACACCGATTAATCGGTGAAATAATCGTCGATTAATCGTTAGATTAATCCAGTGGTTCACAATCATAGTCCTGGAGAACCCCCAACACTGCGTATTTGAAATGTCTCTCTAATCAAACACACCTGTTTTAACTCATCAGTTAATTAGTAAATACTCCAATGTGTGTGTTAAGCCGGGCTTTTATTAAAAGTCCGTTAGGGTTACGGAGCTGCGTTGCATGCGGGACCGAAATGTTTATTTAATTTACCAAAAAGGGTTGCATTGAATTAATTAATTAAATTTGGGTGAAACTTGTTTACTGTCTTCCATACTTAAAACACAATTTTAGAAGAACGGCATTGATTTTTGTACAACTTTATTAATAAAAATAGTGTTTTTTAAATTGGAATATTTTTGTGTTTTGGTTTGGTGCCGAGAACCGTAGATGTTCACTGGTACCGGTACCGAATACTGATATTTTGGTACCGTGACGACACTAGTTGGGGGTTCTCCAGGACCAGGATTGGGAACCACCGGATTAATGGATTATTAAAATAACAGTGTGTTGCAGTGATGTCAGTAGGGCACGATATTGACGATTTTTCTCTTTCCCTCAAGGCGAACTCAAGGTGCTAGTGTCAGATCTGACACCGTCAGACGAGCTTGCCCGAAAGATGAGAGGACACAGTGGGAAAAGTAAGCATCTTAGTTCTTGCTTCTCACACTTTCTGGATGGCTTGATGTGAGAAGATGGTTTACCGCCAATGGTGGCATGATAACCCTAACAATGGTGGACCCTGAGGATGGCGTATTCTTCTCTCAATGCTCTATTGTAACGGGTCCATCTCCAAATGTTTTCTCACTCATTCTCTACAGTCGAATTGGCATTCCTGTCTTTGATATATCCCCCCCCCCTCTCAAAGGATAATGCCCTTCTACGTAAACTGTAGTCGCAGGGCCTGAAGCTTCTCATCTCACTTTACAAACTTTCTTGCGGGTCCTTCGCTCAGTTTTCCTCCATATCGGATCCCTTCCTCACATAATAGTGACCTTGTCTGAAGATCTTGCGCTGTTCAATCTTTCCATCCTAGAGACGTGTGCAAATGTCACTTAATGAAACTCTATACTGAAAGTTTTTGCCTAGAATTGTAGTTTAGTGCTATTGAGTATTGCAGGTAAATAATGACGATGAAATAAACAAACATACCAGCCCTGAATACCAGATATTTTATAATATTGAAAAGTAGTTTTATATAAAACTAACGGAGTAAATATTCGCTGAAATATTTGTGATGCATGTAGAGTTTTAAACCTACAAGTAAGTGTATTTGTATGATGTGATAATCAATATAGCCGAATACAAGTCTGTGCTTTTATTCTTATTTACACTTTTAGTTTAGTGAATTTAACTTCTGCTTTAAAACCATTGTTTTTAGATCGTAATGTTCAAACGAAGTGTGATTTTGACCCTCGTTGCACATAATATATAACAGTACACATACACTTTATAATTTTTTAGCCTTTAATAGGTCTGTTTATAGTTTCGTTGGCCAACATAGGGCGGTATGCAAAACATATGTATTTTTAAAAACGAAATGTATATCGCAAATCTGCCAAAAAATATAATTTTTTCCCATATCGCCCAGCCCGAAGTGAGATGCGTCCATACATGTTGATATTTAGTCTATAACTACAGTAACATCATGTTAACACCGCGATTTCTCTCAACATGGCAACCCCAGAGCTGTCACTCAATACATCAGAAACAAAGTAACAAGCGTGACTGACTTATTTGAAAAAGTAACTCCTTCTAAATTAAAGTAATTTGTTACTAGTTACTTGAAAAAGTAATCCGATTACGTAACTCACGTTACCCCCAACACTGCCCGTGTTTAGCTTGGTCCACCGGTGTTCGGATCGACTAAAACCAGGTGTAAACCTACGTCACCCATCTCCACCCACACAGAGGTCACTGCCAAATCAAGAGTCTAGGTTAGGGATTGTCATGTCAAACTTCACAAAACAATGAAAAAATCACATGGGGAAGTTTGCACTGATGATTCTGCAAGACTTACAACGTTTGCTGAATGGTACATTTGCATAAATTGCACACAAAATAAATCAACATGTTGTTTTCCTTCACAGATTACTACTCGAGCTCGGCCACAGACTCGTCGGGGGCTCCGCTGCTGCGCTAACGGCTGTTCCCTCTGTTACTACTGCCTGACTAGTGTTCATCTCTGTCCTTGCGCTCCTCTCATATTTCAGTGAAAGCAGTTATTATGCTAAGGACAGTTTGTGTTTGTCTGAATGCCTGAAGACTGCTGTCGTCCCACAGCTTCTGTCATGAGTGTAATGTTAAACAAAGGAGCCTGTTGCTAAAAAACAATAGTTTCCTACAGCCAGAAGCCATGTGGAGTGTTACATAATGGACGAGTTTCCATTGACATCTAAGTATTGCTTCTTATTATACTTTTAGAGACTGTCTGTGATGTATCTAGTAAATATGCATGTATTCAGCACTGATTATTAGCAACGATGAGACTTAGTTGCTATTAATCAGACTGCTCTGCTCTAGTAGCCCATTCTTAAAGTGTTGCCTCGCATGAACAATTTGTTTAAACCATTTAATGCAATGTTGTTTCGGGACTGTTTGCTGTCAGCCACATCTGGACGACAGAACGTCAGTTTTGAGATATTTTGTACAGATTTTTTTTTTCATCTGCAATTTTTTGTATTGAAATAAAACGAGAGTTTCCTCTCATTTTCTGTTTTAAACTATATGCACCATTTCTTCTGTTATATACTACTGAGTGTGTTGATTTAGTAAACAACTGTAGTTCTCGATCACGTATAACATACACTATATTGCCAAAAGTATTGGCACCCCTTCTAATGACAAGTTTGACTGCTTTAGTAATCTCCATGAGTACAAATCTTAATGTTTCAGCATATAATGATATTGTAGGGAATCTAATTGTATAGCAACAGTTTGGACTCTTTTCTATTCTAACATGACAGTGTCTCTGTGTATAAGACAAGAATCAAAGAGAAATGATGATTCAGTCAGTGTGGAAGAACTTGACTGGTCTGCAGAAAGCTCTGGTGTGACTTTAAATGAGCCACAAACTCATCACCAAACACTAATGACTTGTACATTCATTATATGGACAAAAGTATTGGCACCCCTTCTTTAGAACAGAAAAAGGCACTTACACACTGTGCCAACAAAGAAATTCATGAACTTAAAAATTGTATTTGCACCTCTGTTGCATCAGTTTTGAAGTGTATGAAATGACGGCACCCATATGTACAAGTCATTGGTGTTTGGTGATGAGTTTGTGGCTCATTTAAAGTCACACCAGAGGTGTTCAGCTGCTTTCTGCAGACCAGTCAAGTTCTTCCACACTGACTGAATCATCATTTCTCTTTGATTCTTGTCTTATACACAGAGACACTGTCATGTTAGAATAGAAAAGAGTTCTGTCCAAACTGTTGCTATACAATTAGATTCCCTAGAATATCATTATATGCTTAAACATTAAGATTTGTACTCATGGAGATTACTAAAGTAGTCAAACCTTCATTAGAAGGGGTGCCAATACTTTTGGCCATACAGTGTATTCACACTCATCCGTGTTAGCCACAGAATATTACTCTCTTTACCGCGTAGCACTTTTCTAAGAAGATTGCATTGGTGTCCGCCTCCTCCCTCGGGTCACTGTGCTATGAACTTGTTTGGCTGGTTTGACAATAGAACGGAAATAAAATCCTAGTGTTTGTTGGAGTTGCACATTGCGGAGGAGGAGCAAACTCCAGAGAAAATTCCCCTCGCAACTGTCCTCTTCTTTACACCGCTGTAAAAACACTTTACAATAAAGTTCGTTACTTAGCAACCGTGATTAAAGAATGAACAATTAATATACAGCATTTATTAATCTTAGTTCATTTCAGTATTTACCAATGCATTATTCAAATCACAAGTTTAGCATTAGTTAATGCACTGTGAACTAACATGCATAAACAACAACTGTATTTTTATTAACTAACGTATAACTTAGTGTAATAAATGCATTCTTTGTTTTATTAATAACTATTAACTAATGTGAACAAATGACACATTGTAAAGTGTTAACGTAAAAACTAGCACGAGTTTTAGTCACGATCATTTTGTGATTTCTAACATTTGTTTTTTATGCATTAATGGGAAATTATCAATTATGATAATTATAATTTTTTAACATAATTGTAAACCATTTCGGACCCAATTAATGACATTAAATTGCATCTTTCATAACTACATTTTCTGGTCAGAGTAGCAAAAGTTCAGATTGAAAACTAAAAGTAATTTATACTAAATATTATAGTGTTTTTGAACCATAATAAAGTACTTGAACTTGCTGTGATAATATAACAACTATAGTAATATATAAATAAATTACCCAATACCAAGTTTTCTACAACAATAGGGTATATTATACTACAATACACTAGATTACTGTTGTAAAAACTACAGTATTTATTACGGTTCATCAGTTCACTAACAAATACTATACTATATACAGTATAATACACTGGTTCAAAAACACTATAGTATTTACTATAACTTACTATAGTATTTTTGAACATAAAAACATTTCTTATTTGAGATATATTGATACTATAGTAAAAATCATGCCACTGCAATGCATTGAAATGTAGTTTTAAATGGTCATCGGTCTAAAATGCATCATTCATGTACGATGTTTGGCTTCATAAACTTCATCAAATGTTTTTTTTGGTCTTAATCATCACAAGAGGGCACTATAGTGCACACTATCTAGAGAGAGGGATCTAAACCTGGAGCCACTGATGCAATAGTTGTTTTCATATGTATTTGTGTGTATGGTCAGTTCAGACATTATAATATTATGTCTTTAATTTGTGCACAAATCTGTACATTGAGCTGCTATTGTAAAGAAAATGTCCAAACTTGTGTAGTGCACTAGTATTCAGCCATATGGATTAGCATACTGCATACTAATTCATACTAAAATATGCATGCATACCCTTATTCCATGCAATATTAAGATCTGTACGCAACAGGTCACACTATTCTACAATTGAATGCATATTATTATTTTTTTTAATGAGTGTGCTGTTAACAGTGTCCTGGCCAGGATTTCCAAATCGCTTAAAATGTCAGTCTTTTGACTTGTTTTTCCTTTCGCGTTGCTTTCTATAGTCCTCAACATACATTAAATAGCTTTGACCGTTCTCTGTAGACCCCCACTTTACAGTCATTGCCTTACAAAGCCAAAACCTGGACATTGTATGTAATTTACATGATGTAAGATCACCCTATATGCTGCTCAATGTATATCCTGACATCACAAAAGTGACTGTTTAAGCACCAAAGAAATGTAATTTCTCATACGTCACTGGCAGAGCAATCATCTGCTGTAAAAACTGTTCAAACAATGCATTTACCTTTGTGCCGCTGACCATCAGACTTACACACGTAGCAGCAAACACAACTTGTTTTAGTGCAATTACGCAACTTCTTTCAGAAATAAACCTCTAACACTGACAAAGCATGAGGCTGCCGAAGCCAGTGTTTGCAACGCTTTGACACAGCAAGCATTGTTAAGGTTGGAAACTGAATATCACGTTAAACAAAATGCGCACACAATCAAATATTACATGTTTAAAGGAACACTTCATCCAACAATTAACATTAGCTGAAAATGTGCTCACCCTCAGGCCTTCAGAGATGAGTTTGTTTCTTCATCAGGTTTGTAGAAATGTGTCTCAGCAGCAATGGATGCTCTGCAGTGAATGGGTGCCGTCAGAATGAGAGTCTGATAAAAACATCACAGCACTCCAGTCCATCAGTTAACATCTGGAGAAGACAAAAGCTGAAACAAATCCAGCATTAAGATGTTTTTAACTCAAATACCATAGAGTTCATAATCCATAATAACGCTGACGGCACCCATTCACTGCTGAGACACTGATGAAGTCAAACTCATCCTAATCTCGGATGAACTGAGGGTGAGAACATTTTCCGATGAAGTTATTTTTTGGGTGAATTATTTCTATAATTGAGTGACGAGTTGTGCAGTCTGCTCTCTTATAAAGCTTATTTTGGCAACTGGGTCATTTGTGTATTCTAGGGGTGCAACGATCCGTTGATGATTCGTGATCCGTGAGAGAGAGAGAGAGAGAGGGAGTGAGGGAGTGAGAGAGAGAAATTGTAAGAGAGAGTGAGAGAGAGAAAGAGGAAGTGAGAGTGAAAGTGAGAGAGAGTGAGAGGGTGAGAGAGTGAGTGAGAGAGAGTGAGAGGGGATGAGAGAGAGAGATTGAGTGAGAGAGAGAGAGAGTGATAGAGTGAGAGAGAGCAAGAGAAAGAGTGAGAGAGAGTGATAGAGAGAGTGAGAAGAGAGAGAGAGAGTGAGGAGATAGTGAGAGGGAGTGAGAGATGAGAGAGAGAGATGAGAGAGAGAGTGAAAGAGAGAGAGGGAGTGAGAGAGAGAGTGTGTGAGAGAAGATAGTGAGAGGGAGTGAGAGAGAGTGTGTGAGAGATAGAAAGAGTGAGAGAGAGTGAGATGTGAGTGTGTGTGTGAGAGAGAGAGATGATAGTGAGAGGGAGTGAGAGAGAGTGTGTAGTGAGAGATATGAAAGAGTGAGAGAGAGGAGAAGAGTGAGGGAGTGAGGAATTTTGAGAGTGAGATGGAGTGTGTGAGAGTGAGAGATTGAGTGAGAGATGATACGAGTGAGTGAGAGGGAGTGAGAAATGAGTGAGATAGAGGGAAGAGGGTTAGTGAGAGAGAGAAGAGTGAGAGGTGCGATGCACGATACCGCGTTTACAGTATAAACATACGCCTCAATGGATGGATACATACACATGCACAAATGTTATGTTAAAATACCCGTTGTTGTGCAAGTATGTCTGTGTAAAAAAAACATGTACTGAAAAAATATGTAAAAGCCTGAATGCACTGTAAGTCGCTTTGTGATAAAATTGTGTCTGCTAAATGCATAAATGTGAAGATGTAAGACACAGATCGGTTATGTCATAAGTTAACGAGAAAGAGAGTGAAGATAAGTGTAGTCAGTGATAATTAAGGTACGTGCATGGTTAGTATAAGATGAAATAGACAGCAACCTATAACTTTACACTTCATTTTTACATTTCAGCACCTGAATACAACTGTTACTGTCTTTATTTATAATCTTATGTTGTAGGCTGTTCCTCAATGCTTGTAATTTATGTAATTGTTCTTATTTTATTACTGACTTTAGTAGTTTACTAACTCTTTTTCTACCATAGCACCACTAGTGTACTCCATTCGGTGCATGCACACTATATACAGTATATACTGCAGAAATACTGTGTAGTTCATCACAATAACTATGAACAGGTTCCACATAACATTACACATAAACATGACACTTTTTAAAAACACTAAATCTACTGTTTTAGCATTTCAAATTGAAAAATTATTTTTGTCAAAAGTCTTGCTTGTAAAGTGTGTTTGTGCATCTTTTCCTTCAGCGAACGACATATGCCTTGATGATTTAGGTGTCCAAATACGTGTTAATGGAGGGTGATGTACATTAGTTAAATAGTTTTAGGGTTTCTCTTGTATGCAAGAAAACACACCAGTTCTGATAATACCAAAATCTATAAAAACAGATTTAATTGCAGTATATTTATGAACATACAAATATTTTCCTCTAGCTTTCTCACAGAGACAATAGATCTTTTCAAGAGTTTCATCAAGGGATAATTTCACAATCATCCCGTACAAAAAGCTACAAAGGTGCTTTCCAAGAAAAAAAAGGCAGCAATTGATGAATCACATACTCGTGACCTAAATACCCGTACAGAGGTGCAGTCATTTCATTAAACTGTGTAAACAATAAATATATGCGAAAGTCTGTAACTTGTCAAATATTTTAAACGTAACCCTTACGCAGTGTGATTTTCACCTCAGCTTTCCCACGAACGCCGGAGAAAATAAAGCTCTATGGAAAGTCCTCGAGTCTTTGGTTCGCTATCTCGAGAAAAGCATCTCGATCAACAAGTCCAGCAGATCCGCCTGACCGATGAC
>CM049823.1:34964408-34996908 GCA_027422435.1 Schizopygopsis pylzovi | reverse complement strand
CTGAATAAAAAAAATGAAAAAGTGAATTGCGATTTTTTTTTTTCACAATTGTGAGTTAATATAATTGAGATGTAAACTGACTTTATATCTCGCAATTCTGACTTTACATCTCGCAATTCTGACTTAATATCCAGCAATTCTGACTTTACATCTCGCAATTCTGACTTTACATATCTCGCAATTCTGACTTTACATATCTCGCAATTCTGACTTTACTATCTCGCAATTCTGACTTTACATATCTCGCAATTCTGACTTTATATCTCGCAATTCTGACTTTACATATCTCGCAATTCTGACTTTACATATCTCGCAATTCTGACTTTACATATCTCGCAATTCTGACTTTACTATCTCGCAATTCTGACTTTAATATCTCGTCAATTCTGACTTTACATCTCGTAATTCTGACTTTACATCTCGCAATTCTGACTTTATATATCTCGCAATTCTGACTTTACATATCTCGCAATTCTGACTTTACATCTCGCAATTCTGACTTTATATATCTCACAATTCTGACTTTATATATCTCACAATTCTGACTTTATATATCTCGTAATTCTGACTTTACATCTCGCAATTCTGACTTTATATATCTCGCAATTCTGACTTTATATATCTCGCAATTCTGACTTTACATCTCGCAATTCTGACTTTATATATCTCGCAATTCTGACTTTATATATCTCGCAATTCTGACTTTATATATCTCGCAATTCTGACTTTACATCTCGCAATTCTGACTTTACATCTCGCAATTCTGACTTTACATCTCGCAATTCTGACTTTACATCTCGCAATTCTGACTTTATATATCTCACAATTCTGACTTTATATATCTCACAATTCTGACTTTATACATCTCGCAATTCTGACTTTATATCTCGTAATTCTGACTTTACATCTCGTAATTCTGACTTTACATATCTCGCAATTCTGACTTTACATCTCGCAATTCTGACTTTATATATCTCGCAATTCTGACTTTATATCTCGCAATTCTGACTTTATATATCTCGTAATTCTGACTTTACATCTCGCAATTATGACTTTACATATGTCGTAATTCTGACTTTATATATCTTGTAATTCTGACTTTACATCTCGCAATTATGACTTTATATATCTCACAATTCTGACTTTATATATCTCACAATTCTGACTTTCATCTCGCAATTCTGACTTTATATATCTCGACAATTCTGACTTTAATCTCGTAATTCTGACTTTACATCTCGCAATTCTGACTTTACATCTCGCTAATTCTGACTTTATATATCTTGTAATTCTGACTTTACATCTCGCAATTATGACTTTATATATCTCACAATTCTGACTTTATATATCTCACAATTCTGACTTTACATCTCGCAATTCTGACTTTATATATCTCGCAATTCTGACTTTATATATCTCGTAATTCTGACTTTACATCTCGCAATTCTGACTTTATATCTCACAATTCTGACTTTATATCTCGCAATTCTGACTTATATATCTCGCAATTCTGACTTTACATCTCGCAATTATGACTTTACATATTCGAATTCTGACTTTATATCTCGAATTCTGACTTTACATCTCGCAATTCTGACTTTATATATCTCACAATTCTGACTTTATATATCTCGCAATTCTGACTTTACATCTCGCAATTCTGACTTTATATCTCACAATTCTGACTTTATATATCTCGCAATTCTGACTTTATATCTCGCAATTCTGACTTTACATCTCACAATTCTGACTTTATATCTCGCAATTCTGACTTTATATCTCGCAATTCTGACTTTTACATCTCGCAAATTCTGACTTTATATATCTCGCAATTCTGACTTTAATCTCGCAATTCTGACTTTTATATCTCGCAATCTGACTTTAATATCTCGCAATTCTGACTTTACATCTCGCAATTCTGACTTATACATCTCAGCAATTCTGACTTTTACATCTCGCAATTCTGACTTTACATCTCGCAATTCTGACTTTATATATCTCGCAATTCTGACTTTACATCTCGCAATTCTGACTTTACATATCTCGCAATTCTGACTTTACATCTCGCAATTCTGACTTTACATCTCGCAATTCTAGACTTTATTTATACTCTTTATCTCGCAATTCTGACTTTACATCTCGCAATTTCTGATCTTTAGTAATCTGATTCAATTCTGCCCTTTATGATGATCGTAACTGTCTGACTTTGAGACATCTCAGCAATTCTGACTTTATAAATCTCGCAATTCATGACTTTGAATCTCGCAATAATCATGACTATTATATCATCGACAATTTCTTGATCTTTACACTACTCACAATTTGTCTGACTGTTAATATCTCGCAATGTCTGACTTTAAATTTCTACACAATTCTGACTTTATATATTCTCGCAAATCTGAACTTTACATCTCACAATTACTGACTTATATATCTCGAAATTCTGACTTTATATCTCGCAATTCTGACTTTACATCTCCAATCTCTGACTTTATATATCTCAAATTCTGACTTGGAATATTTTCTCGCAATTCTGACTTTACATCTCACAATTCTGACTTTATATATCTCACAAATCTGACTTTAATATCTCGCAATTCTGTACTTTACATCTCAGCAATTCTGAACTTTTATATCTCGAACAATTGTTACAGTGATTTAATCTCAGCAGAGTTTCTGACTTTACATCTACGCAATTCTGACTTTACATCTCGCAATTCTGACTTTACATCTCGCAATTCTGACTTTACATCTCGCAATTCTGACTTTACATCTCGCAATTCTGACTTTACATCTCGCAATTCTGACTATATCTCGCAATTCTAACCAAGCTGTGTGGGATTTTCTCTTTCATTATATTTACTGTGTACTAACAATGTCTCAAGGTTTAGCTGGTTAATTGGTTAGTTAATTGATTAATTTCCCTTTTGGTTGATGACGTAACTGTGTCATTTTGAGGGAAAAATACTATTTCTCTATAGTATTAAATGTGTAAAATCATGATTTTTGGAAAGATCCATATAAATCATAGATATTATATAATATTATATTTTTTATGCTTTACCACTCACAATTATTGTGCTCCAGTGGGTGTTTATTTGCATGTTTGCAAAAGTACAATTTGTTAAACATATCTTCATGCTTTAATGTGTTACATCCAAAGTCATTGTAAAACTGTTACTATATTACACAAATTAATTCACTTATTTTTTGATAACATCGAATTGTTTATTGAACATTGGCGTTTCATTATATTCCTGCTGGACTGTAAAAATAACAATTATAATTTGGGATTGGGAAGTATGTTTTACTCCAATAATACATACAATAAAAAAAATAACTTTTTTAATTCAAAATTTGACTTTTAAGTCAATATGTTATTAGCTGTTTATTTGTCAATTCACTAGCAATTTCTGAGTGAAACCATTTTTAGTGAGGTTTCTGAAACCAATGTGTTACAGTGATTTAATCACAGTAAGGAGTGTTCTTCTGCATAACACTCTTAACACACTTAATCTACGCCTTATAACACCTTCTAGTTTGCTTTTTACTGTGTTCAGACTTTCTGCAGAAAACAAAGAGTCTGGCTGTTAATTTATCTACAGAAAATCATTTGAGTGATTGAAAAACCGAAGTGATTGATCAAACACTTGAATTATATGTGAATTAACACACAAACAAGGCTGTGACTCAAACTGTAATGTGATCAATGAAGCAATCAGAATCAATTCAGAATGAAAGAAACTGTTTATGACTATGTTAAGAATTTCTGCTATCATTGAGGTGATTGTGTAACCTCATGTGCGGCTTGTCCTGGTTTATTATCTCAGCAGTGCCTAGCACAGAGAACTCAACCAGATAAGCTAACTACTATATTGCTTTCAATCAAATCAACAAGTAGCTACTTGAGTAATTCCACTTACATTTCCATTATAATCATTATGTTCTCTGCAGACGCTCACCTAAGCCAATGACAGAAAATAGTTTCATTATATTTGCTGTTAATATAAAGGACTACTATGAATGGATCTTTACAATCAAGTCGCTTACTATATTCGTTGTGCACTTCAGCAGAATGTCAGATTGATTCATTGATGATGATGATGTTTTGTGGTTCATAGCGAGCATGCACTTCATCACCGATCAGAACGTCTCGAGTGGAAAGAGTCTGAATCATAGCGATGTTGTAAATGCGTTTGATAAGCCAGTGTTTATTGAAGGTCGAGACAGCCTGAGACAGACACTGAGGACACCACCTTATCACCAACTCGATAGTAAAAGAGAAAAAACAACTCGTGCCAGACAAACGAAACGAGAATTTTCACTCATTAAAAATAAAACCCTCATTTATGGACCCCCATAAACAAGCATGCAAGATCTAGAATGATTTAAACATTTTGTTCATTTTTTTATAATATGCATGCTATATTTATGAGCTCATGTTCATTGAATAGAAGTGTTGATTCTATTCATGGAGCAAGTTATACAATTTTTTATTGATTTCTCTTATTTAAATCATAAACTTTAGTTC
Organism: Schizopygopsis pylzovi; assembly: GCA_027422435.1. Taxonomy (NCBI): domain Eukaryota; kingdom Metazoa; phylum Chordata; class Actinopteri; order Cypriniformes; family Cyprinidae; genus Schizopygopsis; species Schizopygopsis pylzovi. The sequence continues at coordinate 34,992,377 of CM049823.1, read as the reverse complement.
AGTTTCGCATTTTGCATCTCTAGTAAATGCATGTTGATTTAAGGACATTTAGGCCCAGTTTCACAGACAGGGCTTAGACTAAGCCTGGATTAAGCCGTAGGACATCTAAGTAATTTTTATAAACGTGCCTTAGATGAAAACATTCCTGGTGACCATCCTGAGAGACTAAACAAAAGCACTGATATGTTTTAAGATCAGTCAGAGCAAGTTTCTTTCCGTTAAAACAGCTCAGACTTACATTTTAGTCCGGGACTAGGCTTAAACCTTGTCTGTGAAACAAGGGGATAGATATTTGTATTAAAAAAGTGAGACTAAAAGATATGTTTTTTTGTGCAAAACATGCATCATTAATGCCATATATACACGCACAATATTTTATCAGATGTTCAGCTATGTAGTAACGCGTAGCGCATTCTCAAAAGAGCACAGTGTGGATGTGTTTCTGGTGTGTTTGATTAGGGACACATCCAACATGTGCTTTGAAACTCCAGGGTGAGAAAACACTGCTGTAAACAGCACAACCTGAACAAAGAAAACGCCAAGTAGGTGAAGAGCTTTTATCACACTGTATAATAATTAAATGTGTCCCTGGAGCACAAAAGCAGTCATAAGCAGCAAAGGTTTATTTGTAGCATTAGCCAACAATACATTGTATGGATCAAAATTATATATTTTTATTTTATGCCAAATAATCATTAGATATTAAGATCATGTTCCATGAAGATATTTGTACCGTAAATATATCAAAACTAAATTTGTTATTATTAATATGCATTGCTAAGAACAACTTTAAATATATTTTTCTCAATATTTAGATTTTTTTTGCACCCTCAGATTCCAGATTTTCAAATATTGTCCGATCATAACAAACCATGCATCAATGGAAATATCATTTATTCAGCTTTCAGATGATGCATTAATCTCAATTTTGAAAAACTAACATTTAAGACTAGTTTTGTGCTCCAGGGTCACATTTGTTCCAAATATACCGAAGTTCATAACATGCAAAACATGCTCTAGCCTGAACACGCACAATCTAACTTATTATCTACATGATTTCCTTCAAAGCTTTCCAAATAAAGATCTACGACTTGCACGGGCAACTGGATGATTTTATCTCATCAGATTGTTTAGTTGGCCATGCAACTTGTTGTTTAGGCTTGGATTTCATTGGTAAATCAATGGCAAAACATTGCAAAACTATTCAAACATGCTGACAGGACACTCAATCCATAAAGACGCATTCTCGGTGTGTGCAGACGTGAATTCATGCATGCAAACGCTTTATATTTAATATTTTAAATCTGAAAAGTTTGTTTTATGACTATTTGAAAGATCAATTCAACTTTATAAGAAAGACAAATAAACCTTTAGAGCAGCATATTATCTCTCTTGTTGTTTTGATTGCTTTTACTATCCTCATTTGTAAGTCACTTTGGATGAAAGCGTATATATGTACATTTAATAAATGTAATGTTTATTTTAAATGCTATATTCTATGCATGTGATATTTACTTAATGGTTTTCAGCAGCTTTGACTGCAAACTACAACAAAAGAGGATCCCCAAAGTGTTATATACACATATTTCAGGTCAAATGACACAATATCTTCAATTTAATTTTCACTTTATTTTCACATTGCACCTATTGATGACCTTCATATTCCACTCTAGTCTTATCAACAGGACGTGATTCATGTTTCTCAATGACGGCATCTCGAATCTATATTTATATTCCAGCTTTTATGAGGGTCATAAGAATGAGCTGGAAAGTTGAAGGCCAGGTTAAGATCGTTTAGTTTTCTTTCAGGTGGTGAACCCGAATAGCCTGTTTTCATGTCAGTCTGAGATGAGTAACTATCAGGTTTTACATTTAAAGGTTTAATCTCAGGCCTAATAATCATACAGAGCGAGATATCTTTATGAATAACGCGAATGGGATTCCACTCGACTTTAATCCACCTCAGAATTCAAACGTAATCCAATATTTCGATCTAAAGGTCACATTAACTACCAGAAACATCAAAACAAACGTGTCTTCGGTTTAGTAAAAGTAATTGTTTTCAACCCACCGAATATGATGTGTGAAGATGCCGATATGAAGGCTTTAATATCGTACTGAATAATATAGATAAGCACGCGCTCGCGGTTTGTGTGCTAAAACAGAACATGGATTCGCCTCGGCTTTATATTTATGCATTTGTTTTTCAATTTAAACGTGTAAAATATATACAAAAAACACTCTAATATACCAAATATACCAAAAACACTCTAATATACCAAATATACCAAAACACTCTAATATACCAAATATAGTCTAATATACCAAAAACACTCTAATATACCAAATATACTCTAATATACAAAATATACCAAAAACACTAATATACCAAAAACACTCTAATATACCAAAAACACTCTAATATACCAAATATACTCTAATATACAAAATATACCAAAAACACTAATATACCAAAAACACTCTAATATACCAAAAACACTCTAATATACCAAATATACCAAAAACACTAATATACCAAATATACTCTAATATACCAAATATACTCTAATATACAAAATATACCAAAAACACTAATATACCAAATATACTCTAATATACCAAAAACACTCTAATATACCAAATATACCAAAAACACTCTAATATACCAAATATACTCTAATATACCAAAAACACTCTAATATACCAAATATACCAAAAAGACTAATATACCAAAAACACTCTAATATACCAAATACACTCTAATATACTCTAATATACCAAAAACACTCTAATATACCAAATATACTCTAATATACCAAATATACTCTAATATACCAAATATACCAAAAACACTCTAATATACCAAATATACCAAAAACACTCTAATATACCAAAAACACTCTAATATACCAAATATACCAAAAACACTCTAATATACCAAATATACCAAAAACACTAATATACCAAAAACACTCTAATATACCAAAAACACTAATATACCAAATATACCAAAAACACTCTAATATAGCAAATATACCAAAAACACTAATATACCAAATATACCAAAAACACTCTAATATACCAAATATACCAAAAACACTCTAATATACCAAAAACACTAATATACCAAATATACCAAAAACACTCTAATATACCAAATATACCAAAAACACTAATATACCAAAAACACTCTAATATACCAAATATACCAAAAACACTCTAATATACCAAATATACCAAAAACACTAATATACCAAATATACCAAAAACACTCTAATATACCAAAAACACTCTAATATACCAAATATACCAAAAACACTCTAATATACCAAATATACCAAAAACACTAATATACCAAAAACACTCTAATATACCAAAAACACTAATATACCAAATATACCAAAAACACTCTAATATACCAAATATACCAAAAACACTCTAATATACCAAATATACCAAAAACACTAATATACCAAATATACCAAAAACACTCTAATATACCAAATATACCAAAAACACTAATATACCAAATATACCAAAAACACTCTAATATAGCAAATATACCAAAAACACTAATATACCAAATATACCAAAAACACTCTAATATACCAAATATACCAAAAACACTAATATACCAAAAACACTCTAATATACCAAAAACACTAATATACCAAATATACCAAAAACACTCTAATATACCAAATATACCAAAAACACTAATATACCAAAAACACTCTAATATACCAAATATACCAAAAACACTCTAATATACCAAATATACCAAAAACACTAATATACCAAATATACTCTAATATACCAAAAACACTCTAATATAGCAAATATACCAAAAACACTCTAATATAGCAAATATACCAAAAACACTCTAATATACCAAATATACCAAAAACACTAATATACCAAATATACTCTAATATACCAAAAACACTCTAATATAGCAAATATACCAAAAACACTCTAATATACCAAATTAAAATTTATTTAAATTATGTTACCAATAATTATAGTTAGGTTCGTATAAGGCAAATGTGTTTAAAATGCATGACAGGGAGAAGTTTTATTTAATTAGTGTAAAAGAAGATATGGGAAAGATTGATTTGGATTTGAAAAATTTAATATAAAAAGTTATTAATATCATATAAGTTAATTTCAAAAATTTTAATTATAAAAACAATTGTATAATTATAATTTGTTAATTTCTTAAATTACAAAATTTTAAAACTTAATATAAATTAATTTAAATTTAAAAAATTGTTAATATCCAAATAAAATTTATAATTTAAATTTTGAATTATAAAGTTAATTTAATATATATAACAAATATACTCTAATATTAAATTTAATAATATATATATAATAATTTAAATAATTGTAATAAAAAATTTTAATATTATATTCTAATACTAATTCTTATAAATTTCAATATATATCTATAATTACATATAAAAATCCTATCATAATCAAATTTAAATTTTATACAATTCTAATATACCAATATTGTAAATTTTTATACAAACATCTTAATTTCAAAACTTGTATTTATCAATAATAATTGTAATTTATCAAAAACTTAATATTAATTATAAAAATTATGAAGTTGTCTAATTTATATAATTATTAATTTTCAAATTTAAAACTATAATTTCAAATTTAATAATTGTGTAATTTATACAAAAACTATTTGTAAATTTAATAAATTATGTCAATTCCAAAAAGTTAATTACCAATCAAAAATTTATATATAGTAATTTAATTTTAAATTTAAATTTAATTTTATAATTATTAATAAAATTTTATATAAATGATAATTTATCAAACTTTTAATTTTACTAATATGTTAATTATATAATTGTAATTTAAAATTAATTTTATTTATAATTTTAATTTTCAATCAATTTCAAATTTTAATATATTAATATACTTATAATTAATTTATAAGTTTGTAATTAATTAAATTTTAATTTTAATTCAATTATTTTATATGTTAATTTTAATAATTAATTTTTATAATTGTAATTTTGAATTATATAATTTTACCATTATTACTTTAATTTTTAATTTTTAATTTTAATTGTTACAAATTATAAAAAATTAATTCAATTTTAAATTTAATTTTATAATTCTAATTTTTAATACAATATTAATTTGAATTTTAAATTTAATTTTTAGATTTAATTTATAGTTTAATTATAATTTAATTTTTAAATTATTGAATTTAATTTAATTTATAATTTAATTTTCTAATTATTAATTGAATTTTTATATTTAATTAATTTAATTTTATATTTTATTAATTTAATACATTATTATTAAATTAATTAATTTTAATTAATTATATATTAATTCATTATAATTAATTTACAATTAATTACATAATTTTAATTATTAAATATTTAATTATACTAATTATTATTATATCTTAATTAAATAATTCAAATTTTAATTTATATAATTAATTAATTTATTATAATTAATTATTATTATAATATATTTAATTACATTTAATTTAACTTATAATCTTAATTCTAATTTTATTAATTTTAATTAATTAATTACATTTTAATTAATCTTAATTAATATTAATATAAATTATATATAATTTTAATTAATTTAATAATTATTAATTAAATTAATTAATTAAATTTACTATTTTATTATTAATTAATTTTAATTAATTATTCTTACTTTCAACTTATTAATTAATTTTAATTTATTAATTATATATAAATTGAATTCAATATTAATTAATTAAATTTACTTAATTAATTAATTATTAATTATAACACTTAATTAATAATTAAATAAATATTAATAATTATAAAAATAAATAAAATAATTAATTAATAATTAATTATAAATAATATAATTAATAATTATATTAATTAATATTAAAAATTAATAATTAACACTATTATACAATATACCAATAAATATACCAAAACACTCTAATATACCAAATATACCCAAAAACACTAATATACCAAATATACCAAAAACACTCTAATATACCAAATATCCAAAAACACTCTAATATACCAAATATCCAAAAACACTCAATATACCAAAAACTCTAATATACCAAAATAACCAAATAACAAATATACCAAAAAACTCTAATATACCAAATATACCAAAAACACTCTAATATACTCTAATATACCAAAAACACTCTAATATACCAAATATACTCTAATATACCAAAATACTCTAATATACAAATATACCAAAAACACTCTAATATACCAAATATACTCTAATATACCAAATATACCAAAAACACTCTAATATACCAAATATACCAAAAACACTCTAATATACCAAATATACTCTAATATACCAAAAACACTTAATATACCAAATATACTCTAATATACCAAAAACACTCTAATATACCAAATATTCCAAAAACACTCTAATATACCAAAAACACTCTAATATACCAAATATACCAAAAACACTCTAATATACCAAATATACCAAAAACACTCTAATATACCAAATATACTCTAATATACCAAATATCCAAAAACACTCTAATATACCAAATATACCAAAAACACTCTAATATACCAAATATACTCTAATATACCAGATATACTCTAATATACCAAATATACTATAATATACCATAATATACCAAAAACACTCTAATATACCAAATATACTCAAAAACACTCTAATATACAAATATACCAAAACACTCTAATAATACCAAATATACTCTAATATACCAAAAACACTCTAAATACCAAATATCAAAAACACCTAATATACAAATATACCAAAAACACCTAATATACAAATATACCAAAAACATCTAATATACCAAATATACCAAAAACACTCTAATATACAAATATACAATATACCAAAAACACTAATATACCAAATATCCAAAACACTCTAAATACCAAATAACCAAAAACACTAATATACAAATATACCAAAAAACCAATAACCAAATATACCAAAAACACTCTAATATACCAAAAACTCTAATATACCAAAAAAACCTAATATACAAATATATCCAAAAACACTCTAAATACAAATATACCAAAAACACTCTAATATACCAAATATCCAAAACACTCTAAATATACCAAAAACACTCTAATATACCAAATATACCAAAACACTCTAATATACCAAAAACACTCTAATATACAAAATATACCAAAAACACTCTAATATACCAAATATACCAAAAACACTCTAATATACCAAAAACACTCTAATATACCAAATATACCAAAAACACTCTAATATACCAAATATACTCTAATATACCAAATATACCAAAAACACTCTAATATACCAAATATACCAAAAACACTCTAATATACCAAATATACCAAAAACACTCTAATATACCAAATACACTCTAATATACCAAATATACCAAAAACACTCTAATATACCAAATATACCAAAAACACTCTAATATACCAAATATACTCTAATATACCAAAAACACTCTAATATACCAAATATACTCTAATATACCAAAAACACTCTAATATACCAAAATAATACCAAAAACACTAATTACAATATACCAAATATATCCAAAAACACTCTAATATACCAAATATACTCTAATATACCAAAAACACTAATATATACCAAATATACTCTAATATACCAAAAACACTCTAATACAATCAAAATATCCAAATATATTATAACCAAAAACACTCTAATATAGCAAATATAATCCAAAAACACTCTAATATACCAAATTAATACCAATATCCAAAACACTAATATATCCAAATATACTCTAATATACCAAAAACACTCTAATATAGCAAATATACCAAAAACACTCTAATATACCAAATATACCAAAAACACTCTAATATACCAAAACTAATAACTAATCTAATATACCAAATAAATTATACAATCAAACTTAACATTCTAATATACCAAAATATATTTATATCCAATATAAAAATCATCAATTTTAAACATCTAATATAGCATTTTCTAAATATACCAAAAACACTTAATATACCAAAATATACTCTAAATATACCAAAAACACTCTAATATACCAAATATACCAAATTTAACACTCTAATATACAATATACCAAAATATACTCTAATATACCAAATATACTCTAATAAATACAAAACACTCTAATATACCAAATATACTCTAATATACCAAAAACACTCTAACAATATAGCATAATATACCAAAAACACTCTAATATTACCAAATATACCAAAAACACTCTAATATAGCAAATATTAATATCCATTATACAAAACACTCTAATTATATCCAAATATACCAAAATTAATAACTAATAATAACCAAATATAACTCTAATAATAAATTATACCAAAAACACTTAATATACCAAATATACCAAATAAAACTCTAATATAGCAAATTTATATATATCCAAAAACACTAAATACCAAATATACCAAAAACACTCTAATATAACCAAATATACTCTAATATACCAAAAACACTTAATATACAATTAATATACCAAAAACACTCTAATATACCAAATATACCAAAAACACTCAATATACCAAATTATACATCTAATATACCAAAAACACAATCTAATATACCAAATATACCAAAAACACTCTAATATAACCAAATATACCAAAAACACTCTAATATACCAAAAAATCTAAAAACTAAATACATATAATATTCCAAAAATAATATACCAAATATACAACTCTAATATACCAAATATACCAAAAACACTCTAATATAACAAATATACTCAATAACAAAACACTCTAATATACCAAATATACTCTAATATACCAAATACACTCTAATATACCAAATATACTCTAATATACCAAAAACACTCTAATATACCAAATATACCAAAAACACTCTAATATACCAAATATACCAAAAACACTAATATACTTCAAATAACTCTAATAATATCCAAAAACACTCTAATATACCAAATATACTCAATATAAAACACTCTAATATACCAAATATACCAAAAACACTAATATACCAAATATACTCTAATATACCAAAAACACTCTAATATACCAAATATACCAAAAACACTCTAATTACATACCAAAAACTTAATTACCAAATAAACTCTAATATACACACTTAATATACCAAAAACACTCTAATATACCAAATATACCAAAAACACTCTAATATACCAAATATACTCTAATATACCAAAAACACTCTAACATACCAAATATTCCAAAAACACTCTAATATAGCAAATATACCAAAAACACTCTAATATAGCAAATATAAACTCTAATATACCAAAATTCAAAACACTCTAATAAATATCCAAAAACTAATACTACTCAATATACCAAAAACACTCTAATATAGCCAAATATACTCTAAATACCAAAACACTCTAATATACCAAATATACCAAAAACACTAATAATACCAAATATACTCTAATATACCAAAAACACTCTAATATACAAATATACCAAAAACACTCTAATATACCAAATATACCAATAAACACTCTAATATACCAAATATAACTCTAATATACCAAATACAAACACTCTAATATACCAAATATACCAAAAACACTCTAATATACAAATACTTATACCAAAAACACTCTAATATACCAAATATACTCTAATATACCAAAAACACTCTAATATAGCAAATATACTCTAATATACCAAAAACACTCTAATATAGCAAATATACCAAAAACACTCTAATATACCAAATATACCAAAAACACTCTAAAATATACCAAATATACTCTAATATACCAAAAACACTCTAACATACCAAATATACCAAAAACACTCTAATATATACCAAATATACCAAAAACACTAATATACCAAATATACTCTAATATACCAAAAACACTCTAACATACCAAATATACCAAAAACACTCTAATATACCAAATATACCAAAAACACTCTAATATACCAAAAACACTCTAATATACCAAATATACCAAAAACACTCTAATATACCAAATATACTCTAATATACCAAAAACACTCTAATATACCAAATATACCAAAAACACTCTAATATACCAAAACCAAATACCAAATACCAAAAACACTCTAATATACCAAATATACTCTAATATACCAAATATACCAAAAACACTCTAATATACCAAATATACTCTAATATACCAAAAACACTCTAATATACCAAATATACCAAAAACACTCTAATATACCAAATATACCAAAAACACTCTAATATACCAAATATACTCTAATATACCAAAAACACTCTAATATACAAAATATACCAAAAACACTCTAACATACCAAATATACCAAAAACACTAATATATACCAAATATACTCTAATATACCAAAAACACTCTAATATACCAAATATTCCAAAAACACTCTAATATACCAAATATACCAAAAACACTCTAATATACAAATATACCAAAAACACTCTAATATACCAAATATACCAATAACCAAATACACTCTAAATATACCAAAAACACTATACTACTAAATATACCAAAAACACTCTAATATACCAAAAAAACTCTAATATACCAAATATACCAAAAACACTCTAATATAGCAAATATACCAAAAACACTCTAATATACCAAATATACTCTAATATACCAAAAACACTCTAATATACCAAATATACTCTAATATACCAAAAACACTCTAATATAGCAAATATACCAAAAACACTCTAATATACCAAATATACCAAAAACACTCTAATATACCAAATATACTCTAATATACCAAAAACACTCTAATATACCAAATATACCAAAAACACTAATATACCAAATATACCAAAAACACTAATATACCAAAAACACTCTAATATACCAAAAACACTCTAATATACCAAAAACACTAATATACCAAAAACACTCTAATATATACCAAAAACACTAATATATACCAAATATACACTAATATGCCACAAATCACTCTAATATACCAAATATACCAAAAACACTCTCAAGACATCACCTTATCATTTATTTTTACTGCTGCTGCCGCCATCTAGTGTACAGGTATCAAGACCTTAAAGGGACACAGATTTAAAACCGGATTAAATATTTACAGAAGTTAATTTTGTGGTTTACTGTAAGAAGCACTTTATGGTGACAGAAAACTGCTACACTTTTCAGATATAATATTTAAATGATTTCAAGGATGACAATGTCCCTTCACCAAAAAATTTATAAAAATTAGTGCGGTCAAACAATTAATCACATCCAAATAAAAGATTTTTGTTTACATAATATATATGTGTGTACTGTGTAGATTTATGTATATATAAATAAAACACATTTATGCATATATTTAAGAAAAATATGTTATGTATTAAATGTATTTATATATAAAATATAAATATATATATGCATGTAAATATTTCCAAAATGTATGCTGCATGTATCTTATATACACACCCACAGTACAAGTGCACATATGTGTAAACAAAAACTTATTTTGGATGCGATTAATCTTTTGAAAGCACTAATTAAAATATTTTAATTCAATCAAATTATCTTGCAAGGCATTCGGAACCAATCATAAGATTTTCCATCTTTTGTTATCCAATACATTAATGTCCTGCCAATAATAGCCATTTATGAACATGACTCCATAGTGTGTAAATGCAGTAATTCAATGCTACCAGTGCAAAAGATGATAAATTAGCTCTATTCTAAACACACCTCAACCATTGCTTTGTTCCAGCCATATTTTGTACATTTCAGTTTTGCACACTTTAATGTAAACTTGTAACTAACCACCTTAAAACAGGCATGCACTAAAGTTCAGTCATCAAACTCTTTGATCATGTGCCAAATGTGATCATCTCCATCTTATGACTGAAGACGTTTAACGAGTTAGAGCTGCCCCGAACTAACCTCCAGGGCATTAACCCAGAGATCCACAGGTCAGGTCATGAACTCAATCACTCCGTGAAGTATGCTACCTTTGCAGGTTTATCTGCATTCATTACGGCTAGCGTATGCATCTCTAAAATGGTTTCCGAGAAACTAATGTGCAGCTCTTTTAAAATAAGAGCACTTTTAAAGGTCCCAAGAAATCTATTTTTTTGTGGGGGGGAGGGTTAATATCGATATGTTAGTCTTAAGGTTGTCTGTATACCAGTGTGCTCCAAAATTAGCATTTAGAAGATATAAGCATTCAAAGCTTGCAGTTCGTCACTTCGTCCTCTCATCAAACTTTCTGTCCAATCAAATGCTCTCTAGAACCCGAAGTCCCGCCCCCTACACTGAGATCATTACCTGTACAGTGAATGGCACGTAGTGCACTATATAGTCGACAGGGAACGATTCACAGTGTAAATATGCTTTCAATTGGGGCAAATGAGGTGTGGTTTCACTCAGTCTAATCTGGACTTTGGCCCAGAGACACGAGTCGGCATAAACTACACTGCCTTATGATTATGATCACTATTATACAGTTTCATATTGAATCAAGGGGTAATCTATTATACTACGGCTGTCAAATGCGGCTACTCCGAGCTCAAGTACGGCTCTGGTCCGAGCAGATATAAACAAAACGCTATTGGCTATTTAAATAAAAAGGGGCGGGGCTGCTTGATATGCCCCGCCCTGTCTTCCTCTTTCAGTTAAATTACATCAGCACTGAATAACGCTGCGTGTTTCAAAGCACTTCCGGGGACCCTTAATAATGAATGCAGCTGCTTTGTGTCCAAACCCAAGCCGTTAAATACAAATAAAACACATGAACGCTGATAAATGTTTAAAGTTTTATTTATTGAAGCAGTTTAAGCCAATGCACTTTTCCAAATGTTCAGCTATCAACAGCCAGAACACAATTGACAAGCATTCATTAAGACCAATAAAAAGAAAGGAATGTTTTGGAGTTTTCAAAATTAAAAGTTTTCTATTTTTTTGTGGTTTTTTTTATTTATTTATTTTATATAATCAAGGTCAAGATGTAGTTTCTCGACCTGGCAAAACATCTGGATGTTGTCATCGTTGTTGTTTTTTTTCTGTTTGAGTTTGTTTTTCAATATTTATTCACTTTTCATTTTTTACCGTGTCCCTCTCTTGGTCAAGACGGGGCCGAAGAGAACCATTCTGGAAAAGGAAGAAAAATATAAAAGATTAGAATAAAAGTATTTCTTTAAAGTGTCCCTATGAAGTATTTCTGAATGAACACATCCGGCAGAGTTATGAATCTGAAAGTGCTCCGTGTATAAAGTTATCGTCTCTCTTCAACATCACACATTAGCATAGCCCCGCCCACTTGTTGGTGTGTTCTCATTGGTCTGAATGAAAATTCAGAAATCGACCAATCAGAGCAGAGTAGCGTCACGCAGAGGCGGGGCTTAGAAAATGTATCGTTTGAGAGTCATTGAGCAAGTAAGGTAAAAATTGTGTTTTTTTGATCTAGCATGCATTTCAACCTGTTATTAGGGACTCTCAAACTAAAATATGAATCTTTAATAACTCATAACAGTGTACTTTAATAGTCTAGGTGCTAAAGAGAAACTCACCTCGTGTTAGACGGCCGGCACAGCGGGGCTGGGGCCTGGTTTCTGGGCGTTTTCTTTGGCCTGATGAGCCTGCAGCACCGCTACCGCTTCATCCACCTGCAATATAAAGTATATTTTTACATAGAGAATATTAACACTTGTACACCAATAAAAAAAATTACACATAGGACAAAAATGCACATGTCCAAAGGCTGTCATAAAAATTTGAAGCTTGGGAGTAGACTTAAGTTTGGTCTCATTTTAAAAGCAGACCCGTGACAGATTATTGTTCAAGTTAAAAATTAAACCAAAAAAAGTTTAGGTTTATGAAAATGATTTAGAGCAATAAAAATATATCTGTCATAAATATGTTGAAAAAGCTTGGGAGTAGACTTAAGTTTAAGTCATACATTTTAGAAAGACCCTTGACAGATTTATTGCATCATGAAAATAAAAAATATTTAACCAAAATTGATGATGGTTTAGTTATATCGAACAATGATTTATGAGCAATCTGAGGGTCAAAAAAATTTATAAATATGTTGAGAAAATCATGCTTTAAAGTTGTAAGTCATACATCTAAGAAAATTGAGCATATGCATCATCTGAAAGCTGAATCAATAATTTCAGTTGATGATATGGTTACGGTACAAATATCTTCATGGAACATGATCTTAATATCTGATGATTTTGGCATAAAAAAATGTATAATTTTGAGCCATACAATGTATTGTTGTAAAGTTGTCTACAAATATAACGTGCTGCTTATGCATGCATCATCTACAAGATCACAACATTAAGTCTGATATATTTACAGGTCACACACAATCTTCATGCGAACATGATCTTACATATCTACATGATTTTGGCATACACACACACACACACACTGTATAAGTTTGACCCATACAATGTATGTATGGCTATACTACAAACATAGACTGTGACTGCTTATGACTGCAGTTTGTGACTCACACAGGGACACATATCTCCCAACACAACAGGGCACACACACAGAGACACACACACCACACACACAGAGACACACACAGACACACACACACACACACACACACACACACACTCTCACACAGAGACATACACAGTATCTCACTCACACAGTTTCTTTTAGGACACACACACAATTATAACTGCATAATTTATCAAACTAGCTCTATAATACAGCAAAAGCAGAAAACAGAACAAATGTATTTGCTTTAAAGGCCAAATCTGAGAAAATGGCAACATCTGCTAATAAAATATAAAAACATGTTTTGAAGCCTTGCCAACAGAACGAAAGCCTGTTTACAAAAACCGCATCATTTTATAGTTCAATAGCCCTGGGATTAAACACTGTGGGTTTCTAGGAGGATATTCTTGTCCTTGAGGACCTGAAAGGAACTATTTTTTGCATCTAGTGTAAAATAGATGTATTGAGAAATAAGGAAATGAGGGTCAAATATTACAATGACGATAAAAATGCACACCTGTGCCAACAGTTATGCAGTTGGCATTAACAAGAAAAATTATATATATATAAAAAAAAGTTATTAATGGGAAAAGATGTCCACAACACGGTTAAAAAAAAAATGTAAGTTTTGGTTTGGGGATGAAAACACATTCTTGACATGTTCATTATCACTTAAAAGTGCTGAGATCACATGAGCGCTGACCTTTGACCTCAGGGACTCCGGAGACTCCAGCATGTGCAGCAGCTCCGAGTTATCGATCTCCAGCAGCATGCCGGTGATCTTTCCAGCCAGACTGGGATGCATGTTCTGGATGAGCGGGAACAGACGCTCACCTGTCGCAGAAGAGAGCACGAGATATTACATTGACTTTCATTTTAGAATATGCAATATTTAAAAACATGCATACGTGACCCTGGAGCACAAAACCAGTCTTAAGTGACATTTTTTTGAAAATTGAGATTTATACATAATCTGGAAGGCGAATTAATACGCATTCTATTGATGCATGTATTTTTTTTCCTCTATGATAGGACAATATCTGTCCGAGAAATAAAATCTGGAATCTGAGCGTGCAAAAAAATCTAAATATTGAGAAAATCATCTTTAAAGTTGTTCAAATGAAGTTCTTAGCAATGCATATTAATAATCAAAAATTAAGTTTTGATATATTTATGATACAAAGCTCTTCATGTAACATTAGGACGCGTTCTAATACACGAAAAAGCAACAGAGGAAGAAGAGAGAGTGAACTCACCCAGCATCTGCTTCTGTTCTTGAGGAAGGGCGGCAGCCAACATGGACGCCGTGAGAGGCTCCTGACCCTGAACGTGGACCGCGGACTGAATGGGACACAAAAACATTAACGTTAAACACTGTGTGCTAGATACGCACTCTCTCACGTACTGGAGCAACGAGTAAAATCCCTCGTTTTCACCTCAGCTTGACTAAATCACGACGTTAACGCTTGTATCTTAATTAGTCACATTTATTAGATTAGAGCTGGTTACATCTTGCAACAACATTCAAGCCGTTCAGATTTGCAACGTAGTATTAAACATTACGTTATGCATTGCATTGAGTTATGCATCCAGCTTTATATAAAGAGCTGGATAAGTTATATTTTATGACGATAAAAAATTCAGGCAGTTGAGATTTACTATATAATCACTTTACACGAGTGCACGCGGATGAAACAGAATACCTCTAACGTTATATATAAACTTAATTTTATAATACGCATAGGGTTAATAGCTATGCAAGGTGTAAGAGTTATGCAAACTTTTTATGAGGAGGGATGTAACGATTCGATTTTCTCATGATTTTTCATTTTAATTAGTTTTTATTTGACTATACTCTCGTTTTCATCGGTAAAGAAAATAGACAAAACGGCAAAGAAAATTATTTGACAACGAAGTTAACACCAACCAGATTTGTTTGGGGGGGGGGGAAATAGGAAAAGTTCCAGCAAAAACTAAGCGAGTACAAAATACATAACCGATTCAAAAGTGGGTCTCCAAAACTGGCAAAAAAAATTATGTTAGTGGAATAAAAGTTATATTGTGCTTTGTTGGCATAGTGTTTGCTAGCATGTCAAAAAGCAGTGTTAAGTAGGGGTGGCATGGTTCATGTATTCGTACTAAACCGTCACGGACCTCTCGGCTCGGTGCATGAGGCCTTACAACGAATACATGCAGTTCACCCCCAATCCAGAAGGGGGCGCCGCAGCAATGCAACACTGTTTGATAACCGCCAGCTGAAGAACAGCGAACACCGGGTAGCACACTTAAAAGCCCACTAGACCGTGACCGCGTGCCGATTCTGAACGTGTCTCTTACATAGACTGAAATATAGTATACTTTAAAGGCTTGTGCACTGGATGTGCGTGTATCCAACCTTTTATTCGGCACAAATCCAAATATTCCATAATATTTCCATATTTGTGATGTAACGTATCCGAATGCTAAACTAATATTTATAATGTATGTTAAATTATAGGCTTTGTACTTCAGTCGCGTTCTCACGATGACAGAGGCAGGCGCTGATGTTTGGTTCACTGTTTTATTTTGATAAAGTACTGTGCTTTCAAGCTAGCAATGCTGGTGAGTGTGTGTGTGTGTGTGTGTGTGTGTGTGTGTGTGAGTGTGAGTGTGTGTGTGTGTGTGAGTGTGTGTGAGAGAGTGTGTGTGTGTGTGTGTGTGTGAGAGAGTGTGAGTGTGTGTGAGTGTGTGTGTGAGTGAGTGAGTGTGTGTGAGTGAGTGAGTGTGTGTGTGAGTGTGTGTGTGTGTGAGTGAGTGTGTGAGTGAGTGTGTGAGTGTGAGTGTGTGAGTGTGTGAGTGTGAGTGTGTGAGTGCGTGAGTGTGTGTGAGTGAGTGTGTGAGTGAGTGTGTGAGAGTGTGAGTGTGTGTGTGTGAGTGTGTGTGTGTGTGAGTGTGTGTGTGTGTGTGAGTGTGTGTGTGTGTGTGTGAGTGAGTGTGTGTGAGTGTGTGTGTGTGTGTGTGAGTGAGTGTGTGAGTGAGTGTGTGTGTGAGTGAGTGTGTGTGAGAGATGTGTGTGTGAGAGAGTGTGTGTGAGAGAGCGTGTGTGCACGCGCGCTCCGGCGTGATCACTTCAACGGTTTCCTTATACCAGCATAATCAACTTTAAACACTTATTGTCTAATTAATAATCACTGGATAAAGGTCTGGTTTTATTGGTGTACACTTACAATGAAAACAAAACATTGTGCTTTTGTAAATTATCATTTGTACTACTGTAGGTTCAAAATAAATGAAAGTAGATTTTTTTGTACCGAAATCGTATCGAACCGTGACCCCCGAACCGAGGTACGTAGTGAACCGTGACATCTGTGTACCCCTAGTGTTAAGTGAATATTTTTTAAATTGTTGCTAGACTATATTTTGTGTCGTAAAAAGCACATTGTGGCTATTTAATTTGTAATTTTATTTAATGGTGAAAAAACAGTATTCGGCCCAGTGTTACATTTTGTTTCGGCTAATAAGTTTAATTTCGGTGCATCCCTAATCGTTACATCCCTACTTCTTAAGCAATAAAAGCTAGCATTCTCTCATTTTAATTCATCATTCATCGGAACCAGAAATGTGTGGCAGTACATAGCACAAGCTCCGGTAGGTACCTGTTGCATGGGCACCTGCGGCTGATTGGGCATGTGCTGCTGTGGGTTGCGGACTCCAGGTGTGTACTTGTACTGCGGCACTCCTCTCACCTGAGCCGCTCCTGTGGCGGCACCTGGGGCGGTGGGACGAGGGCCCATGGCCTGAGACGCTGCGGGGGGGGGAACAGAGCACAATCTGGATCAGTCAACCGTGCAGAAACACGCTCACTGCTGCCAAATAAGTCTGGTTTGGACGGTTATTTGTTGCTGAAGAAAGTTGTGACTTCATTGTGCGATGATTCATCACGATGCAAAATTGTGTCACATCAAAAAATTGATTATTTTTTTTGGGGTTAAATAACATTACAATATAAATACCTATTTTTGCATACATTTATTGAATTATTAAACATTTTTGAATGATTAATTTCATATTTTTTATATAGCTAGTAAAACTACACACACTCTTTAAGCAGTGCATTAGTAGTTAGTTAATAGGCTACACTCTTATAGGGCACAATCTACTACGTTAATATAAATTAATAAACTATTTACCTGTGTTTTAAATTACACATTGTGTATTAAGGTTATTATGGATAATGTCCTGGGAAATTACTAGCATGTCATTTTTCTTACAGTGGACTAACTGATCAACAATCGCAGGTACAAGCTACTAACAAAGAGTATCGTAAATGAACAATTATTACATTATTATTAAACTGAACAATTGCAAATAGCAGCTAACTCTATTCACATGACGCGTGTACTGCTGGGCATCTTTGGTTTCCTCTTTTTGTGTCATTTGGATGGAAAACGTGTGCTTTTCTTATTGTCCGAGTCACTTATTAAACATTGCCAAGTTGCTAAATAAATGAAAAACATTGCTATATTTGTTGTTAGGTGCCTTTGGAAGAAAAAGTTTTCTGAGTTCAACTTATTTTTTTGAGGTTTATGCAACAAAAAGGTGAGAACTCAAAAATTGGCTAAAGCTGGTTGCCTTAAACTTAGGCCTTTTTTTAACAGTGAAGCCTGAACATTTGCTAAGTTGGACCACTGTGTGTAAGCGCGAGGTTCATGGCTCACCCATGCGCTGGGGCGCGAGCACCCGCGGGACCTGGGAGGTGGGACGCATGGCACCGTAGGTCTGTGGACGGGGCGCTGAGGGCCTGACGGCGTTGGGCATGCCCTGGAAATCTGCAACGGAGATGAGAAACAGTGGTGAAATGAAGAGCTTTGGTGGTCTGTGTAAGTGTGCTGAGGATGTGTGGGCGGGGCTAATGGTGTGTGGGCGGAGACTCACGCTGAGGGCGGACACCCTGAGTGGCCCAGCGAGGACCGGGGCGGAGCTGAGCGAGCTGACTGGTGGGATAGTACGCAGCACGATTCTGAGCCTGTCAATCACACAAAGAGAGAGAAACACAACCGGTTATGAGTTAAAAACCCGTCAGGATTGCTGCTAATGCAGTTACGTCCACAAGCAAAAAACAGCTCAACTGTCTAATGTAAACAGCAGTGAAGTGAAAGAACACTCATGCACTCTCTGTAGGAATGTTTTGAATGGGTCGCACATCTTTAAAACAACAACTACGGACTCTGACCTGTGGAATAGCGGCCATGAAGTATCCGGACGGCGGAGCAGGCTGGTAGGGGTTGAGGACCGGGTTGGGCACGGTTCTGACGGTGGCCATCCTCTGCATGTATTGACTGGTGAGATGCGCCTGTCGCTCCTCCTTCCTCTGAGCCAGAGCCACGTACAGCGGCTTGGTGGCCACGATACGACCGTTCATCTCCGTCACGGCCTTGGTGGCTTCTTCAGGAGACGAGAAGCAGACGAAGCCGAAGCCCCTACTGCGGCCGCCTTCCATCATCACCTGAAGCAAACAACAACAGAGACGCTCGAGCGGGGTTTCACTTCAGTTTAACACACACACACACTCACACAAACACACTCTCTCACACACACAAAAACACAGACTCACACACATACACACACTCACACAACAACAACACTCACTCTCTCACACACACGCACTCTCTCACACACACACTCACACAAACACACTCTCTCACACACACACACAAAAACACAGACTCACACACATACACACACTCACACAACAACAACACTCACTCTCTCACACACACACACACACACACCAACAACACTCACTCTCTCACACACGCACGCACTCACACACACGCACGCTCTCACAAAAACACACACACACACAACAACACTCACTCTCTCACACACACGCACACACTCTCACACAAAAACACTCACTCTCACACACACACACACTCACTCACACACACACAAAAACACACTCACTCTCTCACACACAATCACACACACACACACACACACACACACACTCTCTCTCACACACACACCACAACAACACTCACTCTCTCACACACACGCACGCACTCACACACACACAAAAACACTCACACACACACTTTCTCTCTCTCTCTCACACAGTCTCACAGACACACACACTCATGCGCACGCACACACACTCACTCTCACACACAAACTTTGTTTCTACTCAGTGTTACCGAAATATAAACATCCAATCATTTGCAGTAATAAGAGGATTTTTTTTATTCAAGATTTATTCAAATATTTGTTTGAATTTCATCAAATTAACCTAATTTGAAAGATAGAATATTTTCTATAAAGCATCTAAACAAAGGTGTTTGTGATTATTAGATGGCAAGCGTGATACAAATAATGTTTAGTAACAGTTTTATCATGCATCATGAAAAAAATAATGATAGACTAAAAGACTGATCTTGGGATTTAGGAATAATTTTTTTTTAATTTAGATTCAAATATTGTGTTAGATTCAAATATCTATCAATATTGTGTTTGTTAGTTCGTACCTTAGCGCTGGTGATGGTGCCGAACGGAGCAAATTCTTTACGCAGACGTTCGTCATCGAGGCCGTCGTCCAGATTCTTCACGTAGAGATTGACTCCCTGTTCAAAAACAATGATTAGATTTCACATCGAGACATCGACAACCCTTCAGCGCTCTCACGAGCACCATCTGCAGCTCATGTTACCTGGTAGCGAGTCATGCGGTCCTGCTTCATTTGCTCAAACTTGCGCTTGAGCTCCGTCTGACGCTCTCCCTTCTTCTGAGCGCGACCCACGTACACCTGCTTCCCGTTCACCTCTTTTCCATTCATCTCATCCACGGCCTGACGACCAGAAGAAGCACGTCAGGATAAACAACACTGCAGTGACTATCAGTGTGTCAAATCACAGTCTAGTATCTGTAAATATTACGCCGTCTCAATGAGGACATAAATACATGAACAATATCTCCAGAACTGATTTGAGAGTCATGTAGTCTTAGTATAAGTCACTATACACCCAGAACTATTCACGGAAACCCGTCAAAATAAAAGTCTAAACTAGCCTCATATCATATACACACAGAACTATTCACGGAAACCCGTCAAAATAAAAGTCTAAACTAGTCTCATATCATATACACAGAACTATTCACGGAAACCCGTCAAAATAAAAGTCTAAACTAGCCTCATATCATATACACACAGAACTATTCACGGAAACCCGTCAAAATAAAAGTCTAAACTAGCCTCATTTCATATACACACAGAACTATTCACGGAAACCCGTCAAAATAAAAGTCTAAACTAGTCTCGTATCATATACACACAGAACTATTCACGGAAACCCGTCAAAATAAAAGTCTAAACTAGCCTCATATCTTATACACACAGAACTATTCACGGAAACCCGTCAAAATAAAAGTCTAAACTAGCCTCATATCATATACACAGAACTATTCACGGAAACCCGTCAAAATAAAAGTCTAAACTAGCCTCGTATCATATACACACAGAACTATTCACGGCAACCCGTCAAAATAAAAGTCTAAACTAGCCTCATATCATATACACACAGAACTATTCACGGCAACCCGTCAAAATAAAAGTCTAAACTAGCCTCATATCATATACACAGAACTATTCACGGAAACCCGTCAAAATAAAAGTCTAAACTAGCCTCATATCATATACACACAGAACTATTCACGGAAACCCGTCAAAATAAAAGTCTAAACTAGCCTCATATCTTATACACACAGAACTATTCACGACAACCCGTCAAAATAAAAGTCTAAACTAGCCTCATATCTTATACACACAGAACTATTCACGGAAACCCGTCAAAATAAAAGTCTAAACTAGTCTCATATCTTATACACACAGAACTATTCACGGAAACCCGTCAAAATAAAAGTCTAAACTAGTCTCATATCTTATACACACAGAACTATTCACGGAAACCCGTCAAAATAAAAGTCCGGTTTAACTTAAAGACATTGTGCCAGAAATAGATATAGTACTATTATTTAGTGGAATGTACGTAACACTACTACTACTGTTGAAAAATAATACAACTACTTTTAAAGAATCACAAAATATATTTCAATAGTAAATCCCCTTTATTTGCCAAAAATGTAAGCATTTAATTTTCATTAATTAAAATATAAATTAAATCAATGTTTCATGCCTTCATCTGATAACCAGCCAAATGTAAACACAGAATTTCCGAGGAGGGAAAAAACATTTTATAAGGCTACTGTAAGAATATATAATAATTGTTTGTATGCATTTAAATAATTAGACGTGCTAAAACACAGAATTTGGTAACAATAAAACATAAGGTGAGAAAAAAATATAACATTTGATACGGCCCTAAACATGTCATTTTTGTTACACTTTTAATAAATGAATGTTAAATTGTATAAGTTCCATGATTTTAATTAATTAGACATGCTTTTTGATTAACACGTTTAATTTGAACATTAAAAAGTAGTCGAGAAAAATGTAAACAGAAAAAAATTGAAATTATAATTTTTTTTTAACTGAATTTAGGAAAAAATCTGAGTTCCTAGGGTCCTAAGTGACCATAATAAAACCACAGAGAGGCGTAACGCCGCTGCTCACCCGCTGGGCGTCCTCGTGCCGCTCGAAGCTAACGAAGCCGAAGCCTTTAGATTTGCCGCTGTCATCGATCATGACACGGATGCTGAGCGCTGGACCTGCAACACCAGACAAACTCGTCAGATCAGACGCACGACACATGATCCAAACATCTACAAGCAGGCAGGGTTACTACAGTCAAACCAAAGTCATTGAGAAAACCCATAATCGAGCCATCGTCTGATGAAGTCAAATACACATGAGGTAAAGTAGCTGTGCTTTCGGCTATACTTGCATGTAAAATTAGAGAAGCAACATAATATCAGAGAGAGCGCGAGCGAGCGTTAATAAAATTAACATTAAAATGAACATTGCGTGTTAATAAAATTTGTGCCGTTAAAAGCAATTTGCATTAACGCGTTGTTAAGTGTTAACTTTGACAGCACTAATTTTAACTAAAACATAATTTCTAAAAACTATATAGACGTTTATATATATATATATATATAGAAAAAAAAAATAGTTTGCCAAAATATCTGGTTGGTAATTAAAAGTCCTTTTTTAATTTTACGCAAAATGCGATATCTGGCATGTTATTCTGTCATGTTTTCACCCTTTTTCTACAAACGCCATGCAGCCCTTCTCTGCAGAATGCGATATATCCGCTCAACCAATCACAGCGCACCATTAACACACTCACCGTATTGGTTGAAAACCTCCCTCAGCTTCTCGTCGTCCATATCTTCTCCGAAGTTCTTGATGTAAACGTTGGTGAACTCTTTAGCGCGGGCGCCCATCTCAGCCTCGCGCTCCTTGCGAGACTTGAAGCGCCCGACGAACCTTGAAGAGGCAATAAATCACCTTAATATTCTGAATATTAATCACTTTTATTAATCAACGCCATAGCATCAAATACTCTATTCATGGCAAAGAAGATTAAAACAATAGTAATAAACAATTTAACACTAAAAAAGTTATATAAAATATTTCAAATTATTTAATTACTTATAATTACATCCAAAATAAAAGTTTGTTTACATAATATACGGTGTATATTTATTATGCATATATAAAGACACGCATACATTAAAAATACATTTACAAGTAGATACATTTGTATTCTTATATCATATATAAATATCCTCCTGGGACCAAAAGCATGTTTATTACGCATTTTGGGAGACATAATTGAATAGGAATATTTATTATTTATCAATTGTCTTATGAGATATTATTATGAAAATCTGGCCATTTATTACTCCCATTATGACTATTCTTTTATCAACATGCTGTCCCAACAGCAACACATTAATATGCAAATTAGATACAGTGTATAATGGGAAAACCAGTTTATGGAATTCTTTACACATTGCATAAAACAAAATGTTATATCAAATAACTTTGTTATAAAATATATATAAAATAGGTGAGAATCATCCTTAAACAAAGTTTAGTATTAAAAATCATGAAACCTAATAATGTATTGGTGATTCAAAAAACATTGTTTTTGCCTTTTTGATGTCTAGTCATGCAATTTTATGTCCTCAACAGAGTACAAAGAAAAATATATGAATAAAAATATATAATTTTTCAAAAATGTTATTTTTAATTTTTTTTGTTATGGTCTAAACAATGTAATGACATGAAAATACTAAATTCACAAAACTATTTTTTTTTTTTTTTTTGAGGGGGGGTCTCAGGAGGATATATTTAATTAATAAATAAAATAATCTTAAAAGTATACATGCATGTGTTTGTATTTATATATACATAATAAAGATACAGCATAGACATTACGTAAACAAACGTATTTGGGATGCGATTAATCGTTTGACAGCACTACTCGTATAATAAAGGCAAATGTTTTAGATGTAAATAATAAAATAAGGCAGTACATGATGTTTGAGGCTCATTAGCGCACTCCAAACCAAACACAGTTTAGTACAATGCGGTTAATTCACACTTACACTTTGCGGTCATTCAGCAACATGCCGTTCATTTTCTCAATGGCTCTTTCTGCGGCCTCGTGGGTCTCAAAGTGAACAAAGCCGTATCCTTTAGAGCCGTTCTCATCACAAACCACCTTCAGAGAGAGAACAGCAGTACTGAGCACGAGCACAAACACCACAGACATGCGCGCGTCACTGCAAACACGGGGTATTACCTTGCAGGACAGAATGTTGCCGAAGGCGGAGAACGTGTCGTACAGGGCCTTGTTGTCGATGGACTTGTCCAGGTTCTTGATGAAGATGTTTCCCACGCCGCTCTTGCGCAGTGACGGGTCTCGCTGGGACCACATGATGCGGACGGGCCGGCCCTTGATCACGTCAAAGTTCATCGTGTCCAAGGCGCGCTCGGCTGAAACGGTTCAAAACACGAGCGTGACGAGATGCCAAGCATGCTTACATACACAAGGAACTTATATTGACACTTCATATACATACAGAATTAATATAAAACAATAATACACATCTGTTTATATAAAATATACTATCTTATACTATTTTAGAAAAACATTGTATGTAAATAGATTATAAAAAAATATAAAGCCATGTAAATATTGGTAAGTATATATATATATAAAATATACAAATGTAATATAAAAGTGGTTAAAAATTTAGCTATTATATAAACTTAGACAGAGACACACACACACAGAGACACACACACACACACAGAGACACACACACACACACAGAGACACACACACACAGAGACACACACACACACACACACACACACACAGAGACACACACACACACAGAGACACACACACAGAGACACACACACAGAGACACACACACACACACACAGAGACACACACACAGAGACACACACACAGAGACACACACACAGAGACACACACACACACACACACACACACAGAGACACACACACAGACAGACACACACACAGACAGACACACACAGACAGACACACACACAGACAGACACACACACAGACAGACACACACACAGACAGACACACACACAGACAGACACACACACAGACAGACACACACACAGAGACACACACACACAGAGACACACACACACACAGAGACACACACACACACACACACACACACACAGAGACACACACACACACAAAAACACTTCCACTTCCTAAATTAATATAACAACAATCACACATCTGTTTATATAAAATGTACCATCTTATGCTATCTAAAATGTATAATGTACGTAATTTGTCAAAAATAAATAATCAAATCTATAACATAATATATACACGTAGTCACGTACACATACAAAACGAAATATAATATAAAATACATATCTTAAAAAAATCAAAAAATGTATTACATTTATTTATACAAATTTTAAAACTACATAAAAATATATAAAACATAAAACAACAATAAAACTATGTAAAATACATAAGTTATAATTTATATATAATAAATATCGTATATAAAATATATAAAAAAAATGGTCGAATATAAACAAAATCATATAAAATACATAAACTAAATTTGGAATAAATTTTTAAAAACCTAATATATAATAAAAAAAATACGTATTTCTAAATATAAAACTACATAGACAAATATATATATACACACAACGAACATGTGTAAACGTATATAATACATATATACAGTAAAATATTGTTAGGTCAAATATTTGATTATTTTTTGCATACATATACACACACAAATAATTCATAAAATGAATCTATAAAAAAACAAATAAATTGGTTTTCCTGTTTTTTTTTAGCAATATGGTAGGATGGTGCTCACCGTCGGCGGGCTGCTGGAAGTTGACGTACGCGTAACCGAGCGAGCGGCGGGTCATCATGTCCCTGCACACCCGGATGGAGAGGATGGGTCCGGCGGGACTGAACTTCTCGTACAGCATGGCCTCGGTCACGTCCTGGTGCAGATCCCCCACATACAGAGAAGCCATCGGGTAACTGGGCGCGCTGGGGTTCATCTTCACGCAGAAGGGCGAAGAAGAGCTAGAGACGCGGACCTGATTGAACACACGCGAACGAACGAGATCAAAACTGCTCGCTTTTCTCCTCGAAGACGCTCACGCGCTCAAATAACAGACTTAAAGACGAATTAAAAGGCGTTCGGTACCGATTTGGCGTCGATGTTTTTGGCGGTATCGATGATTAAAATCTCCTCAGGCCTACTTGCGGTGCTGCCCTGCGCTTAAACTCCTCAAATCTGTCCGCGAAATCCTGCTTCACCGAAGTATTCGGTACTAAAAGTAGAATTTTTGTTGGTATTTTTCAGTTTTGTGAATTTTTTTTTGTATTTTTGATTTTTTTATATAAGATGTGTGCCGAGGCTCTGAGGCACACGCGCTTTCTCTCGCACCGCAGAAGTTAGGGGGAGAGAAGCGGAAGTACGACGCTGATAAGAAGGCGTCCTCGCCGGATGTTGCGTGAGGTTGCTTTATAGTGTTACGTAAGAGCAGAATAAGAGTCCGCGGGGTGATAGAATAAGAGTCGCGCGTTTCACGGAGAAAAAAAAATATATAATAGAGAACATAAAGGTTATTGGTTTGGACGAAGGTCATGGATAAAAACAGTGCCACATCATTCATATAATACATTTAATATCAATGCACAAATATAGCCACGTGATAAACACAAACGGGCTAAAAGCGAGCAATTCTGAGAGAGAGAAAAATAAATCTTAGATATAACTCAGAATTTATTAGATATACACTCGCAATTCTGAGAGAGAGAAAACAGAATTACGATATATAACATTTTCTTCCATAGTTGTTCTCATATTCGTTTAATAAGCTCAGTTATGATCACTGTTTACCAATACACTATATTCATATCCCTATCATATGTCATCTAAAGTAACAGTATTGATTCTAAATAAGACAGTATGCTCTTATAGCACTTT